>CM067300.1:50772621-51372621 GCA_034231615.1 Meghimatium bilineatum
CCGGAAGGTATCGTGTTATCTTGAAAGAAATAAGTGTTTACCAACATTGTTAGGAGGATATCGTCCAGGAAAGAAGACATGGCAAAATGCAGCCATATTTGCGCAGGATGTTTTTGAGGGGTTCGATTCGCGCATGGAGACATGTGCGGTCGCAATAGACCTTGAGGATGCGTACAATAGGGTGTCCTTGGATATCTTGATGCACCAGCTGTTAAATCTTGCAGTTAATCCTTTTGTCGTGCGTTGGGTTGGCGCCGCCCTGATGCACAGGGTTGTAGTTCTTAAGTGTGGTAACTGGATATCTACACCAACGGTTATTAGCCCTGGCCTGCCACAGGGATCGCCTCTATCTCCTGTACTTTTCAATGTATACACAGTACATATCGCTGGTAATCAAATCACAGGTATTGGCAGAACGATGTCATATGCCGATGATATCCTGGTGTATAGACAGGGCAGAAATCGAGAAGAGTGCGTCGTGGAACTACAGAAGGAGCTGGACAGACTGACAAATGGTGTCGAGATACGGGAGCAGTGGTTAATCCGTCTAAGTCATTCGTGACGTGGTTTTCCTTGAACAATCACATGGTAAAGACACCCATGCCACAAGTTTCGTTGTCTGGGAAAAGTTTAGAAAGAACTAGCACAATGAGATATCTGGTTGTGTTTTTTGACAGAAGCCTGAGTTTCAGGGAACATGTTGACCACATTATCATAAGGGCAGGCAAAGGCTTAGCAGCAATGAAGGTTATGGCTGCTGCGCAATGTGAGCAAAGATTGTTATTTCTTTTGTACCAGGGTTTGGTAGTGGCTGTGGTGGAATATGCACTATCAATTCTGACTCTTAGTCAAACTCAGATCGAAAGACTGGATAGAGTCCAGAATGCAGCAATGCGTATCATTCTGGGATGCACAAGAGACACATCGACAAGAGCTATGCGATACCTACTTGACTGCCCAACAGCTGAGCATAGATTACAGTATTGCCGTGCACGGGCGTACCTTCAAATACATGCAGATAAGGAACACCCGTTGCATTCCGAAATACAGAAAGTTAAAGGCAGCAGACTCAAGAGAGGAAGGTCGTGGATGGGACGTGCTGAAGATGTAATACAAAGCGTGTGCCGATTACAGGATGTGGCAGTTGGTGCGGAATGGATAGGTCTACCCACAGATTTCGAAACTTGTTTGAGAGTAGTAATATCACTTAGCAGGGAATGCAGAGAATGGTGTCCCACAGCTGTGGAGAAAGAAGTGCAGGCTTTAATCAGTGAGAATACCAAAGAGGGGGATGTGATTATATACACTGATGGATCTGTAATTAGGCATGTTCGCAGTGCTTGGACCTTTACAGCTCAGTGCGCAGGTAAAACGATCAAGGAGGAAAGTGGTGCCTTTGCGGTCACTACGAGTAGTATGACCATGGAGACTATGGCGGTGACCAAGGCATTTGAGTGGCTACGCACACAGAAAGTAATGCAGGTCGGCATTTTGAGTGACTCTATGAGTATGATTAAGAAGGTACAAGTGGGTCTCGTTCGCGAACAGTTGATTGAGGCCTTGAGAAATGCGAGCTTGAAGACGGTTACATTTATTTTCGTGCCGGGACATGTGGGCGTTCGAGGCAATGAAAGAGCGGATCAACTGGCATCGTGTGCGATTGTGGCAAAGGGCGATAGGGCAATGGATCGCGCTGACGTTTTGAACTCCTTAAGAGATATAACACGCGAGAGTGAGACGAATGTGGATGATGATTCCTTTTCAATGGCTAGGATTAAAGATCAGGGATTGAGATGCGGTGTTGCTAGAGGTGAACATTTTGGAGGGCGCAGAAGAATGATGGTCAACCAGCATAGGACCGGTACTGTCAGCAGAAGTGTGATGGCGGATACACTCAAGGAGAGATCGGAGCAACTATGGATGTGTCCAGTTTGCAGTGATGATGATCCGACGACTAACTAACTAACTAACTATCTCATGTTGCACATGGAATCACGATTAGTATATCGGACTTTAAAATTGTGTTATGGTGTGTTTGTTATTGTTTTGATTTTTAGGTGTCCGTTATGTGGCTACAAATCACCGGATGCAAAGCGACTTCGAGCGTATGTTACTTTTGCTGTATCTCCATCTCGTATCATTTTACTGTATCTCTGTCTCGTACATGTTTGCTGCACAAATAGGAGAAGTTGCCAACTTTCTGAAATTTTTTGTCCGTTGAGAGTATAAACACAATTTACTTTGAGGACATTCATAATTTTCGATTTGAGAGTGATACAACAAAAACCAAATCAATTTTGAAAATTGACCAAGTCGATTTAAAATCATTCGAGTTATCCCTCAAATGCCCTAACACTAGTCAATTTGATAAAGCCTACATTTACATGGTCAATGGGAAACAATAACCTTCAAACGGTTTATTTCAGACATTGTATATATTTTCTAATGGAAATTGCGGAAGATTTTAGATGTACTACGGCTGTTTTAAATGTTATCACGTAATCATATAACATTATTCCATGGTTTTAAAGAATACAAATGATTTAGATGTATGACACTAAGTCTCACCTGTTGGCAGCCAGAAATAAACGTGTGTCAGACAAGTAATCTTGTTTATACGTTTTCTCTGGTAACGCCCACGGATCAATAATGCGTATGTCCTGAAAATATCCAGGACTCTAAGTAATGGGAAAACTCTCCAATTTAGTTAGTACTATAGCAAAAAGTTAGACGATTTAATGAAGATGAACTGACTCTGGAAGAGTTACTTTTGTTTCAATCTTCATGTGTGTCTCTTAAATTAACATATAATTAATGTCTCGCTCGTTCACTTCCTTCTATTATCTCTCCAGTTATTCTTCATGTTTATATTTACTTATGATATAATTTACAGCATGATTGTGAAAGTTCTCGTGGGGTACGTTCGGGAACAGTGGCTGAATGCAGTGAATAATTCCTGTGTTCGTCGAATGACTTTTATTTTTGTGCAGGGACATGCGGTGGTCGGAGGTAATGAAATAGCGGATAAATTGGCCGCCCACCCTGCTACTACGGCTGTTGGTGGATCGATGGATCGGGCATAAATTTTGAATGCCCTACGGGAAAACGCACAAACAAATGACTGTATAAGTGACGATGAATCTTGTTCCATGACTAGAATAAGGGAGCTTGGTTTGACATGTGGTGTCGCTAGAACGGAGCGGTTTCGTGGGCGAGAAAGAATGATGTCCAATCAACGACGTACTGTCAACGTGTAATGGCGGATACACTCAAGGAAAGATTTGAGCACCGATGGACTTGTCCGGAGTGCAATGACGATGATCCAATGACTAACTAACTAACTATTTACTTGTACGTATGTTTTTTTTACACCTTTACATACAAATTCTTTTCATTTTCTTGATGAATTTATTTTTCTTTTCTAATTCATTTACTATTCTCTCAATTCCAATACTCTTCCTCTGAATACATTTGCATGTTCTCCACTTACACTTACTCTCTTTTACTCTTCCTCTATCTCTCTCTTTTACTCTTGCTATATTTCATTTCCTTTATCTCCCACTATCAATATGACAATCAATACAAAGTAACTGCGTGAAACGTAACAACAATTAGACTTACGTAAAACATAGGTTTATACGAGTATTTCGTTTCAATGGGACACGACAGACTATAGCTAAAACTAGTAGGTAATAATGGGCAATGATAAGCACACAAGAAATCATAATAATTACAATACACAAATCACATTCAATGGTTCAACCAAAAGGTCTTTATCAAGACACAAACAAAATATCAAAAGACGACGAATGGAAAAATTATCACAACTTCCAACGGAAATATGGAAATGATATGCCGGAAGGTCAGAAAGTACATAAAAAACGTAAATATATGTGGAAACGAAACGAACAAAAAGATGAGTAAATGACGGAACAAAAAGGATAAAGACAAAGACCACACCAACCAGGTGTAGAACAATAAGAGTGGTCGGAATTGAGTCCAGAAGGTTTGAGTGTACCCAATTCAAAAATGAGACGATTTTCTAGAGCATACCTAGATCTATCATCGGTGGTGCAAGATCTGATGGCGGTGACCTGAATATCCAAAGCACCATGATGACCATCGCTGTTGAAGAGTGTGGCCACAGGAGTGGGTGTTCTGGTCTTGATGGCATTAAGATGGTTACAAAAGCGATCGCTCAATCGTAGACCGGTTTCCCCGATGTACTGTTTGCCACAGTGTTTACATATTATCACGTAAATGACATTACGGGATTCACATGTAAAGGCCTCATCGAGGGAGAAAGTGGCCTTGGGAAATGAAATGAAGCCCATCTGAACTACGTAAAGACATGTATAGCAATGGACACGTGAGCAACGAACAGTGCCAAAATGGTCAGGAACAGAATTTACTTTTAAAGGAACTAAGAGAAAAATATTTAATTTTTTATCTCTGCTCCTATACTCCACCTATTTTAATTAAACTTCCTTCACATTTTCTCTCTTCAAATTCCCATACTCTTCCTCCCATTCGATTACTCTGTCTCTCTACTTTACTTTACCCTTTTGCACTAATTCCTTTAATGTTCCTGTTTCTTCTTCTGCTTCTTCTGCATTCATTCTCTAAGTTCTGCAGCTTAGAGGAATGTAGTCCAGAGAATGCAATGTATTTCATGTGTTAAAATTTAGATGCGATATGTGCACCTCTTAACCTGACACGTTATACTTGAGTATGGCCAATGGATCAACATTGACCTTTATTCGCTGGGATAACCAACTCCGACCCCCAAACCTCTTTATTCGCCCCTCAAGACATGCCTGGCAATTAACAGTACCACTATTCATTACTGCCTTTTCTAGTCCCGGCAACACATGGCTGGTCCTCTTTTTCAATGCATTTATTCTTCCATTCTCTCATTACGGTACTCGACTTTCAGTTTATATACCCTTCCTCTTAATTTCTATGCGCTCCCTTTGATTCATTGTTCATCCTCTCTCTCTCTCTCTCTCTCTCTCTCTCTCTCTCTGTCTCATTATTTTAGTCTTCCCCTCTCTAACTCATCCTCTTTCTTATTCCTTTACTCTTCCTCTCTCCCTCTCTCATTTGTTTACTCGTCCACTCTCTCACTCATTCATTCTCTCCTCCCCCTTTCTTCTTCTTCTGCGATGTTTCCTGCAAGTTAGCATAGTGTAGCCCAACGAAACGCCTTGTTTATAGCTTAGCTGCAATATCTGAGCCTCTTGACCTGATACATCCAACCTCTTCATGATCTTGGGTTACTTTTATCATGTCTTGGATGTGAGTATCTACTCCATCTCCCAAGACGATACTCCATCTCCAAATCTCCGTACTTGCCTCTCAGGACATACCTGGCAGGTAACAGTAACACTCTTCTTTTTTGCCCTTTCGGCCGAGGCAACATACGGCCCTTCCACATTTTTAGATTCTTTACTCTTCCTTTCGCATTATTTACTTTTCCTCTCTTTCATTACTGTACTCTGCTTTTAAATAGTGCTCTTCCTCTCTATTAATTCCTATACTCTTCTTCTCTCTCCTCTCTCATTCTCTTACTCTTCACTTTCATTATTGTACTCATCCTCTCAGTTTATGTACTGTTCTTCTCTCTCATTTCCTTTACATCCCCCCTCTCTATTATTTGAGCCCTCTCTCTCTCTCTCTCTCTCTCTCTGTCATTCCTACACACAGTAATTCCCTCAATTTTTGCTTTAAAAAATCTCGATCTTTTCAATCTCTTTTAATTTCTGGTTTTATATTTTTCGTCCTGTGAAATATACCGTCTATATTTTATGTATCATTAATGTATATATTTTTGATGTACCGTTGTTTAGCTATGGCGCCGTTTAGCTATAGCCGTTTAGCTATGCGGCTGTTTAGCTATGCGGCTGTTTAGCTATGACGCCGTTTAGCTATAGCCGTTTAGCTATGCGGCTGTTTAGCTATGACGCCGTTTAGCTATAGCCGTTTAGCTATGCGGCTGTTTAGCTATGCGGCTGTTTAGCTATGCAGTTCTGCTACTCTGTCTTACTTTACGCTATTTCCAGCGTCTCAAGATCTAAACAAATATTTAGCTCCCGAATTCTCAATCTTTTGTTTCAAAAAATATCATCAGGTTATGTAAAATATAACTAACAAATAACTCCTAACCTTAACCATAAAAAGTGAATATATTAATTAATTATTGATTAATTATTGATATAATCTTTATATTAATTAATCATAAAATACGTAGGTAGGCGCCAATTGCACATAAGAGCCGTTGATCATGTGAAAGCAAGTAGAACTCACATATCTAATAGAATATATTCTGCTATCTAATGATTGCTTGGTTGATGTGAAATAAATAACAATCACATTAGGTGCTCCAGGAATTTTGTTCTGAAATACTATGAACCTGTAATGTCTCGATGATTGTTGATTCTTGATTAGGAACAAGCGTCACAGCACTGGGGGCATTCCCATATATGCTCTGCTTGCCGTTCCGTCAGCCATCTAAAAGTGTATAAGCTCAGTGTCCCAGTCATTTGCTGATTACGCGTTCTTCTGATCTTTCCGAAGTAGGATCAACTTTCTCCCATCACCTCTAGTCACTCCCATTTCTACCATTCTCTGAATATATACATTGTCACGTTCGACTTCCTCCTCGTCTTCTCGTAGGGTATCCATGACTGCTCAAATCAATTCAATCCTGTCTCTTCTTATCTCGGTGCCGTTCACCAAAGCTTTACCAGCCAACACATTGGCTCTTTCGTTTCCCCTGACCCCAGCATGACCATGACAGTATATCCATGTAATAATCTGCGCATTGTCGAGAAGAGTGACCCATTCAGTTCCAATCATACACTTTTCTATCTTTCGCAGCATACTTTGAGATTCCGATAGAATCACTGAGTCTGTTGGTGGTTGCATCGCTAGCCAAGTGAGAGCTGCTGTCACCGCTTCTATTTCCATTCTTATACTAGATGTTGTAGTGGGGTAGGCAGCTGACTTCTCAGCTAATTTCTTGCCATTTTGGTAGGCAATGAAACCCCAACCACACCTGTTTGTATCTTGTGTTACTGAGCCGTCAGTGTAAATTATTGTATAGTGTGCTACTGTATGAGTTCTTGGATCATTTCCTCTGTTTTGTTGGCAGCACAGTGGCGGCACTCTCTTCCCATCTGTATCACGACTGTTGTCAATAATGTGGTCTCGATTATGTGCTTATAATGATAGTAATTATAGATTGCTTTCATTGTAATAGATGTACAGAACGTTAAATGTTTAATCTCCTAATGCTCATATAGAAATCTCATTATAGATACACATTCACGATTCATTGCTATATTACTCACAAGCATTTAACAGAGGGAAAGAAACGAATATAACTTCAGCTTCAAATAAATAATAATATGTTAATCAATCATATTAACAAAAGCAAAGATAAAACTCAGTTTTACAAATTACTCATACCTTTGCTCATATTCTACGTATTTACCATATGGCATACTGTTTTATTACAACCCTATATTCCAGTAGGTGTCTGTATTATCATCGATTATGAGCAATAGATTTATTGTATCTTTTCGTGCAATGAGGATGTATCCAGAGCATGATTTCATATCATCAGAATATTTCAACTCTGAGCGGTGCCAATTGCTGTGAGAATAAGTCTCCTGCTCAGAACAGCCACACTATAATTGTATAGATGTTGTGTTGAAGGAACCCCCCCCCCCCCCCCAGCGTGAAGAAAGTCACTATAACTGTATAGATGGAGTGCTTCAGGAACCCCTGCCAGAGTAAACACACTATAATTGTATAGATGGGGTGCAACAGGAATAATCCCAATATCGAAGTATGACTACATAGGTGCATGCATCTACTAGTTGTTTGCTTGTGCATGAGAGCTGACCTGTTGGGGCACTGTTCATATCATAAAACCTTCCACATTCTTCTTGATGACATACCAGCTTCTTGATGACATACCAGTTTCTTTATTACATACCAGCTTCTTCCTGATATGTCCACTTCTTGATGACATACAAACATCATTGTACAAGAGACATTCCCATAAGTTCCCTGTTCTCATTTCCAGAATTCACCGAAGCCTACGGAGACTCAAACTCTCCAGAGAGGACACATTTTCTCCCTCATCCCTGGTCTTTTTTCTTCCATTCTATGAATGCGTATAGCCAGGGTCATATCCTTTAATATGTAGAAAATGAATTACTGCCTTTATAGGTTTTCCCTATCACTTTTCAATACTGTGCCATCAACCACAACATTGTCCGTCATTGAGATTGATCTTTCGTTGTCTCTGACCCCTGCATGACCAGAACAGAAAATCCATAATACTCTGCATCTAAAAGAGTTATGCAATTCGTTATTGTTTTCAGTTGTTTTTTTCTGCCAGTTGTCTGAGTGTAAAAATGGCATATGTACAGTTCTTCTTCTTACGGTATCCTATTTAAGTGTTATTAAGCTTTGGTTCTATGACTGCACGTAATCGTCTTTCTAGAATTATGTTGAACATTTTTCCAGTGTGGCTTGAAAGTGAAATACCGCTTTACTTTGTACATTCTCTTTTGCTGCCATTTTCCTTCCATATAGACATTACTACAGCGCTTTTCTATTACTTTCATCTATTACTACATATAAATAGGCCACCCGAGTAATCATCTGCTTCGCACGTGCCATGTGTCACGTGTCAGGTCACACACTTCGCTTGAATCTTCAACCTTTCCATGTAAAGGGGACAATGCGATCACTCACTTCTAATTTACAAATTAAAATATTTATCTTTTGTCAGTACATGTCAGAAAACTAATCCCTGTAAATGTTCCATCATCATATGGTATCGCACTTAATGCACGGGATGACGCACACCTCATTATGAATAAGTTTCAGAAAGCAATACAATTTATCTCTGTTCTATATACATACCAATTTAGTTGTTGTTGTTTTTTTTTAAAAAACGCTGCACACAGTTCTTAATTTTCTGGGTATTGGTGTCGACATGATACATGTATGACAGGCTACATTGAAAAAAAAAATTAAATTATAGTATTTCATTCTACAACTGCGCTCTATAATATGATCATCGAACATGACACAACGAAGTCCCGTCGTTATAATGTTCAAGGAACACCACATGATTTGCATCTTATTGAGATTCACCTGTCTTCGATTCATCAATCCATTGATATATTTCTCGTTTACCATTTCAAGCCGATTATTTTCAACACTCAGTTAAAGTGTCCGCTGTAAATGTGTACATTCGTTGAAGATGTTGTATTGTAAGAACACTTGACACGTTAACACAAATATTTACAGAAAATACTAACGTGTGCCTCTTATAATAGGAAAATGAAGGTGATCTAGATTATGGGATCATGACATTCTAGTTTAAAAAAAATTACTTTTAGAATTGAAAATGCACCTAACGCAAATATAAACAGGTGTAATGGTGCCGTCAAGAGATCCACAAGTTCTTAATGAGAATTTATAAACAGGCGTTTCTGGTAACGCACATTTATAAATCTCTCGACATTGAAACTGACTTTAGCGAGAGAAATGATGGCACACTTCACGTGGCAAGACATTACTGCCAATTAGAAACTTCGCTTCCAGTTGTCTTGGCCTCTTATGCATATCCTAAATATCTCTCTATTTTTACAGCATCATGGTTGCCAGATGTTTCGAACTGATTGTTGCCAAATTTCAGAAAAATACCATCAAAACATTACAACTTCTAAATTGTGTACAAAACCTTACCAAAAAAATATACACAGGAAATCGATTAAGTGAAATGCGCTTAAACGTTTTCGCTTAAAAGCAAAATCTAGAAAATTAGGATGCATTTTATTTGTTCTTGTGTTATAGCACAAGTTGCGCGAGACACAATTCTATCAATAATCTTATTTGTTGATTTTACAAGACTTTTTATATTTTAATAAATTAAATAATAATTTATGCATGCCCAACTTTATGATTACATTTAACAAAAATAACATAATTGGCTTTTTTTTAAATGCCCAAAACATAACTTTCATAGTTAGCGACATTTAACGACACAAGGTTTATGAAAAAAATTATATTTGGCAAGAAAATTGCCAATATGCATTTATATCATCTAACTGCACTTTCTGTTGATATCTCTGTATTTATCTTTATTGCCAATATGCATTTATATCATCTAACTGCACTTTCTGTTGATATCTCTGTATTTATCTTTCCCTTACTCAATTGAATTTTCTGTGTACTTATATTTTAACATTTTCTGTAAGCTGCCATTAGTCGTCTGTTAAAGAGATAACTGGTTTGATCTGAGATTATATGACTATAGCTGGTGTTGCATATGCACGTGTTATACGGTACGTGGTGAGATTATAGGCATGTGAGATATACTTTTTTGCATATATATATATATTGTTGCTGTGATCAAATATATTATATATTGGACTATCCTAATACAATAAAGATAATGCTCTACATTCTTTGTTGTCTTCTATTTCTGTTTTAAAAAAAATATTTTCGAAGTCTCAAACTTGGTGATGGTATAATAATAATAATAAGAATAATAATAATAATAGGCATAATAATAATAATAATAATAATAATAATAATAATAATAATAATAATAATAATAATAATAATACACTCCACAATCCGTTAGAAATGTTAAGGATGCCACACAGGAGATAATATAGTCCGTCCACAAATTGGTAACCACCGTTTGAGGATAATATTCAAGAAATTATATTTTAGATCGCAGATAATCTTTGGAACACAAATTTTTATTAACTCCGACGCTATACAAATGTTTTGCCTTTCTATAAATGTTAGTGGTTTAAAACTTTTCCCCTATAACTTATGGACATATGCACCCTCTCTTAATTGCGTATAATATAAGATACTTTGCAGTATTCATCCGAGTATACCGATAGTTCAGGTTGATACAACTATGTTTTTGTTTTACATGAGCATCAAGTCGAACCACTATAATACGGGAATCAATATGTCCATGAGTGCAAATATGCCGTTTCTCTTTTATTTAGAGATTTCATAGTAATTGACAGACTTCGTGAATTTATTAGGCATGAATATCTTCGTGATTTTCATTGGTCATTGTGATGTCTTGTCAAATTTGTCACCAATGAAAATGATGAAATACTGGGTATATCTCTAGAAAAGACATTATCGGGACATTTAATGTCAGTTTTGCAGTATTTTTGTTTTGGTTGGATGACATAATTGTTTACTTAGAATAATAGCTAAACTCGAGTTTACTTCAAGTCGGTAACTTATTCGGCGTGTGATTATTGTTATCTCGTTGGTTTCTTACAATTTACATTAGTATATAATTCAAAATTATTTGAATTGAAAATTTATTACAATGCAAAAAGTTACAGTTTTACTCTACCAGCATTTCTGCAGAGTCTACGATATGTCATTTATATTGTGATGTTAATAACCCTAAAACGTGAACTCAATAGGCTGTTAGTCTGGATAGACGATCCTTTTCTCTTTAGATTAAACAGGATTCAAAATGCCCACATGTCAGGCATGAAAGAAAATAAATGAAAGTTGACGACTTTGACATAGATGTCATAAGTCGAGATATATAGAAACTATTTACTAAAAATTAGCTTATTTATCTTCGGAAGATAAAAGTAAAATTGCAGATCGATTGCGATATTGGAATATCTAAAAGCTCTCTGTGGAAAATTGTAAGAACCGCCGAATCACTTTCAGAAAAACACAAGCTGTCAGATTGGAGGACCAGGGAGAACCATGTCTTATGCTGATGACATCTAGGTATATAGGCAGGGCAGAGATAGAGAAAGAATGGCCAGAAATTTGCAGAGGGAGCTTGATCGCATAGAAGAATGGTGCAGTAATTCTGGAGCTTTTGTTAATCCATCAAAGGCATCGATAACATGGTTTTCCCGAAACAATCACATAATAACACGTCCACGCCATCGGTTACTTTCAGAGGGGATGTCCTCGAGAGAACCAGCACAATGAAGTACTTGGGGGGGTCATTGTTGGACCGAAGTTTGAGTTTCAAAGATCATGTTGACCACATAATTGTAAAGGCTTATAAAGGTCTTGCGGCGATGAAAGTTATAGCTGCTGCTCAATGCGAACAGAGACTGCTATTTCTGCTGTATCAGGGATTGGTGGTAGCGGTGGTAGAGTACGCACTGGCAATTCTGACACTGAGTCAAACTCAAACAGAAAGATTGGATAGAATCCAAAATGAAGCAATGCGAATAATTTTGGAGTGCACGAGAGATATGTCGGCTCGGGCTATGCGATACCTACTTGATTGCCCAACTGCGGAAAAAAGAATACAAATGTGCAGGGCGCGGGACTACCTAAAAATCACCGCTGATAAAGAGCATCCCCTTCACCCAGAAATTATCAAAGTGAAAGGAAGTCGACTAAAGAGAGGAAAGTAGTGGATGGGGCGCGCAGAGGACGTTATACAGAGTGTCTGCAGATTGGAGGATGTACTACCTGGTGCCAATGGAGTCTGGCACCCTCGGATTACCCAACAGCCTTCGAAGGAGTAATAACACTCAATAGAGAGTGCAGGGAATGGTGTCCGACAGTGGTCGAGTCGGAGGTGCTCGCTCTGATCAGTGAGAATTCCAGGGAAGGTGGTATAGTTATATATACAGATGGGTCGGTTGAGAGACACATCAGGAGTTCCTGGGCTTTCACTGCTCAAAGGTGGGGGGAGACTATCAGAGAGGAAAGTGGTGCATTTGTTCAGACGACAAGTAGCTTGACAATGGAGATTCTGGCGGTGACCAAAGCTTTGCAATGGGTCTGCTCACAGACTGTCTGCGAGCATGTCTGTATCCTCAGTGACTCCATGAACATAATTGTGAAAGTTCAGACGGGGTACGTTCGAGAACAGTGGCTGGATGCAGTGAATAATTCCTGTGTGCGTTCAGTGACTTTTATTTTTGTGCCGGGACACGCGGGAGTCCGGGGTAATGAAAGAGCAGATAGGTTGGCCGCCTACGCTGCTACTACGGCTATTGGTGGAGCGATGGATCGGGCAGATTTTTTGAATGCCCTACGTGAAAACGCACGAGTAAATGACTGTACAAGTGACGATAACTCTTGTTCCATGATTAGAATAAAGGAACTTGGTTTGAAATGTGGTGTCGCTAGAAAGGGGAGTTTTCGTGGGCGAAAAAGAATGATGGCCAATCAAAAACGTACTGGGACTGTCAGTCAACGTGTAATGGCGGATACACTCAAGGAAAGATCTGAGCACATATGGACTTGTCCGGAGTGCAATGACGATGATCCAACGACTAACTAACTAACTAACTTTCAGAAAAACCTTTGGCAGAAGAAATATTAATTGGGGAAAGTCACACTTGA
This sequence comes from Meghimatium bilineatum, assembly GCA_034231615.1. Lineage (NCBI taxonomy): Eukaryota > Metazoa > Mollusca > Gastropoda > Stylommatophora > Philomycidae > Meghimatium > Meghimatium bilineatum. The sequence goes on from CM067300.1 coordinate 50,786,023, forward strand.
TTGCTGCCCGAAGTAAATACCTGAGACAGATCCGGGAACAGAGAAGTCAAGGTTAGAATATTGTATTCTTGGACGAATCCTGAGTCAACGCTCACCACACAAATACTAAAGAATGGCAATCAGTGGACGGTGAACATAAAAGAAACATTTCAAGTGGGATTTTTGTCTTTCAGAGGTTCAACAAAACATTCTTCCTGTACACGTCGCGATTACAGCTTTGGCAAAGCGGCCTTTATTTTTACAGCCTTAAAAGCCTTCCTGCACTCCTTAACAGAAAAACATGCAGTAACAAAGAAAGTTTTAAAGACCAGCAAATTATACTCATGCAGGCTGGAGTAGCAACAGCAGCTATCCATGAAGCCTCTTACTAAACTGGACTTATTTTCCAATCAAAATGCACAGATGGCAGGGACTACCATACTGAAATGAATGAACATATTTTCAGGCATTTGGTGGAGAACAGTCTTCTTTCAATACTAGAAGGACCATCATGTTTAGTAATGGACAATGCTTCCTATCACAATGCAGTATGGTTGGTTGGTTGCTGATCCAGCGGTCCATGGGCTCATGCCCTTTGACCTAATGCTATTAAATGGCATTATATTGCTGGGAAGTCTGTGGATTTTTGGCACACCCCGGACAGATCCAGAGAATAACTATCACACCTCCAGGAAGGTATGTTTCAACCTATGCACTGCTCTTAGTCACTGTAGCCAAGATAGGGTTCACTGTGCTCATTCCCCGCCACCAATTGACTTCTGATTATGCCGAACTTCTCTATTGCTCCAGGCTAGCAACCAAATGTTCAAGTCAAAAGGATTGTCACGTCCTGAGCCCTATGCCCTATGATGGGCCTAAGCCATAGGAAAAAACTGTGCTGTCAGTTTCCTCCTCCACAGTGCTGCACAATACATCTCTGGCTCCTTCCCGACCACAGATGGTGCATACATATTCATTCAGGTAAACAGGAAACACATTTCAACAACAAAATAAACGCACAATTGTATAGATGACGTGCCATGAAGCTTCTATAAGAAGATAACCTCAATATAACGGCGTGTCATCCACTAAGGTTTTCTGTTGCATGGGTGATTTGTCTAGTGGGCCATTGGTGAGACCCACAGACGCAACCACATGCGTCACAATGCAGTATCACAGGAAGACAAAATAACAAATGCATCACACAAAACTAAAGTAAAATGTGGTTTACTAGGAAAATTTTCACTTTTACGATATTTTTTGAAGTTCGAGTTATTAAAGCCCGTGAAGAAGACAAGAAAAGTTGTATTATTCATTCATTGGTACCATGCCTTCCAACGTAGACGATCATCATCATCATCATCAAGTGCCGTCTCCGCAACGAAGGTTGGCTGCAACGTATCTCCAACATCTCCTGTCTCTTGTCTTGGTGGTGCACTCTGCTAGACTGTAACCTGTCCATCGTGTAATGTTACTCTCCCACTTGTATCTCTGCCTACCTCTTGCTCGCTTCCCTTTGACTTTACCCTCAAGTAAGGTCTTCAATAGGGTGTCATGTCTTTTAATGTGTCCAAAGTATTTTATTTGCTTGATCTTTATTTCTCTTAGTAGTTCTTTCTTCATATTGTGTCTTTAGCACCTCTTTATTTGTTTTCTTCTCTTTCCATGATGTTCTCCCTATTCTTCTATATACCCACATCTCAAAGGCATCAATTTTGTCTTCTAATTGTTTATTTAGTGTCCATGTTTCTGAGCCATACATTAATATGGAATAGATGTAGCATTTCATAATTCTCATTTTTAACTTGTTTGTAATTTGTTTAGATATTAATAATTTCCTCATGTCATTGAAGGTACTTTTAGCCATTCCTATTCTCCTTTTAACTTCTGTTTCACATCTGCCATCATTTGTGACTATGTGTCCAAGATATTGATACTGTTTTACTTGTTGTAGTTTCTCTCCCTGTATGTTTATGTTTACCTCCTGTTCTTCTGTGTCTTTGCTGATTATCATGGTTTTTGTTTTTTGAATGTTTATATCCAGTCCATATTCATTACTTGATTTATTGACTTGATCTATTAGTCTTTGTAGTTCATGTTCACTTTCTGCTAAAAGAACAGTGTCATCTGCATATCTAATGTTGTTTATTATTTTCCCATTGATCTTGAGTCCTTGTATTTCTTCTATATTTTTAAAGATATTCTCTGTGTAGATATTAAATAGGCTTGGTGATAAAATGCATCCTTGTCTTACCCCTCTTCTTATTTCTATGTATGGAGAGTAGCTGTTTTCACACCTTATTGATGCAGTTTGTTCCCAATATATATTTCTAATCAGCCTGATGTCTTTTCAATCTATGCCTATTTCTTGAAGACATTTGATTAATTTTTCATGTTGGACTCTGTCAAAGGCCTTGCTGTAGTCTATGAAGCAAATATAGATACTTTTTTGAACTTCTATATATTTATCTATCACTAGCCGGATACTCAGTATAGCTTCTCTGGTTCCTTTGTTTTTCCTAAAACCGAATTGTTCTTCACCGACCTCCATGTCTATCTTGTTCTTAATTCTTTCATGTATTATCTTGAGAAGTATTTTAGTTAGATGGCTCATTAGACTTATTGTTCTATATTCTGTACAGTCCACAGCCCTGGGCTTCTTAGGTAGTGGTATGAATATTGATGATGTTAGGTCTTTAGGTATATGGCCTGTTTCGTATATGTCATTGCAAATTTCTGTGATAGTATCTACACCAAATTCATTTAGAGTTGTTATTATGTCTACTGTTATGTTGTCAGAGCCTGCAGCTTTTCCACATTTTATTGAATTTATTGCATGTTCTACTTCTGATTTCAGTATTGCTGGTCCATCATTGTTGTGTATTGTTGGTTTTTTGTTCCGTTGGTCGTCAAACAGTTCTGTTACATAATCTGCCCATCTTGTGAGTGCTTCTGTTTTATCAAATATTATTTTACCATTTTTATCTTTAATGATCATGTCTCTCCATAGATCTCTATTTGTTATACATTTAAATATAATTTCTGGGGACCTTCATCATGCTAGGCTTTCAAGCCATCCAACTATTTATCACTTTGTCTTCCTCTGTCATCGATCTTTCCAGTTGTTACGATGTTCTCCAGCGCACCTCTTCTCATGACACAGGTACTGTGATTGTCGTCTTCTAATAAAGTTACTAAGTTCTCTATTTCAGTTGACCAGTTGTAGAATTATAGCATTACTCTTTTTAGCTGACCATCGTATTTTCAACATTCTTCTATAAAATCACATCTCTATGGCCTCCTGATGTTTTCTTGCAATATTGTAAATTGCCCACGCTTCACTACCATATAACAGTATGGGCTCTCTGTAACATTTTAGTATGTTCTATTGATAATGATTTATTATACAAGATGTTCCTCATCTTCTGGAATGCTGCTTTTTCCTGTGCTGTTCAACTTTTTATTTCAGTGACGCATCTACCATCTGAAGTAATAATTATGCCCACATATTTAAATTTGTCTACTTTTTTCAGAATTGTCCCGTTGACCTTGATGTTACATTTAGACGGGTTAGATGTTCTAGATGTTTTAGATACCTCTGTTTTTTAATATTCAAGCTGAGACTTTTGTTTGCACTTTCTTCTACTATAGTTGTAATAAATTGTTGTAGTTGTTTTTCACTCTTTGCTACCAGAACCGTGTCGTCAGCACATCTCAGGTTATTTACATTATACCAACCAACAGCTATTCCTGGCATATTTTCTATAGATTTAAAAATCATTTCTCTGTATAATTTAAAACAGATCAGGTGATAGCACATACCCTTGTTGGACTCCCTTTTCTTATTGGATAAAATTCCCCTATTTGGTTGTTGATTTTGATTGCTGGTGTTTGTTGCCAATATATGTTCTATATTATTCTACGGTCTTGATTCTTCTTGATTCTTGATTAGAAACTGGCTTCACAGCACGCGAGACATTCCCATAAGTGCTCCGCCCTCCGTTCCAGCAGCCATTCCAGTGTATGTAGACTCATAGTTCCGGTCAGGTGTTGATATGTGATCTTCGGGACTTTCCAAAAAATTTACTTTTCCTCCCCTCACCTTTGAATACTCCCATTTCTAACATTCTCTGTATGTGTACGTTCTCAACCTCATTGACATCATCTGCATCTTGAAATGAATTTATTACTGCCTTTATTAGATCTGCTTTATCTCTTCTCAGCAAGGTGCCGTCTATCGCCGCATTGCCTGCCAGTAAGTCGGCTCTCTCGTTTCCTATGACCCCAGCATGACCAGGGCAGAATATTCATGTAATGCTTTGGACAACTGAGTTGTTCAATAAGTCCCACCATACTTTTCTTAGCATGAACTTTTCTATCTTGCGCAACATGCTTTGAGAGTCTGTGAGTATTACCGCGTGTGTTGATGTATCAGTTATCAACCAATTACGAGCTGCTGTAACTCCCTCTATCTCCATCCTCATGCTCGATGTGACAGTAGAATATGCTGAAGATTTCTCAACCAACTTCACGCCATTTCTGTAGGCAACAAAACCCCAACCGCTTTTATTTGTGTTTCTGCTAACAGATCCATCTGTGTATATAATTATGTCTTGTGGTTTCTAGTGTAGTTGGGCGAGTTCTTGCACTGTATCCTTTATTCTACGGTCTTTATTATCAATGTGGATATCTTTTAATATACTGATGATTTCCTTATGTTTCACTTTGTCAAATGCTTTCGTATAGTCTATGAAGTACAAAAATATAGATAAATCTTCACTTCAGTTGATCCTTCTATCAACATTATAATGATATTGATATCATTATTTGTCCCTTTTCCTGTTACAAAACCGTTTTGTTCTATGCCGATTTCTGGCCTTAGTTTCCTTCTTATTCTCATCATAATATTTCTAAGTAAAATTTAAGTCATAATACACATTAAACTTATGGAGCGATGGTCATCACATTCAATAGCTCCTGGTTTTTTAGGTAGTAATGTTATGAATATGGATTTTAATAAATCACCTGGTAAATAACCAATGTTGCAACTATCATTCAATAGCTTTATTATTACTCTTGTGCCAAAATTACCTATTTCATCAATCTCTTATATTGTTATATTATCTTGTCCAGGTAACTTTCCCTTTTTCATTTGTTGAATTGTTAGCTCTACCTCCGATTTTAGTATAGGTTTTCCGAATTGTTTTCTTCATATGTATTCTGAATTGTTGGGTTAGGTCTAGTGTCATCGATTACTTCTTTAATATATTCTGTCCATCTTTTCATTATAGGTTCTTGTCTCATTAAAACTGATCCGTCCTTAGATTTCAGACAACCGATGGATGCTGTTGATCTTTTGTCAATAAGTACATTTATCCTATGTTCATATATGTAATGTCAATTTTGTGTTCATGTTATATTTTCTGGCAGCTTTGATTTAACCACTTTTCATTTGCCTCTAGAGATTAGCTTTCTATTTCTTTATGAATTATTGTTTATGTTTTAGAGATACATTATGTTGAAAATAAATCATTCAACAATACCGCCATACTTCTCTGCTACTCCCGGTTGATTATTTCACCTTACCCTAATAGAGTTTGCGCTAAGGTCAAAAGGCAAGTTGCCGAACAGAACATAACGTTTAAGATATGTGATGTTGAAACTCCGATAAACATTCAGGATTTCTGTGCCCGCCTCTTTATTTTTTCATTCTTGATTCTTCCATGCAAAATAAGAATATTGGTGTTCATTCTGTAGTATACAGACGTACAAAAGTACCTTTAGTCAGAATGTGCTGATTTTTTCGCGTGGAATACTCATAATGCAATTGATAATCACATAACATTAGAATGACAACCAGTGGCTCGTTGGCCAAAGGTGGTCCTCCAAGAAATTTTTACTTTACATGTGACATTAAAATTAGTATGCATTATAGATTTTTAACTGCCACAATAACAAACATAAACAAGCACTTATAAATTAGAAATGTCATATTTACACTGATAAATCTCTCATTATTAGTCATTACGTGACTGTTACAAGCATTAGCACACATAAGTAATGCTACAAGACTTCAAGAACAAGATACGCTAAACAGAAAGGGTTGTTATAGTAAGATGTGCTACACCTTTATCAACTATGACCGAAATCAAAGCAACATCTGAATTTACTGGCCAGAATTACAGTAGTCAAAAAAGAGCAAAAGCAGCTTTAGCATTACCAGAATACGTTATTGTGATAAGAAGTGAAGTTGTATTTTAATTAAATGCATTCATGTGCACAGTATAAAACGTTGAAGAGAGGATCGGAAACCTAACACAACAGCGATTTGACCTTTTTAGTATTTTCCTTCCCTCTTAGTTACTCTCATTTCTATCATTCTCTGTACATGTACATAGCCTAGTTTTCTCGCTATTTTCTTCAGTATTTAACTGAATCACGTCATACACGTTGTGATGGACAATGCTCTGATGTAACCAAATGGACTAACACATATAGTTGAATAGAGCGCAACTCACCTAGATAGGTTGTTTTTTTAAATAAAGAAGACGAGAAAACGAGGCTATATATATGTACAGAGAATGATATACATGAGAGTAACTAAGAGGGAAGAAAATACTAAAAAGGTCAAATAGCTTTTTTAAGTTGGAACATGCAAAGAATCGACGTTTCGGCCACACAATTATAATTTGTGTGGATACATTTTGGTCGAAGCGTTGATTTTGTATATTGCTTCACGTAAAACTTATATTTCGCACATTTTTCTCAATAATAATATTCATTTCCGATATGGTACACCGTTTTACTGAAGTCTCCATCTAACTCAATTTTTGACTAAGAGGTAATGAAGAATGCGAAATATTCTATGATACCGATTCGAATAGCCCACAGTGCGGTGACTGAGAGACAACATATATGCCTCTAGAGTACTCTAAACGACTAGGGAACTGTTGACATGTGATATTGACACTTCTAATGATGCTTGTGTCTAATTAGTATACGGGTCTCTAAATGTATTAGTTAAAATATAAATTATCCTACAATGAACTCTGATATATCATTTATCATTTACAAAGAAATGAGTTGGCGAAGTCATTTGCTATATAGCAGTTATACACTTTAAATAATTTTTTTATTAGGTAATGCGATCAAATAAGTGTTTTTCTCTTTAAGCGTAAACTTGTGACAGCTGAAATGGCATACTTACGCAGATGTTAGGAATATCGCTATGAGACATGGTGAGTAATTAGGACATTAGACAAAGAACCTGCACCATCCCATCTTGGAATATATAAAGAGACAACAGACCAAACAATTTGAACACATCAGGAGACTACCATCAGACATCATGCCATAGCAAGCTATGCTACACAGATACAGTGAAGGCAGACTTAGAGGCCGACCACGATAACAATGGACCACCGACATAAAAGAGACGACAAAGCCCACAATATACTCAGCAATATATATGTTTTTCTAATATATATTTGATTTCTTTTTATAACCTATTATATATTCGAGTATATGCCACAACTTTCTCTGTATAACTTACCATATTATCCAGTATATGTCACAGTATCTCTGTATAATTTACTATATTTTCTAGCGTGTGTCACATTTTTCTCTTTATTACTTACTAATCCGGATAGATGAAGTTCGTTAGTTTTGTGAGGGTAATCTATCTAATAGAAGGCCACTCTAAAATCAAACCACTGCTGCCTTGTAGGTCAGGCTTGTCTTAGTCAAAGGTTAGTGGAGAACACCATAAATAAACCGGTAGAAAGCCAGAGGGAAACTACTACTGTAATATCCCTAGATTACATCACGACTCAGATAGTAAGCCAGGAATAAAAGTGGAAGGAAGCAATATAAAGAATTTGAGATATGCTGACGACACAGTACTGATCGCAGGAAGCGAGGAGGAACTACAATGTTAGATAAAGTAGTGAACGACAGGGAAAACAAAGGCCTCAGTTTAAACAAGAAGAAAACAGAAATAATGGTTGTCTCGAAGAGACATATACCATCAAGATGCAGCATAATAGTTAACGCCACAAAATTAATACAAGTTGAAAAAGTGAAATATTTTGGCACCCTGTCAACATGACAAGGTAAATGCTCAAGTGAGATCAAGAGTCGAACGATACAAGCCAAATCAGCATTCCAAAACATGAGAATCATGTTGTGCAATGGAAGACTATCAATGCAGACCCGAATTCGAGTGCTGAGATGTTATATAGAACCAATTCTTTTTTATGGATGTGACTGTAAACAAAAAAATTCAAAGTGAATTAGAGACTACAGAAATGTGATTTATGAGAAGAATGATGAAAATAACATGGACAGCTAGGACAGAGTGAACTAGTACAGAGGTTCTCATTGATGCTGGCGTAAAATGATCATTCATATCAAACATTACGAGCAGAAGTCAAGATTTCTAGGGCATGTGTTGAGCACAGTTTGAACACTTAATAACCACTGTAAAGATCTAGGGAAGAAGAGATAGGGGACGACAAAGAGAAAAGTTGCTAGATGGACTAGTATTTTGGCTCGGTAGAAGTTCACCATCCGAGCTTATTCATAACACAAGAGACAGAGAGCCGAGGAGAAACATGATCGCCTACGCCATTCGGCTTGGCACTGATATTTTATGATAAAGATTGATATTTTAAAATATATTTAAAAGTTTTCTCTGTCTAACTTTACCATATATCCAATCATATATAACAAATCATATATAACAAATCACATTATTGGATAATATATCTTGAGCTGAAAATGTCGGTTTGCGGGGTGCAAAGGTCTCGCATTGCTCTTGTGTTGAACCAGGGTCATCGGATCAAGAGCCTAAAAAGTCCCTCTTCGTGGTGCACACTGGAAACAGACATACAGCGGCTCTTGTTGTAATCTTGGATAATACTTTTAGGCTCGTGTCCTTGGCTGAGGATGCTGTAGATAGAATGAGAATTGCCTGCAGAGAGACAGGAAATATCTCAGAATCCTCTACACCATCACATCCAACATATTCAAATCAGCTGTGCTTTCCGACCTGGTCGGCTTAAAAGCAGAAATATTGGAGGGGCGGCCATTGTCGATGTCCCTAACATACAGTGATGAGTATACCACATGTAAAAGTTAACACACGCTAGAGGGCAGCGCAGTGTACGTGAATTGAATTGAGTGGCACAACGACATAGCATGTGACAGACTGGCGGAAGTGCTGTTTATGCTGGAGAACACACAGAAGCCGACATATCCCATCACAATTGACCCCACTCAGATAAGAAGTCATGACTCCCGATCGGATACGCAAACTTGAACATGCACTCCTGGGTATGGAAGAAAGCTCTAGATACAGTTCCCCATTGCACATAGGACAAGCACTGAACAAATGTCGGGGAGCGCATTGTTCAAATGTCTGACCGAAGCAGTGTTGAGACTCGAAATCTGGACACTGGTGGGGGGGGGGGGGGCAACGTAGTGGGGGTGCAAGTCTCCAACGGCATTGCAAACCTAGCCCAACTCGACTGTAGACCGTTACCACCACGACTCATACAGAGATAATTTGGTTCAGTACCCAAAGGTCCATCACAAAGCCCCCTGCCCAAGATTCGCATTCTACCTGTCTCTGGGTAATATACGCAATGGCGAAGAGTAAAAAAAAAAAGAGAAAGCGCTTGACGATATATGGGAAGGCAATCTCAAGCAGGCTAGGCGAGTGTGTGAGAAATGCGCAGGTGAAACTCCAGACCCCCGACGTGTTTGGCAAAGCAGTGCCTCGTCTAAGAAGATGTATCAACCCTAGTCTAATTTGACCGTCGCCGTTACCCAACACGGCTCATGCGGAAGAAATTAGGTCTGGGACCTAGGACACAAAGGGTGGTAATGTAATCGTCTTCCTACACGAGGAACAGTTCGCTGGCTGCGAAGCGCCTCGTCAGAGGATAGACAAGTAATGGTTGACCCAAGCAAAGTATCAGCTCGCCAAGTCTCGTCCCGTCTTATGTACCCCTTTTGAGTAGAAGGCTCCTCCAGGAGGCATTGCACAAAGCCGAAAGGTGAAGCCTCCTGGGTATGAAAGAAATCTCATAAACCTCCCCATTGCACATAGGAAGCAAGAGCTAATCGCTCGTAATTTCTGGGGCTCTCAAACAAACAAACATCATGTCGGTTTGCTATCTTGCTTGTATCTATTTCCCATGTAACAGATATCAATAAAAAGTATGTACTTTTCTTCTTCTTCTTCTTTCGTTCACTTGAAACATGTCTATATCTGTAATTCTGTCTCCTTAATAAAACTCACTGTCTTTTGTAGTTCATACAGTGTCCCATAGAGTTTTGATTCCAGTGTTGTTTCCTCTGGCCAATATGTCTGCCTCAGCGTTTCATGCTCAGAACACTCTTGAAGTATATGTTTGGCACTCTGTGCTGCCTGTCCACATGTACACATGGCCGTGTTGCCAATCTTGAACTTTGTATACATGTGACTGCGGAGTCGGTTGTGTCCTGTTCTGAGACGTAGAATTATAACTTGTTCTGATCTGTTCATATTGTGGTAGTCATCTTGTGTTGGTGTTTGTGGCTTTCTTATTGACTTTATCATCTGTTTTTTCTGATGGTAGGTGATTGGTATATCTGGTTGGTCTTCGGCAGCACCTTCCTTAGCCAGTTGGTCTGCTTTTTCATTTCCTGGTATTCCACAGTGAGAGGGTATCCACTGCATGGTTACTCTATACTGGTAAGACAATTCGCTAAGTAGTTTTTTTAAGTCTGTTAGTTTTCCAGACTGGAGAGCTTGAAGCACTGACCTTGCATCTGTCAGGAATACCACAGGCTGTAGGTCAGAGTTGGATGGAGTTCAGCAGTTTTTTAGCTGCCACACTAATTGCCTGGATTTCTGCATCATAATTATTGCAGAATTTTCCTGTCGGTGTTCTGATTGTATCTCTAGGCTTGTGTGGATATTCTATATATACACCTGCACCTCCATTCCTCACAGCATTCTGTGCTGACCCATCTGTGTACACTCTGACCCATATATCTTGTGGATATTCCTCATCCAGGAAACTGAGGGTGATTGTCATTCGCTGCACACTGTTCTGTTCGTCCTCGCTTAGTATTCCTTTCACATGGGTCTGAATGTATATTGGCATTCCATGGCTTTCACTCCACGGGGTTTGCTCTGGTACAGACCTTAAGGGGCTGCCAACTTCAGGTAGGTCTGTAAGTTGTCTACGGAGTCGTTTAGCTTGATGGATAAAGCTGCTCCTTTTCAGTCGTCCCATTGCTAGATTTTGGAATCTTTCCTTCATTGGATGACTTGGCATACACTGAAACTTTTCTGCTTGAATTAGTACTTTTGTGTCTCTGCGTTCGCCAAGTGTTTGCATTCTTCCCATTTTCTGCATCTCTGCTATGGGTGTTGATTTCATTGCTCCCATCATTATTCTAAGTGCCTGGTTTTGCACTTTATCTAGATCTTGTAATGTGGTGTTTGATGCAGGACACCACGCAGCTGAACCGTATTCCAGGTGTGGTCTTATGCCTTGCTGGTAAACTTTACTGAGTATATTTCCACTGGCTCCCCATGTGGTTCCACTTAGTTTTCTCAGGATAGCTAGCTTCCTCCTGGCTTTTGTTGTTGCTTTGTTTATGTGCTGCTTCCATGTCAGCTTATCATCAAAAGTAACTCCGAGGTATGTGGGTTGTTTGTCTTCTTTCAAAAGCTCTCCATCTATCTTGATATGACCAGCTTTTTGTTTTGGTGAGAGGGTAAAGAGTGTAGTGCTGCACTTATCTGTGTTAATGCTGACGCACCATCTATTAGCCCATAAGGTTAGGGCATCGATAGCTCTTTGTATTTGTTTAGTGGCCACTGTTGCATGTTCTTCCGTGCACCAGATCACCAGGTCGTCAGCATACATTGCCACTTTGATCCCATGTGGTAGTTCAGCAACTAGGTCATTGATGTAAACCAAGAAAAGTGTGGGTGACAGGACTCCTGCCTGGGGGACTCCATGACGCAGTAGAACTTTCTTGCTCTTGCGACCATCTAATTGTACCCTGGCTCTTCTATTATGCAGGTATGCTTTTACCCATTTGTACATTCTTGAGCTAACCCTGCAATTTCGCAATTTCTTTAGGAGCCCTTCTTTCCAGACCTTATCAAATGCTTTCATGAGGTCTATCCATGCTGCTAGTACCAGTTTCTTTTCTTGGAAGGCATCCTCAATCTCTTGGGAGAGGTAGGTTGCCTGATCTTCAGTAGAGTAGCACTGTCTGAAACCTGCTTGCTGTGATACCAGAAGGTTTTCACTTTCAAGGTACCACTGCATCCTAAGATTGATAATGCGTTCCATTGTTTTACATAGACAGCTTGTGAGGCTGATGGGCCTGTAGTTGGAGACTGTGTTGCCATCTTTTCCTGATTTGAGGAGTGGTATCATTATTGCTTCTCTCCACGCCTGTGGTACATTACCTGTGGACCAGCTTGTGTTAAAGATCTGCAGTAGCTTTGCTCTTGCTGCACTTCCCAGGTTTCTAATCATTTCATTGGACACTCCATCAGCTCCACGGGACTTTTTCATTTTTAATTTGGATATTGCATGCTCCAGTTCTCTCATTGTGATTGGTGCCTCCATGACTTCAGGTATAGGTTCACCTTGTCCAATGTTTTGCTGGTTCTCTCGAACCTCCTGTTGTTTGTCTGGGCTGACTTTGACATTATTGTCTTCTGCAAAGGAATCTGCAAAGTAATCAGCTGCATGTTTACCTGTTAAAATGTTTCTATCTTTATAAAGTGTGATCCTGGTATTTCTCCCTGTACCTTCATCATTTAGTTGTTTTACAAGTTTCCATAATTTCCTAGTATCTCTTTCTAGGTTCAACGACTCTGTTTTTTCTTTCCAGCTGCTCCGTCTGGCTTGTAACTTTGCTCTTTGAAATTTAGCCTTTGTTTGCTGATATTTGTTGTGATGTTCTTGGCTAGGTCTGTTCTCAGCCTGCTTTCTAGATGTTTCCATCTCATTTTGCAGCTTTTCCAGTTCATCATTCCAGTAGGGTTTGTAGTTTTTGCGTGCCCCCCTGGGTATGGTTTTACTAGCAGCATGTAGTATACATCTATTAAATTCACTCACTGCTCTATTGATGTCTTTGTCCAAGTTCATGTCCTTAGCTAGAACACTGGTTAAATGCTGGTACATTTTCCAGTCTGCCCTCTTATAGTTCCACCTAGTGAGCGTGCTGCTGTCCTTGGTATATTCATTGTGAATTTCCAGAAATACTGGTCTGTGGTCACTACCCCCAAGCTGCTTTCCAACGACACGTGTGATGTTCCATTCCAGGCCTGGTGAGTAGAATGCCAGGTCTGGTGTAGAGGTGGTGTGCCATGCTCTTGAGTAGAAGGTTGGTGAGTCTGCTGGCTGGTTAATAAGAATGAGATTATTTTCATCCTGCCAGCTCTCAAGTTCCTCACCTCTCTTGTCGATATGATCGTAGCCCCAGCTCTGAGAGTGGCTGTTGAAGTCACCACACACCATAAGCCTTTCTTTGTCTGGAATTGTGTCTAGTGCCAATGGTTTATCATTTGGGCAGTAGTAGTTCAGGAGATGGAATTCTGCACTGTCTGTTTTTAGGTGGAGCATCTGGTATTCTGCCCCGTCCATGTATACTTCCAGCTGACATGCACTGATATTGTTTTTAACTAGTGTCAGAATTCCACCCTTTCGCCTGTCTTTTCGGTCAGATCGGTAGCACTGGTAGCCTCTGATTTTGAAGGCTATGTCGCTGCTGAGGTGTGTTTCTTGGATACAGCATATATTTACTTGTTCTTCACTGAGGACATTTTCAAGTTCCAATTTTTTGCTGTATCCATCTCTTTTACTGTTGACACCCTCAGCATTCCAGTGCATTATTTTTATTGGTCGTTTGTTTGTTTGGCCAGTAGCTCTATTCCCTTGCCTCCTGGCTCCTCGGGGCAATTGAGAAGGACTTCCAGTAACTGAGGTTGGGCCCTTTCGAGGTATAGGGCCCGGCACCGTCCCTGCCTGAACGTCCGCCACAGGGCAGGCACCATAACGTTTATTAGATGCAGACATGTTTCCATTGTGTTTTATGCGTGGCAACCTGATTATCTGTGCGCCTTTTGGCTGGTTGCCTCCGTCTTCAGCACTCTGCTTACTTGGGCCGGACTATGGTCCTGCTCGAGTGGGAGTGCCCGACCAGTCTTAGTTTCCAGCCTCTGATGGCTGAACTAAGCCCCATCACCACTTCAAGGTTCTGGCCTCGATGGGGAGTATGTACTTTAAAATGCAAGTATCAATTTAATTGAGACATAGCGATATATTAATATTTGTTTTTAAAAATAGAAATGTACGTTTTCTGTATATATATCTTAAAGATCTAATTTAGAATCGGCGCACAGGGCACAATATCATTTCTTTAATCTATTGTCTATTGTGTTTCCCCAGCTGGTATTTTATCCATATATGGTATTTAGGGGTGAATGGAGCGCGATCTTGTGTTCCAAGGCCAGATGTGTAGCTTCGGCTGTGCTGTGACCGTGTTTTCTCAAGATGTCCCTGACGTTTTCTAGACACCTTTTTCGTGATCTTCCTCTACTTTATACCCTGATCTTATTTGGTTATATGACTTTACGGGCAACCTGTCGTGATGCATTCTCATAATGTGGCCAAACCAGTTGATCTGCTGCCTTTCTATATATTCTGTACAAGATGTCATACATATTCTTTTTCTGATGTTTCATTTCGTATTCTATCAAGCTTGGTGGCCCCTGCAGCTTTCCTCAATCATTTCATCTCATATGTCACTATCTTTCTGTAATATGCAGATGATAGAGATTTAATCATGAATATATAAACTATCCGCGATGTGTTTAACTTGTTTTTAGAAGTATTTAACTTTCTTGGACTTTGCACTGGTATGGTAATCCACTTGAGAACAAAATTACTCAGAGAGATAGCTCCACATACGTTTAGATCAAGCATAACACACGTTTGATAATTTAAAGCGGTCAAAATCACAACATTCGTGTTGTATTTGCTTCAGTAAGCTGGTTGATGTTGATACCTAGTAGATACAGACGTGCTCCATGAACTAATTGGATATTATTAACTTGAATCTATCTTCACAGTATACCTCTTATGATATAAGGAAACGAAACCTTTGATTTCATGAAATACTATTTTAAGTATTAACTAAATGTGCTAGATAGGATGGACTAGATGTGCTAGATTTGTCTGAAAGTGTTTGAGGCGATTTCACAAGATAACAGTAGGCACATGTGCTAGGAAGTATACTTTACCCTGACAGATTTAGATAAATTAGAAAACATGTAATGGGAAATGAGGAGAATCGTTATAAACATCCTTGGATTATGTGAAATGAGATGGCTGGGTACAAGCAGTATAATATTGAAATACTTCAAAATAAAATAATATACTCAGGAGGAGACCATAGAAATGGAGTAGGCGTAATTTTAGACAGGAAGAGAGCAACATATGCAAAAAAACCTCTAATACATCAGAGTTCTACTAATTAAATTAGCCCATTAACATAAATATTATTCAAGTATACGTACCAACATCAGATAGGAAACTGTGCGATCTGCTCGAATATATAATAGGTTATAAAGGGAAATCAGATATATATTAGAAAAACATAGTCGTTTATGAAGAAAATACTGACATATACTAGAAACAATGATAAGTTATAGAGAGGAAATTGACATATACTGGAAGATATAGGTTATGAAGAGGAAACTCTGACATATATTAAATTAGCCCATTAACATAAATATTATTCAAGTGTACGTACCAACATCAGGTAGCTCAGATAAAGATATACAGCAATATTACAAATATTTAAACACAGATATGAGATAGTGAAAGCATCACAAGGTAAACATTGTGATGGGGGATATGAACAAAACGGTAGGGCACTAGAAAGATATTGATGTCACTGCTAGATTTGTCTTTGGCTTCATAAATGAAAGAGGTGAGATATTAGTGGACTAGGTCAGAAGTAATAACATGATAAGGTCTTAGTATTAAATAGATGGTACTATCAACATCCTAGACGACAATGAACATAGAGAAGCCCAGATATCAATACTCACATTCAGATCAATTATATTAAGATCAATAAAAAAAATTCAAAAACTCATTTACGTATGTCAAAACACGCCCAAGTCCACACTGCCATAACGGTCATGTTCCTGTTGTGGGAATGTTAAGTATACTATTAAAACAGATTTAAAAATACCAGTAAAGATAATATCCCAGATGTAAATCTATTAGCAATGATTTACGAGGACAGTACAATATAGCAATACAAAACAGGTACATCGCCATAGAGACGAAAAGTATCGACGAAAATTGGATGATGTTAAAAGAATATATACAGCAAATATCTGCAGGGATCCTATCAACAAAGAAACATCTAGCAAAGGAAGATTAAATGACAGAAGAAGTTATCTTAAAGTTGATGGAACAAAGAAGAGAGCTGAAGGCTAACATTACGGAAGATAACAAAATAAACAAAGAAATTAAACATAAATGAAATACAGCCTAAAGAGGAATGGTTAAATGAAAAATGCTGTGAAGTAGAAAAATATCATCACGGAAATACAATGAACATACAAACAAATAAATGAATTAACAGGTATAAGTCAAGTTCACAAGACTTGACATGCCTGAAGTCAAAGGAAAGAACATATGTTATTAGGAGAAAATGAAAAATCATGCACAGATGGAAAGGATACTTTAATGAACTTTATAAAGAAAGTAGAAATGAAACAGAAATACAGTACAACAAAGAAGGTTCCCGTATATTCATTGCAGAGGTGGAAGAAACTATATGACACTTGAAATATAATAAATTGTCTGCACCTAATAATATTGCAAAAGAAGAATTAGAAGTGTTGGGGGAGTGTCTATGTCGTGTGACGTATTTTCTCCAGGACGTAACCTTTCATATGAATCTACTGAAACCCCTGCGATCTCTGGCAAGCTCCCGCTCCCTCCAGCGACATGTGCATGCATTCCTTAATATTTCTTGTCGAACGACGTCTTGGTCGGCCTCTGCCTCTACTGCAATCTATCATCCCCTCCAATAACACTCTTTCCCTGCCATCGCGTCTTTTCATTTGACCAAAAAATCATAATTTCTTTTTCAGTACGGTGTTTAAAAACCATCCTCTTGAACTTTGATTTTTCGTAGCACGTCTTGGTTGTTCTTTCTTGCTGTTCATAGTATTCTCATAACTCTTCTATAGCACTTCAAGGCCTTTGTTCTCTTGGCTGTAGTTGTATTTATTTTCCATATTTCGCAGCCGTAGGCCGCCATTGGGAACACACATGTACGTAACAAATAAGCCTTAGTTCCCTGTTTGTCCGTGCCAAAGTTTTTTTAGCTGTTTTAATTTGAACATCGTATGACAGAAATAATCACCAAAATGCAAAATGACATCTATGATAGTGTCGATGTTCCATCTGATGTACTTCAATCAGTATTCATAGCTTTACCGAACAAACCTGGCGAAATGAAATGTGAAGATCACCGAACAATCAGCCTTATAAGCCAGATAACCAAGATCCTTCTTCGCATAATCATAAGACAAAAAAGAGTACAATAAAAGCCAGAAACTGTAAAGAACAATGTGTATTTATGGAAGGAAAGGGCACAAGAAATGTCCGATGTATAATACGAACATTGATGGAGAGGGCAATAGATGAACAAAATGATCGGTTTTTGTGCTTCATAGATTATAGCAAAGCATTTGACAAAGTGAAGCACTCAGAAATTATAAAAATGTTAGAAAAACACAAACACAATTATTATGCAACGATCTAAAGATAGTAAGAAATATGTATTCGACACAAATATCTTCGATGAAGGCTGGCAGTAATATAGGATAATTCCAAAAGATAGAGATGGGCGTCAGACAGGGATGTGTAATATCCCCATATCGTGTCTCCCTGTATACGTAGGATATTATGTAAAGCATAGAGAATCATGCCAGGAATAGCAGTTGGAGGTTCAATCAATCAAGTCCCTTGCCGAGTGATGCAGGCGATCATGCTGCTCCATAACTCTATGTCTCTTTGCATTAAGTTCATTTGGTTACTTCTTTGTGTGCCACAGTGACTTCTCATTCAGAGATTTCTCTCTTTGTCTTCCTCTGTCTCTTCTCCCCTTGATCTTACCAATGTTACTAAATGTTCAAATTTCACTTATCTAATCACATGCACTAAAAATATTGATTGTCTGTTTCTAATTTTCACTATAATCAATTAATCTGTCGTTTTACTCCAGCATCTCTGAGAACTTCTACATTAATCCTCTTGGCTGTCCATGCAAGGAATTTTCATCTTTCTTCTTACAAACCATAACTCAGATGCCTCCAGCTTAGTTGGAGGTTACACTCTGAATAGTATAAGATATGTTGACGATACAGTTCTGATTGTAGTTCTGATTGAACATGAACATCAAATCCTGTTAGACATGGTCGTACAAGAAAGTGAAAACAAAAGCCTCCGTCGAAACAAGAATAAAACATATGTAATGGTTATTTAAAAGAAATTCACACCGCCAACAAGCAGTATTACTATCTATCTATCATGCTATCATTCTATCATTCTATCTATCTATCTATCTATCTATCTATCTATCTATCTATCTATCTATCTATCTATCTATCTATCTATCTATCTATCTATCTATCTATCTATCTATCTATCTATCTATCTATCTATCTATCTATCTATCTATCTATCTATCTATCTATCTATCTATCTATCTATCTATCTATCTATCTATCTATCTATCTATCTATCTATCTATCTATCTATTATCTATATATCTATCTATTATCTATCTATCTATCTATCTATCTATCTATCTATCTATCTATCTATCTATCTATCTAGCTATCTATCTATCTATCTATCTATCTATCTATCTATCTATCTATCTATCTATCTATCTATCTATCTATCTATCTATCTATCTATCTATCTATCTATCTATCTATCTATCTATCTATCTATCTATCTATCTATCTATCTATCTATCTATCTATCTATCTATCTATCTATCTATCTATCTATCTATCTATCTATCTATCTATCTATCTATCTATCTATCTATCTATCTATCTATATATCTGTCTGTCTGTCTGTCTGTCTGTCTGTCTGTCTGTCTGTCTAATATATCTATATATTGTCATTTCCACTGTGTACCGTTAAACGTCTTGACGTTTGGACGGGGGGGGGTGATTTGGAGTTTTTTGCCTTTGGCCATTTGAGTTGCATTGGCCATGGTAAGCACGTGTCTATTTAATGTTTCTTTGATTGTCTCTGCCCATCTAGTTCTTGGTCTTCCTCGTGCCTTGTAGCCCGATCTTGTGCTGATGTATACACGAAGGGTTGATTGCCCAGGTTCCATTATAATGACTTGACCAAATCATCTGGTTTACTGTCGCTCGATATAGTGATGACTTGAAATAGTCATGAATACATTGCTCTTGGCGCACCTAGGGTTAACAGATAACCAAGATCCCAAAAGTGTCTCCTCGTGGCGCACCCTGGTAACAGAAATACAGCGGCTCGTGATGATTCGGGCTAAACCGTTGGGAATCGTTTCTGTGAATGTAGAGGTAATGGAAAGAGATTTGACCGCAAAAAGAGAGGCAATATCTCCCCCACCTCTGTGCCAACACATGCAGCAACACTGTCGACACACAGTGAAGCTAGTAAGTTTGGTAGAAGCATTGGAAGGCGGCCAATGTAGTCGGTACGAATCAAGCAGATGACCCAATAAAAACAAAAGCACAATGAGTACACTGAGAAAGAAGCACAGCGCTAGAGGGTAGCGTCATGTGTAAAGAGCACGGAAAACGGTTTCATGAAATTGGAACTAAAGCTTTGTTTGCTCGATACAAGCTTCTAGTTACCAGTGATCCCAGCCTGGGCCAAACTCTTGGTTCCCGTCGAGTCTTGTCTATACCGGAAGCATGCTCGCGGAGAGAAAAGGTTCAGTACCCTATGGGCAAAGGCATAGCAGTCCGAGGTGACTAGGACTGTTCAGCTCTAGAACAAAACGTAATTCCCTAACGTTCCTAAATATGTGTACAGATTCAGACTTGGACGAGGGGCTCACGAAGTTGGTGAGCAACACTTCGGCTAAGAAGGTGAACGAGCCCGAGCCCAACTCTTCTGTCAAGTTCTTCCTAAACCGGAACCAGGCTTGAGGACGAGAAAAATAAGGTTTAGTAGCCGATGAGCACGGGCACAATACCTCTAATTACACGAGGAAAGCTCACTGGCTGCGGAACGCCTTGTGCAGGACAGACGTGAAGGACAAATTGTCTCGGCGTAGAGTCAGTACACATTCGATGTCTGGCGGCAGTTAGGAAGGCAGTCACAGGCTAGGGTAGCCCACCTGAATTGTCAAGGCATGCCGAAATCGGATGTGCTAGGCCTTCAAGGCGCATAACGGTGGTACAACGTAATCACGCTTCGACGGAAATCGCACGGATATCCGTGCTGGTTACAATGGAGCGAACGCAAAACAAACAAGCATTACTCCGGCGGTATTTTCTCGTGACATTTATAGCTTTCCTCAAACATCTTAATTCGCAATCTGTGATCTTTTTCGCTAGTGTCTTTGTCAAGGACCATGTTTGACATCCGTAACGCATAGTTGGTATAAATATACTGTTTATAAATTGTCGTATTGCAGCCATGCAGATTGATGGGTATCTAAGTATTGGTGACAGCTGGTAACCATTTTCTTTTTGGCACCTTGTCGAGTTTGGTCTAGTCGGTAATCTCTCTGTCGAGTTTGTGATCCACCGTAAACATGTTTCCTATGTATCTAAACTCTGGGACTTGCTTTAGTTTTGTACCATTGAAGATACATTTAACTGGCCTGGTGCACTGCTTATTTTCATAATCTCTATTTTAGGTGTGTTTCATGTTATATTGTCCGCAGGTTGCATGGAGCAAGTGTGTGTGCCGGTGTAATTCTTTTTCAGATTCGTATATTAAACATTGACCATATGGGATATCACCCTACTCACAGGGAACGCTGTCACGATTACGACAGCCACAATTAAATAAAATTCAAATTTGTACGGTAAAAAGTGTAATGTTTTCGTGGTCGATATGTTTAAATACAGTCTCCCATTCCAACGGGGGCTTATGTGTGCATGTACAAAAATCTCCTACAACGACTTGAGTTTATGTGTGCAAGTACAGAAGACTCCTATTCCGACAGGGGTTTAGGTGTGATAGCATGATAGCACGTATTTGTACAGGTTAGAAAAATACAGACACGCCACAATAATAGGCAGTACACAAGGCGCCGATGAGAAAAGAAAAACAAACCCACGAAGGGAAGAAAAATGGGATAAGACAATAGTCTGGGGAAAGGTAGGACACAG
This sequence comes from Meghimatium bilineatum, assembly GCA_034231615.1. Lineage (NCBI taxonomy): Eukaryota > Metazoa > Mollusca > Gastropoda > Stylommatophora > Philomycidae > Meghimatium > Meghimatium bilineatum. The sequence continues at coordinate 50,807,465 of CM067300.1, forward strand.
CGAACACCAACTGATGAGAGTACAGGAGCGTAAGGCGAAAAACTATGAGGGAGGTGGTAGTTGGGAACCGTGACTACACACAAATAGCCATAGAGAAAGATGACAGTGTATGAGAAAATGAAGAGGTGGAAAATAAAAAAAGGAAAAGAAAAGGAAGAAAAAGAAAAGGAGAAAAATAGAGAGAAAAACAAGAAAGTACGTGATGTATCAACGAAAGCCCCGAGACGGAAATACGTCACGCAAGAAAGTAAAGTGCTGGTGGGAGGGAACCCAGAGGACATAGGGAGGGCACAGCAGGGGAAGGTAAGGGACTATCGAGGGGAAGCACGTCGTGAGATGGTATCATGCTGATATAGCGAAACATAGGAAGAGGGTGCCGGAGAGAAGGGCCCGGTAGGGACTAAGGAGACAGGAAAAGAAGGCAATGGCGGGAGGAGGCAGACCCGGAGCTACAGCCAATGTATGTGAGGAAGTGGAAGGTTGTAGCGTCGTGGTGTCGAAGTAAAGGTAATCTGTCCACAATATCGTAGTAAGAGGAGGTCGGTGTAGCAGAGTCCCAATAAATTGTGACGGAAGATGGACCAAGGTCTCCACTGCAACGACAAGTACCTAGTAAGCCTGGTGTTGGGAAATGAGGTCCGTCGCATAAACCGAAGATGATAAAGAGATGAGTTAGCTGCACGTCACAACCTCTATGGGGGTATTGCTCTCACTGTACACTAGCTCATCTATGGGAAGAACGATCAAAAGACAGACCCCTCTGGCCATCGATGCACGATCCCTTAGTTTGAGGTATGTACCGTGGGGAGGAAAGTGTTCGATGAAACAAGATTCGCATCTGTGTGAGACCAACCGTACGTTGCAACCCGTTTGGGGGCGTTGCCCGTACTGCACGCTGGCTCCATAAATATATATGGGGGAACCACTGCATGCGAGCCTGCCAAGTCGTGTGAGACAGGAAGCCTGTTGGCGCTGCAATGTCTATTTTTTAAAAAAACTGTTGTCAGTCAAACAGTCTCCACATGCCACATGCTACGTAACTGTATGGGTAGCCGACCCAATAAAGCCAAAAAGGGGGCGAACCAGTTAGTGGCCAGAAGAAATATGATAATAGGTACGTGGTGGCGCCCACGGGCCACTAGGGTGGCACAGGAGAAAGAGCGGACATAGCCCAAAAGCATGGAAATGGAGAAGGTAGACAGAGTAGGACGAAGAATCTAAAGGAGAAGAGGAGGATGAAGCATAGGTGAAACAACCCATAGAAAGAGAGTAGAGTGTTGTAGCGAATGATACAGATCAACAATCAAACTGACGTGCCAAATCTCAACAGGCCCACCGCGGATGAAACTGCACCGGTCCCAGTCCAAGGGCGTAACAACACACCAACACACCAATCGCAACGTGGCATGTCACCGTAGCCCCAAGCCCTGGCCGAACCACCATAATAGACAGCAACAGTAACAAGGAGAGTAGCAGGACGAAATAAGGATAAGGGAAATAATGTAGGAGCAACAGGGATGCAGAGCAGTAGGACAAAAGGGGGTAAGAGATTATTGAAAATATAACTGGTCATTGATGCCATGGGGCTTAAGAGCTCCTACGTGACACTCTGGTTCACTCTAACCTCCGGCCGGCGTGACCTTCTAATGGCACCCCTCCGTGCCACCGCCCGTGCCTCACGTGCTCGTTTGTCTACCAGACCTCCTCTATCCGATTTCCCAAGTCGGTATTCCATATCCAACACACTTTTCCTGTTTCTCCCGTAACGTCGTGTACGTTATTACTTGCAAACGCTACAACCTGATGTACATTGGTGAGACGGGTAGATTCTTAGCCACTAGGTTTGCCAAACACTTACGGGATATTGTACCCGTGGATCTTCTCCGGTGGCCCTCCACTTCAGCAGAAATTCTCACTGTGGTGCACTGGACATTCAGGTGACTGGCCTGGTCTCGTGCTACACAGGTGACCGGCAACGTTTCTCATTAGAGAACCGCCTTATTCTCAATCTTGGCACTCTTAAGCCCCATGGCATCAATGACCAGTTATACTTTCAATAATCTCTTACCCTCTTTTGTCCTCTTGCTCTGCTTCACTGCTGCTCCTACATTCTTTCCCTCTGCCTACCCTTATCCTTATTTCTTCCTGCTCCTCTCCTTGATCATGTTGCTCTCTATTGTGGTGGTTCGGTCTGGGCCTCCACTAGGGCTTGGAGCTACGGTGACATGCCACGTTGCGATTGGTGTGTTGGTGGGTTGTTACGCCTTGGGACTGGTACCGGTGCAGTTTCTTCCGGGGTGAGCCTGTTTCGGTTTGGCACGTCGGTTCGATACGTCGGTTTGACAACACTCTAATCTCTTTCTATGAGTTGTTTCTCCCATGCTTCATCCTCCTCTTCTCTTTTAGATTCTTCGTCCTACTCTACTTTCTCCATTTCCATTGCTGTGGTCTATGTCCGCTCTTTCTCCTGTACCACCATAGTGGCTCGTTGACGCCACCACGTACCTGTTATCCTATTGCTTCTGGCCACTTTCTGGCTGGCCCCGTTTTTGGATTTATTGGGTCGGCTACACATACAGTTACGTAGCATGTGGAAACTGTTTGATTGACAACGGTATTTTTAAAAAATAGATTTTGCAGCGCCCACATGGTTCCTGCCTCACACGACTTGAATGGCTTGGATGCAGTGGTCCCCCCATTTATATATGAAGCCAGCGTGCAGTACGGGCAACGCCCCCAAACGGGTTGCAGCGTATGGTTGGTCTCACACAGATGCGAATCTCGTTTCATCTGACACTTTCCTCCCCACGGTACATGCCCCAATCTAAGGGATCGTGTATCGATTGACAGAGGCTCTGTCTTTTGATCGTTGTTCCCATAGATGAGCTAGTGTACAGTGAGAGCAATACCCACATGGGGGTTGCGACGTGTGCCACCCTAGTGGCTCGTGGCCGTCACCACGTACCTATTATCATATTGCTTCTGCCCATTTTCTGGCTGGCCCCGTTTTTGGATTTATTGGGTCGGCTACCCATACAGTTACGTAGCATGTGACATGTGGAAACTGTTTGACTGACAGTGGTATTTTTATAAAATTGATTTTGCAGCGTCAACGGGCTTCCTGTCTCACACGACTTCGATGGCTTGGATGCATTGGTCCCCCCATATATATTTATGAAGCCAGCGTGCAGTACGGGCAACGCCACCAAACGGGTTGCAACGTACTGTTGGTCTCACACATAACTCATCCCTTTATCATCATCGGTTTATGCGACCGGTCTCATTTCCCAACACCTGGCCTACAATGTACTTGTTGTTGCAGTTGTGACCTTGGTCCATCTTCAATCATATTTTATTGTGACCTCCTCTTACTACGACATTGTGGACAGATGACCCTTACTTCGCTACAACTACTCTCCACTTCCTCACATGCATTGGTTTAGCTCTGGGTCTGCCTCCTCCCGCCATGGCCTTCTTTTCCTGTCTGCTTAGTCCCTACCATCTCTGGTGCCCTTCTCTCCGGTACCCTCTTCCTATATCTCGCTATATCAGCCTGATATCATCTCACGACATACTTCCCCGCGATAGTCCGTTACCTTCACCAGCTGTGCCCTTTCTGTGTCCTCTAGATTCCCTCCCACCCGCACTTTACTTTCTTGTGTGACGTATTTCCGTCTCGGGGTTTTCGTCGATACATCACGTACATTCTTTTTTTTTCTCTTTCTTTCTCCTTTTCTTTTTCTTCCTTTTCTTTCCCTCTTTTATTTTCCACCTCTGCATTTTTCTCATACTCTGTCATATTTCTCTATGGCTATTTGTGTGTAGTCACGGTTCCCAACCATCCACTCTCTCTTAGTTGTTTGCCTTACGCACCTGGACTCTCATCAGTTGGTGTTCGATGTGTCCTACCTTTCTCCAGACTATTGTCTTATGCCATTGTTCTTCCTTTCGCGGGTTCGTTTTCTTTTCACTTCGGTGCCTTGGGTACTGTCTATTACTGTGGCATGTCTGTATTTTTCTAACCTGTACAAATACGTGCTATTATGGCCCTTTATAAAAATGTGGCTTTCACTGTCCATTTTTTAATTTTGTTTCCATAATGTGTGTGATCATTCAGATAGAAGGAACTGTAACCAGTCGCTGTATCATTTACGTTATTGCAATAATTTGATCTCATATATCACCATTATCTACTCATATTCTCTTCCTGCTGTTTTCTCTTCCTCGTCTGTTCCTGCCTGTATGGCCTCTTTCTCTCTCTCTCTCTCTCTCTCCCACCTGATCCCTCGTAACATCTCATTTTGCTCTTCCTTTTCATTATGATTACTTGTCTGTAACGTTAATTTTTGCCACTTTTGAGGTAAGTATTTTTCATTTACTTTTAATTTACTTGCTACCATATCTGTTCCTTTTTCCATCTCACTTTCTTCAGTCTACTTTCCTCTCCCTACTTACTACTCTCTTCTCCCCATACCTTCTTCTCTCTTGTCATGCTTCTACATCTTTGCTTCCTCCATTATATATTTGCTATTGTCCTCCTCTCCTCCTTATTATAACCCTATTGGTCGTTGGTTTAAAAACGATGAAAGCTTTATAGTCGAAACGTCGTCTGTCCCTGTATCTCGTTGTTAGGTTGTTTTATGTTTTATTTTGGTAACTCATCTACCTATTTTTGTATATCTTGACATTTTCCAGCGTTACCCCAGTCACCTACTTCCTGTTTAGGGTTGTTGCCCTACAGAGGAACCTTTATACCTTGTTACCGATGACCATTATGTGTTCAATTTAAACAATATTGCGATACACTGGAGAATGTCATGAGAAAAATTAAAAATAATATTTTTTTGCTATCTTTCGCTATGCATTATTTAAAAACATCTAAATTGTATATTTGAAAATATTGTTATCTACGTGAAGTTTGTGCATGGTCGTTCGGGTGTTCATGGCAATGAGAGAGCAGATAAATTGACAGATTATGCTACTGTATCGAATAGCAAGACAATGGATCGTGTGGATATATTAAACTCTTTGAGAGAAACTGCCCGAACAAACAAAAATGAAGATGATTAATTTTTTTATCATGTCCTGAAATAAGGAGCTGGGTTGAATTGTGGCATGGCAAGAAATAAACATTATTATGGTCGGCAAAAAATGTTTGTTAACCAACAGAGTAGGTTAATTAAGAACTGTCAGTCATCGTGTTATAGTGGATCTACTGTGGGTTGGGGGATTGTAGCACATATGGATGTACCATGTTAGCAGTAATGAAGGAAGTTCTCTGGATTAACTAATTGTTATCTATTTTACCTATATTCTGGACTGAGGCTACATCAAGTCAGGCAAATAATTGAAATTACACCGGAAGTTCAGGCACGCTGCATCTGAAAGATCACGGAGAGGTAAATTAACTGGAACTAACATCGGTTTGCGTGGCTGCTTGAACTATTCAAAATCGTTATAGATTTAGGAGACGGCAACGTTTGCGGGCATGTGCTGTTCAGAGTTGTGACCCAAATGCGATAGCTCCAGGAAATGGAACTACTTAGCAAAAAATAGAGAATGTATAAATATTTTTAATGCATACGAAACACACCAGATCAATGGTTCTTAGATGTGAGCCGTAGACCACTATGGTCCGGAATGACCTATCAGTGGCACAAGCAGAGTGTGTGTGCCCGTGCGTGTGTGCTGTAGCCCATGTTTGTTTTACGACGTTAGGAGTAGAAGAGTTCTCTGGAGATTGTCTACTTGTGTGCTGTTTGTAAGCTTGTTCCAGTGGCTTCTTTGATTTCTGTGGTCCATCATTTACATGGTCTGCCTCTGGCTTTATAGTCGTGATGTCATGGCCATCTGTGGCATGCTGTCTGTTGGTAGTCTGGAAGTGTGTGAAAACCACTTCATCTGTTGTCTTTTAATGTGTTCCAATACTGGTATTGTTTTGGTTATCTGTCCGATGTTATCGTGTCTAATTGTATCTCTTAATCACACTTCGAGTATTCTTCGTAGACATGTCATTTCTGCTGTCACAATTTTTCTTTTATTTGTACTATCATTGTCCAGGTTTGACACTGTTAGCACAGTGATGGGATAGTAATAGTCTTGTGTAGTGCAACTTTAGTGCCTATGTTTACATTTTTGTTCTTGAAAATATGTGTCATCTGTCCTAGGTTCTGGTATGTTTTGTTGCATCTATTTTGTATGGCTTTACTGCTTTTCTCTTCACTGGATACAATGCTTCCTAAGTAAGTGAACTCGTTTACCTGTTTACGGTGTTTATCATCGATAGAGATAGTGGTATTTCTTTCTTTCTTTCTTTGCTATTGTTATTATGTTGGTCTTTTCAGTATTCATTTGAACATTATCCCCGTAATTTTTCAAGAACAGTTTTAATATTAATTATAACGCATAATATAATACATGTTATTAACTTATACATTTTAAGTAAATGTATAAATTAATAAAATGAATTATAATATAATATGAAACCTTACCACGTGCATCCCAAATCCATGAAATGAACCATCAGCTTCTGATGATTAGAATAGGCACATGGAATGTTTGAGCACTACACCAGTGAGGAAGTTAGAAAATTTAATATTCAATGCAGAAGCATTACATGTAAATATTTTAGGAGTAGCAGAAATGAGATGGAAAGATGTTGGGCACACAAGAAACGACAATTTTAGTTTTATACATTCAGGAGGAGACTCACATGAAACCGGGGTAGAAATACTTATCAAGAAAAAGATAGAAAAATACATAATCAGATACTGGACAGATAACGATTGAATGATGATCAATGATGGCTGAAGATCAAAATAAAACCTTCTGATCTAGCTACTATATAAACATGCACACCAACTACAGACTACACTGAAGAAGAAATTGAAAATTACTACGAAGACCTACAACAACAGCTCAACCCAGTAAATTAAATAGAAATTCTAAACGTTATTAGAGGCATAAATGCAAAAATAGACAAAGGAAGGCACATCATAAATGCAAAAATAGACAACGGAAGGAACAAGAACATCATAGGCCAATTTAAACTAGGGACAAGAACTAACAGAGGAGAAAGACATACAGTTCTGTGAGGAGAACAACAAGACCATATGTAATACATTCTTTGAAAATGAAAATAGAAGATTATATACATGGAATAGACCTCGAGAAAGAATGAGGAACAAAATAGATTATAGTATCATCAACAATAGATTTAGAAATAGTGCTAAGAATACTAACACATATCCAGGAGCTCATATCAAATTTAACCATAATCCAGTGCTATGCAAAATACATGTTATACTTAAAAAGATAGACCATAGAAGAAATCAAGATCCACAGTTAGACACATCTGCACTAAAACAACCAGACATACAAAGAAATACCTTGTAGAGGTAAGGAATAGATATTCTCATCTAATAATAGAGTGCCTGGAACAATACAGAAGGGAATATCTAGAAGAGAAAAAAGACAATAAATGGGAAAGCATAATGAAAAGCATTCAAAAATCAAATGCAAAACTACAAATAATAAAAGACAAAGACAATAGACCGCACATAGACATTGAACTGAATGAGAGATGCAATGAATTGATAACGAAACCATTCAACAAAGACAGACACGACTTACTAAGGATGCTGATGTGAACCGGCTTCGAGCTACGCTAGAATCAAAAGCACAAAGATAAAATCGACAAGCAATGTATAGAGAATACCAACGTCGTCACAGAAAGCATGAAACTGTAGAGCAAACGCAGAGACGTCGAACTGCAGATGCCGAGGCTCACTCATTGTCATAAACCCATCGAAGTCAAGCAATTTGAAATAAAGCAGAAACTTTTGCTGAGGATCGTGTTCTGCGCTTAACTGTGAAATTTTCGATATTATAAGTCAATTTTGTGGTGCTAAAATGTTTTTAGACGTACTTCCCAACGATGGCAAATTTAGAAGTTGGTGATGAAAGGAAAATATCATGCTCATAAAGCCACAAGACATCCATAGTAGTAAGCTGGAGTATCTCGAATTCCTATGCTTGATGCTCTCTGATAATTAACATCCTAAATACAGACAATTTCGCAAGAATATTCGCTCTTATAATAACGCTCTTTCTTTCGTGTCAATGGGAGAAATAATTACGGATTTTCACGGTCGAGGTCCATATGTTTTAAAAATTCATAGACAAACTTATCAACGAACTTCTCAAGTACTCAAGCAACAGACGTTCGATTAGCACACGCAGCAAATTCTACATGTCAAAAAGAAATTCTTAATAAAATCGATTGATTTTGTCAACACAGTAGACTAGCACAGTCGTGTTAGTTAATACGTGATATATAAACAAAAGAAACTCTGAATGCTGCTCAAACTGGAAGAGTTATCCCAAAAGGAAACATGGTCTTCAAGCGCGATAGCCAATATGATAAACGTCGCTATAATGAACCAACGTTGCAATGGTTTTCGTCAACGACGATGGACAACCACATTGTGACAGCAGAATTTATATTCATCCTTTGAATTAGGAGAATTGAACAAAGCAGTTCATTAATACCAGTATACTTAGCTCAAATAATGGATCCGCTGTCACATTCGCTGTTGTTGCCATACGGTGAGCCGGGTTGGCAAGCACATTATCAATGTGAGGCATATCAGGGTAAGCAACCCAAAATAAACTTCGTCCCGAAGGGACCTGAACGAATCTAGTATTTGATAAAACAGAAGTATTCACAAAATGGGAAGATTGTGTGGCAGGGCTGTTTTATGACCCAATCTACAAATTATAACAATGATGGTCCGGCAATACTAAAAATAGAAGTAGACAACACAATGAAATAAATACAATTTGGAACTTGTGGGTTCAACAAAATAACAGCAGACACAATGAAAATCTTGGTTAATTTGGTGTCACTATCACAGAACTTTTAAATGACATATATCAAACAGGCCACACACCTAAAGACCTAAAATCATCAATATTCATACCTCTACCTAAAACGCTCAGTGATGTCTACTGTACAGAATATAGAACAATAAGTTTGATGAGTCATATAACCAAATACTACTCAAGATAATAAATGAAAGAATTAAAAACACTTTGAACATTGAGATCGGTAAAGAGCAATTCGGTTTTAGGAAAAACAAAGGAACCAGAGAAGCTATATTTAGTATCCAAATTTATTCATTCATTTTCTAATTTGCGCTGACGTTAGCGCATAAGGCAGATGTCATTCATTCATTGTCCTTTTGCACTGAAGTTAGCGCATAGGACAGAGGTCAGATCTCTCCAATTCTGTCAGTTCAAAGCTATTCTGTGCAGTTCTTGTATAGTATGGATATTGATTGTTTTACTTTCTCTAAGCATTGTTCTTCTGAGTGTTTCTTTTGGCCTACCCCTGGCTATTTGCCTGTAGATATATATTCAAGAGATTGGTGGTGTATTCTGTTGATGTCTGCGCGTAGGACATGCCCGATGTAGGACCAACGGCGTTTTCTTATAACATTTGGGACGACATTTTGATGTGTCTGTTGTCTGATTTTATCATTCGATTTGAATTCACTCCAATGGGTCTTAGTTATCCTACGAAGACATTTGTTCTCCAAACTCAGTAATTTCTTTTCTGAAGATAAAGAGATTTTCCAGCTCTCACATCCATATGATAGCACTGGAATAACGCAGGAATTAAAGAAGCGCATTTTCGTGCGTGTGTTTATTGACATTGTCTTCCAGATATTTCACAGTCTGTTAAATGCACTTGATGATAGGGCAATGCGAGTTTTAATTTCGTCATGACATCACTGTCGATTGTTAATTTGATTCCTAGATAGGAGAATTTGTGTACTTTTCAAGTTGTTGTCCATTTAAAGTAATTTCGTTAGGTGAATTGGTGAAGTCCATAATTTTGTTTTTTCATGAATTGATTTGGAGACCTATTTGTCCTGCGATGAGTTTTAATATATCAGTTTTTTTTGTGCATCTTGATGGTTTTCACTCAATAGTGCCAGATCATCGGCAAAATCCAGGTCTTTTAATGTTGTTTTATTTATCCATTTGATTCCTAAATTTGTGTTGGATGTGCTTTTTCTCATAGCCCAGTCAATTGCGATATTGAGTAGTAATGGTGACATAGGGCAGCCCTGTTTAACACCAGTAATCACAGGGAACCATTCTGAATGCCTTTTTCTGTTCGAACACATCATTTTGAGTTGGTATAGAATGATTTTATCAGATTTATATATTTGTTTTGGAATCCGTATATTTGTAAAATTTCCCAAAGCGATGGTCGATGGGTATGGATATATATATATTGTGGTGTATGTTGGTAAAAAGAAATGTCTTTCTTATATTTGCCAGTATATATGGCTTAAATAAAATATAACTTATACTGATATGACTAGCAGAAACAGATTAGTCGCAGAAGTGGTTAGCTTTTTCTTATGTAAAATCCTTTAGTTGGATAGGCGAGTGTTGAGACAAACGGTGAAAATTCAAAGCATATAGTTGGTGGATAACTTGTTGGTGTTTGCATGGTTTATTTGAGTTATATGGTTTTGTGTGTATGTGTGGTTGTTTTTTTGTTTTTATATATCTTGTTTTTTAAGGACATGGGAACATGAAGATAGCGTAATGAGGCGACCTTTGGCTTGAAAGTATAGAAATCTTGCAGTATGCGACACGGAGAGAAAATGCATAATATGGGGTATGAAGAGATAGAGAAACAGGTGAAAAAGTGGACATATCTATATAGAATAATTGACAACCTGGATCATGATGAGCTAGATCCAGTTGAAAAGCTGTGCTTGTAAGCATAGAAGCTTTTACATTATGAGACATGGAGACAGAGAGCAGTAATAATTCAAGAATTTCATTGATTGTCACAATATTTCCATTTATAAGCTATACAAGAAGACATGTACGGTAACTTCACCTCCTTGTACCTCTCTGAGCTAAAAATGTTTCCTTATATAAGTTATAATCCAGACCTGTCATGTCTATTCACCTCACTGTTGTAACAGTATTGATGAGGTATAGTCCAATATTGATTAGAATTGACATAAAACGTGGGAGTTCACGTAGCCGTGACTGGAAATAAGGGAATTTTGCCTTAGGTCATGAATTGGTTGACGACAAAAAGTCTCTAGATGCTTGAATCGGAAGAAAAACAACCCAAATAAGCAGAAGCGTGTAACGAAAAGGAATGTCCTAATAAATAAAATGTTACTAGATAGTTCAGTAGGGCGGAGTGCAAAATGTAAGTGGTTGAGAATTTAGAGTTGAGTTTGAAAAGTGACGTCTAAAACGAAATCCTCAGAGTGTTAGGATGAAGGTAGTCTGATTTGATTGGAACACTACATTGTTTTGTTATGTGTCTATCGTATGATTGTTATTTTTTTCATGGAGAATTATTATTGTGATTAGTTGCGAAATTGGTCGTACAGGTCCTATTGTTATATAATTTATTGAAGCGCTATGTGACTTTTGAAGATAAAAGTGGATTGATTGACCGTATTATTGTTTGTAGCCTGAAACCAACATTCGTCAGGGGCGTAACATTTTTATCCAACGTCTAGTTATGGAAACTGTTGAAGTATTATGAGACCAGTGCAGCTAATGCTGTAGTGATGGTCCTTACTGTTGTGGGTATTCTCAAACCAACATTTGTCAAGGGCGTAACATCATTATCAAACGTCTAGTTATGCAATATACTGAATTGTTATGAGACTTGTGCAGTTAATGTTAGATTGATTGACCTTAGTATGGTGTGAAGCATCAAATCAGCGTTCGTCAGGGGTGTAATATTTTTATCAAACTTTGAAATCCAGTGAATTATTATGAGACTGGTGCTGCTAATGTGGGAGTGATTGACTTTTTATTCTGTGTAGCCTCAATCCAACATTCGACACGGAAGTAAATTTTTTATCAAATGTAGGCCTATAGGTATGAAATATAGTAAATATTTATTAGAATTGTGCAACTAATGTTGGATTGCTGGACCAATGGATTGTGTCCATTGTTGCATCAAACCAATTTTCCTTACGGGTGTGACATCGTAAACCATCATATCATAAGAGGATCGGTATAATCGTTGTTACAAGTATGCATTGTAAGAGAACTGATTGAAAGTATCGTTAAAAGTATTCAATCAAAGTTCTACACGAGATTGGCCTCTTGGGTCAACGCTTCCCTCCTGTGTAAATTGGACTAACTCTTTTTATGTGTCGAAACCTGGAAATAATACTTTAATCCAACAGAACTTTTATTGTTGACCATGGTCATTTAGACTGTTGGGGAAAATTTTCAGTAGGTTTTTGGTTCAGTGGATTTTTAAAAAATTAGAATATTGGATAAAATAATCAGATGGGGAAATTATTACAACATTCATTTATTTCCTACCAATGAAGAGGTTACCAGCAATGATCAGTTTGTGTAAATACCATATTGTGAGTGTGGTTTTCTCTGTCGGAAGCTGTTCCGTTGGTCAATAATTGTTTTTTGGAATGAGATTAAAATTCATGTTTATGGTTGAGTTTAAAATTATTTAAAAAAATTAGAATTAGATTCCTTTATTAGAATACAGGAAACATAGGACGTAGGATGAGACGAGGGATAAAAAGGCTGAGTAAATACGAGCCAGATGCTCACCTCAAAACGAGGAGATAAAACGTGTACATTTGTTACTGGTACCATCTGCCACTTATATTTACCATATATGAGATATATAGCAAGTTCTGCGAAGTCTCTTCGCCTCCTGTGCAACTCACTTATTATGTACACACTTAACTTTAGGTTTCCTTATACGAGATATAGGACAAGTGCAGTGAAGTCTCTTCACTTCGCGGCAACTCAATATTCCATCTAGATTTTCCTTACATTAGATATATAACAAGACCTGTGCGGACTCATATATCGCTGCACCTCCCTATGTCAGCTACATTTTCCTATTGTGAGATATATATCAAAAACTGTGAGGTTTACTCGCCTCCTATACCTCCTAATGTCACTCCTACCATTTTTCGTGATGTGCTCATAGTAACTTTTTATAAATTATTTGTTTATAGTCGATTGGGTGAAGAGGAACTAATCACAGGGCTGTCTGCTAAGTCGGACGTAATAAATAGTCCTGCATTATTTCGCTTGTTAATGCTCACTCGTATTGTGTATTATCATTACTCTCGTCATGTGTTTTTGCTGGGGATTACATAGAGGGAGGTAAGAAAAACTAAACTGTAGAACAAGGGCACATACCTTCGCGATAAAAAAACAACAATAACTTATAAAATTGTTAAAATGCTTTAATAACTACTTTTCCTAAAATATTATTAATTAATAACTAACACAGAAATTACACTAAGCGAGTAGGCTGATACGACGCCATCATGTTTCGGTTTTGTTCCATCAAACGGAACTAAAATCGCACTTAACGTGGGATCCTACGTCCCGCACGTGTCCGGTTTCGCTCACATAACACTACTGAGATCAAGCTATAGTGTACGAAGTCGATTTCGCCATAAAGAATAAACTTATGAACTTTATCACTACACCAGCAGCATTGGTCAAGGGCATAATATCATTACAGACGAGGGCAGAAGGCGACCATACCAATATTATTAGTGATCATGCACCGACGTCGCCGCAGCTGCAGAAGACAAATACAAATTGTATGACTCAATACTTTGTGGACTCATCCCCAACAAAATAAGTATTGTTAATACTAGACTGTCTAAACGCCAGGGTGTCTACAGAGAAAAATACTTGGCCAATCGTTCTTTGGATATCAAGGGACTGGAAACTTAAATGAAAATGGGCAGAGAATACTCGAATTCTGTACCTTAATCCATCTGTGCGTTACAAACAGCTTCTGTGCCACTAATTCCATTCACAGTCTCATGCCGTCATCCTAGATCAGAGCAGTGGCACCAGCTGGACTTATTCTCACTTCAAGTAAAGATCATAATTAACTCAGTAAGAATCAAACGAAATCTACATAGTGCAGAATGCAATTACAGACCATGCACTAGTCATCAGTACAATAAATATAAATCCAAAGAAATTCCAAGCATCACGTCAACCAGTAATACCCAAAATAAATGTCTCACTGGAACAAACCTCGGAAAAGAAAACAGTTATTTTGTAAAGAAATCACAATACACGGTTGAACATAAAGAAAGAAAATGCACAGAGAATAAGGAAAATATAGATAACATCTGGAACACCCTGAAAACATACATATATGACAGCACTGGGGGCATTCCCATATAGGCTCTGCTTGCCGTTCCGTCAGCCATCTAAAAGTGTATAACTTCAGTGTCCCAGTCAGTTGGGGATTACACGTTCTTCTGATCCATGATTGTATCATCTGGCTTCGAGTGCTGCAGTATGAGTTCCTGGATCATTTCCTCTGTTCTGTTGGCAGCCCAGTCGCTGCACTCTCTTCCCATCTGTATCACACCTGTTTTTAATAAATTTCTTTCTTTGACATACGTCACCCATTCACAGTGTCTTCCCACTTCCTCTGACTCACAAACTCTGAGTAGGGTATCTTCTGCTTCTGCCATCCAGGACCTTCCTCTCTTGATACGCCTTCCTTTTGTGTTGTCTAGACTCTAGACATTGGTGAAAGAGGTGACGATCATTATTGGCGACCTTGAGTTATTCTTTAACCTGACCTATTTTACGTTTTGCTTTGATGCTCGCTAGGTCGATGAGAAACTTCATGGTCGTGATAGGTGTATATCTTGTGGATCCTAGGACATCTCTCATGGCCTTGTTTTGAACTCGCTTCAATCTATCCACCTGTGTTTGCAGCATTGTAAGTAAACTTAAACCATTGTCCGACACAGATAATACCACTGCCTGCATCATCTGAAAAAAGGTTTGCTGCGACATTTCTACCGTATTTTGGCTGACTTTCTGCTCCCTGTGGATGTTGATGCTCATGCAGGTTAATGCTGGTAAATGTGTCTGTGACCATACTGTTGTTCAGCGAGAATCAGACGATCTTTGCCGTGGTGGGATTAATGACTGCCTTTAGTCGGTGTACCAGAGAGACACATTTTCTAGATTACTCTGGA
The DNA here is from genome assembly GCA_034231615.1 of Meghimatium bilineatum. Lineage (NCBI taxonomy): Eukaryota > Metazoa > Mollusca > Gastropoda > Stylommatophora > Philomycidae > Meghimatium > Meghimatium bilineatum. Next base: position 50,822,533 of record CM067300.1, read on the forward strand.
CGCCATTAAGCATGTCTCTTCTGTTTCTGTCATGTTTGTACAGCAAAAGGTCGTCCGCATATGTTAGTATTCTGCCGGGTCCAGCATCCTGAAACCGCATTTTTTATGTGTAGACGTTAAAGAAGACAGGTTAAAGTGACGATCCTTGTCACAATCCCGGTGCCATCAATCTTATCTATGATGTCCAGGATTTAATCTCAGAGCCACAGGTCTGGACATTAACACCATTGCTTCCATCGAATTATCCACAAGTCAATGCTGAGTTGGCTTAGTAAATGTATAAATTGCTGGCCAAAGATGACTCTATTGTAATAATCTTCTAGGTTTACCGTGGTGAACACTGATTCGTCCTTTGCTTGAAAGTCCTCGTAGATAGTTAGTTAGTTAGTTGTTGGATCATCATCACTGCAAATTGGACATGTCCATAGTTGCTCCGATCTCTCATTGAGTGTATCCGCCATTACACTTCTGCTGACAGTACCTATCCTATGCTGGTTGATAATCATTCTTCTGCGCCCTTCAAAATGTTCACTACTAGCACCACCGCATTTAAATCCCTGATCTTTAATCCTAACCATTGAAAAAGAATCATCACCCACATTAGTCTCACTCTCGCCTGTTATATCTGTTGAATTCAAAACGTCAGCGCGATCCATTGTCCCATCGCCCTGTGCCCTAATTGCCCATGATGCCAGTTGATCCACTCGTTCATTGCCTCGAACGCCCACATGTCCCGGCACGAAAATAAATATAACCACTTTCAGCCTCGCCTTTCTCAAGACCTCAATCCACTGTTCGCGAACGAGACCCACTTGTACCTTCTTAATCATACTCATAGAGTCACTCAAGATGCAGACCTGCGTTACCTTCTGTGTGGTTAACCACTCAAATGCCTCGGTCACCGCAATAATCCCCATGGTAATACTACTCGTAGTGACCGCAAAGGCACCACTCTCTTCCTTGATAGTTTTACCTGCGCACTAAGCTGTGAAGGCCCAAGCACTGAGAACATGTCAAATCAAGGATCCATCAGTGTATATAATCACATCCCCCTCTGTGGTATTCTCACTGACCAAAGCCTGCACTTCTTTCTCCACAGCTGTGGGACACCATTCTGTGCATTCCCTGCTAAGTGATATTACTGCTCTCAAACATGTTTCGAAATCTGTGGTAAGGCTCATGTGGTAATCTGCACACGCTTGGTATGACATCCTCAGCACATCCCAGCCATAACCTCCCTCTGTTGCGTCTGCTGCCTTTAAGTTTCTTTATTTCGGAATGCAACGGGTGTTCCTTATCTGAATATATTTGGAGGTACGCCCGTGCAAGGCAATACTGTAATCCTCGTATATGTCATAGGCGAGGATTGCCGCACTGGTGGTTGTATCCCTCCCCAGTATGTATGCACCTAGAGTGTCAGAAAGTATGCCTCTATTTTCCAAATAGAAGGCGTCTTCTAGCGATTGTCTTCCAGTCTTCACGCTCCAGCACCTTGCCGTAAACATTTTGTAAGGTGATGATACGATAACTCTTGATGTCGAAGGTGGCTTTGCCAGGGAAAGAAGGTAACTGTGTAGCCACTCTTCTTGTCACCATCATCATCAGGTGCCATGCCGGGTGGCGTAGGCGGTCATGGCTCTCCACAGCTCTCTGTCCACAGTATTATGTATCAAAGTTGTTGTTGTTTCTTTGCCGTGCCAGGTTGTCAAACTTTCTAATATTGTCGCCCTCTGTCTCTGGTGTCTTCAATCTTGCCTGTTGTGATTATGTTCTCTAAACCTACCTGTCTCATGAAGTGGCCAAAAAAAAGAAGATTGCCTTTTTCTTATATTGTTGATTAAGGTCCGTTTCGCATTTAACTCTTTTAACACCTCTACATTAGTTTTTCTGGCAGTCCACGGTATTCTCAGCATTCATCTGTAGAACCACATCTCTATTGCCTCCAATTTCCCACTTTCCAGTTTGTTTATTGTCCAAGACTCGCACCCATATGTTAGTATATGATTTATATCAATACCAATAAACCCATAACCCTTTAGGGTCGTAGGGGTACCACATTGGATGCTTCAGCACACAGAGTCCGCCAGCGAATTCTATCCTCAGCGATGCGGATAAGTGTGGAAATATCTTGCCCTGTCCATTCCTTGATGTTGTCTGTCCATATCTTTATTTGTCCTCTTCTGCTTCTTCCACCCTCGACAGTTCCCTGCAGTATTGTTTTTGACAAGGAATCGTGCCTGCATACATGTCTGAACCATGCTAGTTTACATCCTTTTCCTCTATTGAAAGAAATGGCTCCTGAACACCTGCACACATCTCTACTTTATTTCTTACGTACACATTGGTCTTATGTTCCCTATAGAAAATTCGTAGAATTCTTCTGTAGCATTTGTACTCGAAAGCCTGTAATCTTCTCTCCATGTCCGCAGTGAGTGTCCAACTCTCACAACCATACAACACAACAGAAAGCACCAGCGACTTATACAGTTTCATTTTCACTCCAACACTGATGTTGCATTTCCAAATCACAGTTAGCCTTGACAAGGAAGCTAAAGCCATCTCCAGCCTTATTTTTAGTTCTGCTTTGCATTTACCATCGCTGCATATACTGGATCCGAGGTATTTGAAGGTATTCACCTCCTCAAGCTTATGTCCATTCATCATGATATTAGTCTGGTTTTCTGTGTCTCTGCTGTTTACAAGATTTTGCTCTTATCTGTATTGATTTCCATTCCGTACTTGCTGGTAACTTTTTCCAAATTTGATGTTAATTCTTGCAATGATTGTTCTGACCCAGCTATAAGATCAATATCATCAGCGAAACGCAAGTTGCAAATAGGGCGACCTCCGATCGATATAGACATGTTGTAATCATGTAATGTCTCTTGTATGATGTGCTCTATGTAAACTTTAAAAAGTACTGGGGACATTATGCATCCCTGTCGAACTCCCACAGTTGTTTTGAAGTACTCTCCAATTGTATTGTTTGACAAGACAGCACTATTTGCACTATTATACATTTACAGCTCGAATAGGGCTCATTAGCCATCTACGAACTCATAATCAAGGACATAACTAAAATTGAATTTTCAAAAGTGGATGTAACAAATGGTCATCATCACTTGTGATGGACGAACAACACGAAACACGGAACAACATTTGCACTTTTGTACAGAGCTTCAATAATGTCTATAATTGTCGTGTCAAATTAAATTTCCTCAGTATGTGCCACAGACCATCATGCCAAACACGATCAAAGGCCTTTGTAAAGTCAATGAAGTTGTGCTATAGATCACGTTGGTGCTGAATATGTTTTTCGATTAATGTTCGGATGTTAAATATTTGTTCAACAGTGCTTCTGTTTGCTCTGAAGACAGCTTGTTCTTCTGCAATTATTTCTTCCGACTTGTGTTTTATTCTGTTAAGTAATATTTTGAGCATCACTTTACTGGGGTGTGTTATAAGGCTAATTGTTCTGTAATTTGTACACACTTTCAAATTTCTTTTCTTGGGAATTGGTATTATTAGTGATTGTATCCAATCAGTGGGCCATTGTTTTGTGTTCCATATATTTTGGCATATTTTGGTCATATTATTTACCAAATTAATGCCCCCGTATTTCAACAATTCTGCTGGAATGTTGTCTACACCAGGTGACTTCCCTCCTTTCAATGTTCGTATGACCTCTTTTATTTCATCTACTAGAATTTCTGCATTTCCTATTTCTCTGTTATTTAGTTCAGAATTCTGTAATATCATGCAGTCAGGATTACACTTGCAGTTATACAGCTCCTTACAATACTTTGTCCATCTTTTCACTATATATGTTGTTTCATTGAGTATCTTTCCGTGTTTGTCTTGTATTGTAGATATATTTGGTCTTTTTGGCTGTGTTATCTTTCTTAGAGTGTCGTATGCTACCTTACTGTTTCCGCATTTAATAGCTTCATTGATGGTTTCGCATTTTTCCTCTAGCCACACTTCTTGTGCTTGTTTCATTTTCCTTATGATGTTTTTGTTTATTTTCCTATATTGCCCTGACATTTCAGGGGCCTCTTTCTTAATCTTTTTCATTTCCCTCCGTTCGTCACACAATTTTAGGATGTCATCTGTTACCCAAGGTTTGTGTGTTATTCTTCCTGTCCCTAGTGGTTAATCCGTCTAAGGCATTCGTGGCGTGGTTTTCCTTGAACAATCACATGGTAAAGACACCCATGCCACAAGTTTCGTTGTCCGGGAAAAGTTTAGAAAGAACTAGCACAATGATATATCTGGGTGTGTTTTTTGACAGAAGCCTGAGTTTCAGGGAACATGTTGACCATATTATCAAAAGGGCAGGCAAAGGCTTAGCAGCAATGAAGGTTATGACTGCTGCGCAGTGTGAGCAAAGATTGTTATTTCTTTTGTACCAGGGTTTGGTTGTGGCTGTGGTGGAATATGCACTGGCAATTCTCACTCTTAGCCAAACTCAGATAGAAAGACTGGATAGAGTCCAGAATGCAGCAATGCGTATTATTCTGGGATGCACAAGAGACATATCGACAAGAGCTATGCGATACCTACTTGACTGCCCAACAGCTGAGCATAGATTACAGTATTGCCGTGCACGGGCGTACCTTCAAATACATGCAGATAAGGAACACCCGTTGCATTCCGAAATACAGAAAGTTAAAGGCAGCAGACTCAAGAGAGGAAGTTCGTGGATGGGACGTGCTGAGGATGTAATACAAAGCGTGTGCAGATTACAGGATGTGGCAGCAGGTGCGGAATGGATAGGTCTACCCACATATTTCGAAACTTGTTTGAGAGCAGTAATATCACTTAGCAGGGAATGCAGAGAATGGTGTCCGACAGCTGTGGAGAAAGAAGTGCAGGCTTTAATTAGTGAGAATACCAAAGAGGGGGATGTGATTATATACACTGATGGATCTGTAATTAGGCATGTTCGCAGTGCTTGGGCATTTACAGCTCAGTGCGCAGGTAAAACGATCAAGGAGGTAGGTGGTGCCTTTGCGGTCACTACGAGTAGTATGACCATGGAGACTATGGCGGTGACCAAGGCATTTTGAGTGGCTACGCACACAGAAGGTAACGCAGGTCTGCATCTTGAGTGACTCTATGAGTATGATTAAGAAGGTACAAGTGGGTCTCGTTCGCGAACAGTGGATTGAGGCCTTGAGAAATGCGAGCTTGAAAGCGGTTACATTTATTTTCGTGCCGGGACATGTGGGCGTTCGAGGCAATGAACGAGTGGATCAACTGGCATCGTGTGCGATTGTGGCACAGGGCGATGGGGCAATGGATCGCGCTGACGTTTTGAACTCCTTAAGAGATATAACACGCGAGAGTGAGACTAATGTGGATGATTATTCCTTTTCAATGGCTAGGATTAAAGATCAGGGATTGAAATGCGGTGTAGCTAGAGGTGAACATTTTGGAGGGCGCAGAAGAATGATGGTCAACCAGAATAGGACCGGTACTGTCAGCAGAAGTGTGATGGCGGATACACTCAATGAGAGATCGGAGCAACTATGGATGTGTCCAGTTTGCAGTGATGATGATCCGACGACTAACTAACTAACTAACTAACTATTATAGGGGTTATATAGCACTGCAGAACTCTCTTTCTCACCTCTAATGACAAGGTCATATTACACATTATATTTTTCATTTTTCTTATTGTTGTTTTTCCTGTCCTATTCTGCATCTTATTTCTGTTGAACTTCTTCCATCTGCTGTAATAATTGTACCTATATATTTGAATTGGTGGATCTGTTTTACTACTATATCATTCACTTTGATCTTGCAAGGTGTGTTATTTTCTTTCTTTGAAATAACCATTACTTCTGTTTTCTTGATATTTAGGAAGAAGCCTTTCTCTTTGCTTTCTGTGACTACTACTTTAATTAAGTTTTGAAGGTCTTCCTCACTTTATGCAATCAGAACAGTGTCATCCGCATATCTCAAATTATTTATATTATATCCTCCCACTGATATTTCTGGGATATCTACCATTGCATGCAATATGTTTTCACTGTATAAAGAGAACAGGTCTGGTGAAAGCACGCATCCCTGTCTGACTCCTTGTGTTAATTGTTGAAAAGGGCCAAATTGATTTCCTACTCTTATTGCTGCTTCTTGTTGCCAGTACATGTTCTTGATTATTCCGAAATCCTTGCTGTCAATGTTCAGATTCTCTAGCATGTGTATAATTTCGCTATGTTTAACATTATCAAATGCTTTCGTGTAGTCTATAAAACAGAAGTACAGATCTGTTTTTACTTATATATAACTCTCTATTAGTGTTCTCAATATATAAATAGCATTGCTGGTACCTTTGCCTTCTACAAAGCCACATTATTCTGGACTTATTTCTGATTTATTTTGTTTCTCACTCTCTTCATGATGATTTTGAGAAGTATTTTGGTTATTTGACTCATGAGGCTGATTGTACGGTGTTCTTCACATTCGGTGGTCCCTGGTTTCTTAGGTAATGCTATGAATATGGTAATGCTCTTCTTGTACGTGTTCTGTTTTCAGACTTGTGTTGTAAACATCAACAATTGTTTTATGCCAGTGCAGCAGGCAACTTAGCGTGCCTCAGATCAAAGAGGAAAACATCAGAGAACGTCTTTACGCAGATGATGCTGCACTAGAAGCACACAGTGAGTCCACCTTGCTCTCTCAAATTGACAACATTGCAGAGGGTTGCTAGCCATGATCTGAAACAATAAACATCACTAAAACTGTGGTAATGCGTCAAGGATCTACAGTACTAACAAATATAACTTTAAACATTACTCATATAAAGAAAGTTGACAATTTTTGTTACCTAGGATCCACAATTACATTCACCTTCTCCCTATATAATGAAATAAACCCACATATTGTTGGACTATCAAAACGAGCTTCGAAAAACCATAATAGAAATTAAGATAAAATTAAAAACAAAGATATAGATTTCTCAAACAGGCGTGTTGAGTTAGTTAGTTAGTTGTTGGATAATCGTCACTGCTCTCCGGAAAGGTCCATAGGTGCTCAGATCGTTTTTTGAGTGTATCCGCCAATACACGTTGACTGACTGTTCTAGTATGCCGTTGATTAGCCATTACTCTTCCTCGCTCACGAAACCGCTCCTTTCTAGCGACACCACATTTCATGAAACAAGAGCCATCGTTACTTATGCAGTCCTTTATTCGTGCGTTTTCCCATCAGGCGTGCAAAATGTCTTCCCAATCCATCGCCCCCGTCAGTAATAAGATCAGCACCCGTAGTAGCCGCGTGGGCGGCTAAACTATCTGCTCTCTCATTACCCTAGACTCCCGCATGCCCCAGCACAAACATAAAAATCACTTTCCGCACACAGAAATTCTTCACCGCATCCTACCACTGTTCCCTAATGCTCGCCGCTTGCACTTTAACAATCATGCTTATCAAATCACAAGGTATACAGGCATGTGTCGCAGTGTGCGAGCACATCCATTTCAAAGCTTTGGTTATTGCCAAAATCTCCATTGCCATGCTGCTTGTTGTTTAATCGAAAGAATCACACAACTCTATGATGATCTTCGCACACCTTTGAGCCGTCAAGGCCTAGGCAATCCTGATGTGTCTCACAACTGACCCATATGTGTATATATTCATATCACCTTCCATGAAATTTTCGCGGACCAGAACCTGCCCTTCTGGCTCCACGACTGTCAGACATCAGTCCTTGCATTCTCTATTTAGTTATTACTAAATATAGCTTTTTTACTTATATTGTTATTAGTTATATCTCTATGTTATTACTACTTTGAAGGCTGTCGGATACTCTGCGGGCGCGTGACTCCATTTCGCACCAGGTAGCACTTTCTCCAACCTGTATACACTTTGTAAAATGTCATCTGCGCGCATCATCCCCTACTTTCCTCTCTTAAGTCGACTGCCTTTCACGTTTATAATTTCTAGGTGTAGAGGGTGCTCTTTATCTGTAGTGATTTTTAGATAGGCCCGCGCCCTGCACAATTGTATTCTTTGCTCTGCAGTTAGACAATCTAGTCATTATCACATAGTCCGTGCCGACTAATCTCTCGTACACCCCAGTATTATTCGCATTGCATCATTCTGGGTTCTATCCAATCTTTCTGTTTGAGTCAGAGCGAACTCTACCACCGCCAAATCCAATCCCTGCTACAACAAAAATAGCAGCCTCTGTTCAGATTGAGCAGCAGCCACAACTTTTATTGCACAAGACCTTCATAAGCTATTACAATGATGTGGTCAACATGATCTATGAAACTCAAACTTTGGTCCAACATAGCCCCCAAGTACTTCATGGATCTGGTTCTCACTATGACAACCCCTCTAAAGGTAACGGTCGACGTAGACGTGTTTACTATGTGATTATTTAAGGAAAACCATGCTATTAGTGCCTTTGATTGTTTAACACAAACTCCAGAATCACTGCATCACTTCCCTATACGATAAAGCTCCTTCTGCAAATTACTGGCGCTCGTTTCTCCATCTGTGGCCTGCCTATATACCAAGATGTCATAAGCATAATACATAGTTCTAGTTCTCCACGGTCCTGCAATCTGACAGCTCGTAATTTGCACTGTATACACATTAAATAATACTGAGGACAGATGTGACCGTTGTGGTAGTCCCTGACCTATGACTGTTGGTGTCGATGGCTAACTTTCACACTTAAAAACCACCTGTACGTGATGACAAACATTCCGTACATACTCAAAGTCACCAGAACGGACCAATCGAGACAAAGACTATTACATCAACAACAAACATCCCAAACGGGATGTACGGGACGGGATGTACGGGATGTTTGTTGGTGTTGTAATAGTCTCATAAGTGCTCCGCCCTCTGTTCCAGCAGCCATCAGACCCGATGGTGTTTCGAGTCTAATGCCGTCGAAACAATCGTCGACATCAGGGCACAACTCTGGCCCTGAGACAGGTTTCTTTGTTGTTCCACCCACCCACGCCGTGCCCGTAACTAGTTCAAGCACAACGTCGGCCTGTCGGAATAATATGGTAACTGTTATTGAAGGTTACGACTATGGCAGCTTGACTAAAAGAGTAGAGGTGAAAATGATATTTATATTTCCTGATGTACGATCACGTAGGTGAAACGAGCGTAACTTCTACGGATCTACTAAACTGGCAGTGCCTAATTTTGTGTTAACAATAAGTATGGAGTTAGAAAACAACGGATCAATACTGCTTAATAAATTTGGGATGACCAAGTGGAGCAAGCCCAACGCAGGAATCCAGTTGGTAGAAAATTCAAAATAACATGGACGGAAAGAACTGTATCAGACGACTGGCAGAAATCAGTAATTGTACCGTTATGGAAACACACAGGTAGTAGGAGAGAATGCGAATAATATAGAGGCATCTCGTTATTAAATCATACAAGTAAAGTAAAGTAAAGTAACCCATAGCAATTATTAATGTCGTAGGGGTGTGAGATGTTAACGATCTCATATTTCAGAGGCTCTGCAAATGAGAGCGGTAGCCATTTCCTCTTCCTCGCAGTCTTTAGCAATTTAAAAATTCTTGAGACTAAAGTGAGCCGTTGCTATATGAAAAACATTCCCGCATTAACTGGGGAATGAACCCAGGACCACTCATATGCGAAGCCAGTGCGCTAACCACTACGCTACGCTGCTCCCCGAGGTAAATTTACCATGAACGTAAAAGGCCACATTTGCTATTTAACTTGGTGTTTCCAGTCTCCACTCTCTTTGCACTACAAATTACTTTCGAGCTAAGTTATTTGCATTTATATTTTAATATTTTATTTATATTATATCTTATCTATTTCCACTTTTTCTGTACACTTACCATTTTCATATCCCTCTTACATCCTCTTTCCCTGTCATGCTGTCCTATTTTTGCTTCCTCCGATGTCTCCTCACTACTGTCCCTCTTCCCTCTGATTTTCTTTCTATCACCTCCATGAGTGAATCTATGTAAGAGTTGTTTACTGTTGTCCTTTGTTTGTCCTGATGATGACGTTTTAGTCAATAGGTCGTCTGTCACTGTCTATCGTTGTTAGGTTATTTTATGACTTATTTTGGTAACACTTATACCTATTTTTGTTCATTTTATTACTATACATTGCAGAACCACAGCTGAGCCCTGCCTAATTTTCTTCAGACGGGAGCAAGCTGCACAGACGACTACTCACACTGAGATAATTAAATGAAGAAGCAATCGAATATAATAAAGATCTTAACATTGTATTTGTAGACCAGGAAAAGACATTTGACAGTATACATAGAAAAATGCTCCGGGAAATCTTAAAAATTAAGGTTCATTACGGGGAGATGTGTCGGGATAATCAAATTTTGTAATATTAGGATTGATATATATGAATCCGTTACGCATAAACATGCAGCGTCTGCTACAGATCATTCGATCTGCGCGCAATCCACAGAGAGCCCCCCCCCCTAGGTCTTCAGGGAAGGGGGCCTCTGAGTGCGTTACGCACAGCTCGATGGATGCTGCGCTGTATGTGCGTTTAGCGACAAGTTCGTTTCGTTAAATAATATATCGTTTGCTTCGTTAAAAAAAGAACACCTCTCCTTGTAATGTACCAATAATTATAACATTAGAGGATAACTGTTAGATAATATAAAAGAAGTATACCAAAAAGTGACAAAGCTCAGTAAGAACAACAGATGAATGACATAACTTTTCTGAACAAGATCTGGAATAAAACAATACTGCGTGCTTTCGCCTCTAATTTTCAACATATACATGCAAAGAATAATAAAAGAAGCTCACATAAACATAGAAATGATTATTTCACTGTGAGCAGGCAGCTCTTGACCGCCCATAGCCGTTCTGGCGATTGCGCAGGTTTTCTTCAGCTGTGGTGTAGTTGTGTAGAGTGTGTTGTGCATAGTTGGAAACAGTGGTAGTAGTTCTTGTCGGATGACTGTTAGTTTTGGGCACTGCAGTAGTAGGTGTTCGATAGTTTTCTCTTGTACGTTACAGTGTTTGCAATTTGGTTCGTGTAATGAAAATATTCTGTTCAGGTGTTTATTAACGGGGGCGTGGACTGTACTTAGTTGGAATGTGAGACTCTGGTTTTCTCGCTCGAGTTATCCCAGAGGGTTCATTGGGTTTGGTTTCTGTTGGTGATCATATACTGACCGTCCAGTCTTTGAGCTGGCCCACTATCGTAGCCATTCTTTCCTGTAGGTTTTTCATAGGATTTGTGTGCATGTTTGTAGAGATATTTTGGGGGAAAACTGAGAGGGGGGGGGGTGACAGCACCTATCGTAGCTAGTTTATCAGCCGTTTCGCTTCAAGGGACTCCAGCATGGCCGGGTATTCATTGGAGGGTGACTTCTGTGCCATATGATGTTAATAGCTGGTCTATTTGTCTGTTGATATTGCAACCAGGGGATCATTTGTTTTTGCTCTTTTTGGCATGGAGTGCTGATTTTGAGTCGGAGAAAATTATGTCTTCAGGTGGAGTAGTTTCGCTCGCAAAGTCCCCAATAATTCGGTTCAGAGCTTTCTCATTTTCTATGATCTCTGCTGTGTAGTTAGAGCAGATATCTCCGCATGGGTCAAAAATGTATGGGTGGTCTTCTGGATCTGTGTTCAGGTATTTTACCGCAGCTGGATACCCAGCATTAGTGGTAGCGTTTTGTGTGGATCTTTCTGTGTATACATGGATTATTTCTAGTGGGTATGTATGGATTGTTTCAAGGGCCATGATTTTCAGGAATGGGGTTACAGTGTTCTTATCTGCCGAGGGGTCAGAGAGTTCAGTACTTATGGTAGGAGTTATTGCTTGTCTGCAGGGTGGTTCATTGTCTGTCTTTTCCTTTTGTTCTCTATTTGTTGGTAGATTGTGTTGTTTGTTTTCTTCTCTTGCGCTAATGAAGAATGATGTCTTGAGTATTCAGTTTTTCATGCCATTTTTCTATCATTTTTCTATATTTTCTTCTGTCGTATCCATTCTCATGTATCTTTCAAAGATTTCTACTACTGCTCGTTCTCTTCTTAGGTGTAAGGATTCTATGTCTATGTTGATCTTACATGCTGCAGTTGGGGTGGTTTTCATGGCACCGCATATAAATCATAGTGCGTTATTTTGAATGTTGTTTAATATTTGTAGAAGGCTTTTGCTTGATATTTCCTGTACAGGAAGTGTGTAGTCAATTGCTGTTTGGACACATCAAGCATATAACTGACACAGAGCATGCATATCAGCTCTCCATTTGTACGTGAAGAGGTACTTTATGACAATTATCCTTGTGGTCGTTTTCTTAATCAGATTTTCTCAACATAGAGAAAAACGTTGCAAATATATGATCAGGAACTTAACAGCGAAATCTACGAAACTACATCTGCAGACGATTAAAGTCTGGTGTCTATCGCCAGATCATTTTGTCTTTTTGTCATTTCCAAAATGCGGAGGTCAGAATATCCGCATTTGCTGTTAAGCTTAGGGGTAGTGACTTGCAGCTTTAGCTGTCTATCCACGGCCAGATGTATAGCTTTGGGTGTGTTTAATCCATATTTGTTCAGGGTTGTCTTGATATTATCTATGTATCCTCTTCTAGGTGTTCTTCTGTCCTTGTATTCAAATCTTCTCATGCTGTATGTTGATACCGGTAGTTCGTTGTGATTTCTTCTCATAAGTTGTCCAAACCATTTATCTATTGTTTCTCGATGTGTTCTGTGCATGATCTTATAATCAATAGAAGGTAGTACTGATAGTAGAACATAATTAAAAATAATACTCACTTGGAAGATAGGTAATGGAGCTCTACTTGATGACGACTAACACACTATCACTGACGGATGTTTACATGAATAAATATGGTATACACAACAAAACAAAACACAGAATATAATCATACACATGACAATGCACAGAAAAAAATCGACGTTTCGGACCAATAGGCCTTTTTCAAGATATGCACATAACATACAAACATAAAAATACCACAAGTAGAAATGAATGCACTACAACAAGCGTGTCCGTGTGAAATATGGTAGTTAGATACCGGAAGGATACGAACAGGTAATACACAAAGACGATAATACAGGTGGAACGAGAGTAACAAAACGATGACGTAAATAGCCGCACAAAATAAATAAAAACAACAAAGACCAATCCAACCGATAACTAAGCAAAAGAGTGGTCGGAATTGAGTCCAAATGGCTTGATGGTACCCAACTCAAAAATGAGACGATTTTCTAGGGCGTACCTAGATCTATCATCGGTGGTGCAGGATCTGATGGCAGTGACCTGAATGTCAAGGACACCATGAACACCCACTCCTGTGGCTAATCACTTCAACGGCGATGGTCACCACTTGTGCATCCATTGATCTGCCGTCACACACTGAGGATCCCCCTTCCCACCGCCTTTAGATGCCCCTCGGAGAAAGGGGATCTCAGTGGGTAACGCGCAGTTTGAAGCATACCTAGTGAATTTTTAACTCGATGACAGCTAGTTCACGAAATTTGAATAAAACTCATCATCAACATCAGGTACCTTGCCGGCTGGCGTAGGCGGTCATGGCTCTCCACAGCTCTCTGTCCACAGTATTATGTATCAAAGTCGTTGTTGTTTCCTTGCCGTGCCAGGTTGTCAAACTGTCTAATATTTTCTCACGTTGTCGCCCTCTGTCTATGTTGACTTCAATTTTACCTGGTGTGACTATGTTCTCTAAACCTGCCTGTCTCATGAAGTGGCCAAAAAAAAGAAGATTGCCTTTTTCTTATATTGTTAAGGTCCGATTCGCATTTGACTCTTTCAACACCTCTACATTAGTTTTTCTGGCAGTCCATGGTATTCTCAGCATTCTTCTGTAGAATGTCATCATCTGAATCACCATCTGAACCACATTTCTGTTTTGAGCATCACTTTACTGGGGTGTGTTATAAGGCTAATTGTTCTGTAATTTTTACACACTTTCAAATTTCTTTTCTTGGGAATTGGTATTATTAGTGATTGTGTCCAATCAGTGGGCATTTATTTTGGCATATTTTGGTCATAATATTTACCACATTAATGCCCCCGTATTTCAACAATTCTGCTGGAATGTTGTCTACACCAGGTGACTTCCCTCCTTTCAATGTTCGTATGACCTCTTTTATTTCATCATGTCAGGATTACACTTGCAGTTATACAGCTTCTTTCAATACTCTGTCCATCTTTTCACTATATCTGTTGTTTCATTGAGTATCTTTCCGTGTTTGTCTTGTATTGTAGATATATTTGGTCTTTTTGGCTGTGTTATCTTTCTTAGAGTGTCGTATGCTACCTTACTGTTTCCGCGTTTAATAACTTCATTGATGGTTTCGCATTTTTCCTCTAGCCACACTTCTTGTGCGTGTTTCATTTGCCTTCTGATGTTTTTGTTTATTTTGCTATATTGCCCCGACATTTCAGGGGCCTCTTTCTTAATCTTTTTCATTTCCCTCCGTTCGTCACACAATTTTAGGATGTCATCTGTTACCCAAGGTTTGTGTGTTATTCTTCTTGTCCCTAGTATTATATGAGTTATATAGCACTGCAGAACTCTCTTTCTCACCTCTAATGACAAGGTCATATTACACAGTATATTTTTCATTTTTATGAATGTTGTTTTTGCCTGTCCTATTCTGCACCGTATTTCTTGAATGAAACTACGCTGTCTATTAAAAAGTTTTACTTATCATGTGATGAGGCCACATTTGTTGAATCTGTACCGGTGAGACCCAGATAGCAAAACTTTAGAGCAAGAGGAGTAAATATTAAGAGAAAAATAAAGCTGTACCATAATGTAAAATATATATAACCAGGCGTTCAGCCTAGGGAGCTGCCCGGGAAACCGAGTAGGGAGCTTTCGGGGAGCGGAATAGGGAACGTTCGGGAAGATGGCACAGGAGCATCTCTGGGAGTATTGGGGAGCCGCTTCGACCGACACGACCTAATAACGCGGGAATTAGCGAAGGAATAACACTACTCTGCAGTCATTCCTCGTGCACATTCTGTATTTATAAGAAGATTATCTAGTCTTATGAATATGTGTTAATAAGTCAGAAGAATATGCATTGACAAGTCTGAAGTAAATGTATTAATTAGCGAGAGGTACATATGTTAACTTGTCAGAAGTACATCTATTAACTTATCAAACATGTAAGAAATACGTGTATTAACTATTTCAATGTACATATGATAAGCATAGTCATAAGTAAGAAATGCATCTGATTGGGAAATATATGTGTATATTCTGGAATTGTGCTCTTTTCTGTATTTTCAGATTATCTAATTAACATCAATGGGCCACTTGTCTGCTATTCGCGCAATCACAGTGCGTTTAATATTTACAGCCCATGGAATCATATCTATATGGCGTCTCTCCTTAGCAACAGGCGAACCACGTTACTGGTACCTATGCATCGTATTGTGTCTGTTACTGGTAGAAATGACCATCACGTTGGGCAAAAAAGCTGGAAAGGAATGGAAGTGGTAAGAATATCGATTATTTACGTTACACCTGATGATGTACACAATTCCCGTGAACTTTACGCAGATTGTGTTATTTTGAAGGTGTGTATATATTGTTTAGTGCCATCGCCCTTTTATTTATAAGTTATATAGACTTGCGTCCCTTTATCGAGTTTATTATATAGGCCAGAATCATCTTTCGACGCCCCGATATTTATATAAAACAACTGTCTGCCACTGTTTCCGATGGCTATTTTAGGCCTTCGTAACCCCTACTCTTCCACTCTGGTGGTTGTTGTATTATACGCTCCACGCTTTCCACAATGACTTCTACCTCTTAAAATTGCAGGTAAGCCCCAGCCTGATTTTTATACTCTCCGTATAGAACCATCTGCATATGTAACCTTATCATTTTTTTCAACGCTGTTAGTTATCTATTTGATGTTTATTTAAGCATTTTTACAGCATAATGTCAATATTAATTACACTGATTAACATTGAAATCATTAGTGACTTTAAAAGGCCTTAATCTGTAGTATCTTAATGTTTTAAAAACAAATATAACCATAAACATTTTTATTGGCTCTTTTTTTAAAGAAATTTCATGTAGTTCCATTTCTATGTTTCACTGTGTACATTTCTCTAGTATGACTGCAACGAAATCGTTAATAAGCCTAGAATGATGTAATATGTATTGTATAACATTGCACAATACGATCATGAACATATCATCCAGAGTTTATTACATCATTTTCTGCTGCAATGCAATATTTCTACCAGGCGCCTGTTGAAATAAGCTGACGACAGCAGTTAATTTAAATAAAATCCAGTTTGAATGGTAGAGCATTTAAATTATTTCAGACTTTGTGCGAGACAGCTTAACATAAAACGTATTATTTTATCCACTTACGTACAATACAGAACGGTAATGTCGCGACAGTGAGTTAATGTCGTGGAAAATTTCTGCTATATCTATGGGAAGCGACATTTGTCAAACAGAAGAAAAGTATCAGTTCTCAAGTGAAGAAGGCATATCATCTTTACTTCAGATGCGAGGTTGGTGACCAAGACAGGTTTTGGGCACTGCTCTGTGCTACATGTACAACACAGCTTTCACAGAGGTTGAATGGCAAAATACCAGCAATACCGTTTGCAGTCCCCCATAGTGTGGAGATAGCTAAGCAATCCCATTACTTGACTGTTACTTCTGCTGGGATCCTCTTCCTTCCGGCAGAATAACGAAGCAAAAGAAGTTGATAATAGTCTACACAAATAGTATGTCTGCAGTGAGACCAGTTCCACATGGTGAGGGACTTTCTATTCCAGAACCTCCAGAAGAATATTCTCTTAATTGGTCTGATGAGGACAAGGGCGAGCCGACCTGTTTTTCTCCCAGTCCGTCAGCATGCAGTGATGGATATTTTCACTGTGATGTATCATTAACCGCAAACAGAATAACACGGAAGAACTAAATGGACTGGTTTGTTCTTTGGACTTATCCAAGAACACTGCATAATTTGTCGCATCAATACTCCAACAATGGAATCACCTAGAAAAAGATGACACAATTACTTCATATAGAAACCGCCACCAACAGTTCGAGCTTTTCTTCAGAAAGGAATGTAATCTGTTATTCTGTTCCGATACTGAGGACCTCATGAATGCCTTAAAAAGTAGCTCATGACTCAGAAGAATGGAGACTATTTGTACGCTCGTCGAAACTGAGTCTAAAATGCTGTGCTTTTACACAATGAAAACAGTCTTCCATCTATTCAAGTAGCGCATGCTGTCCACATCGAAGCATGCTGTCCATACGATGACTTAAAACAGATACTGAATTATATTGAGTATAACAAGTACAGCTGGCACCTATGTGGTGATTGGAAGGTAGTTGCTCTTTTAATGGAA
Organism: Meghimatium bilineatum; assembly: GCA_034231615.1. NCBI lineage: Eukaryota > Metazoa > Mollusca > Gastropoda > Stylommatophora > Philomycidae > Meghimatium > Meghimatium bilineatum. Next base: position 50,839,909 of record CM067300.1, read on the forward strand.
CTGCAGTAGGGTTATACAAAATGCATGTGCTTTTATGTGAGTGGGATAGCCAAGCAAGAGTATTCAGCATAGCATGGGCATAGAGAAAAGTCCCACATGTAAGATAAAGTGTTTAGAAAAGCATCAATAGTCAGCAAACTGGAAATAAACATGCAAAGATATGAGAAAAAATAGTATGAATAATGCTTTGTATCGAATATATAGAACGTCGATAGAAAAAGTGGTTTGGTCACTTTACTGCCCAAGCCAATTACCACTGAGGGCTTATAACAAACGATCAGCCGGATACAAAGGGAAGACAGAAAGATGAATGATAACAGCACGATCACCCTCCACAAACACAGACTCACTACTACTCATGAAAGGCACATCTGGCATTGAACAGAAACTTACAGATCCTACCGCTACGTTTAACGGCAAGTGTGGTTGCTTATCAACTAGATTCCACCTGGGAATAGTTAATAGACAAAATGTTGTGAATCTTAAATGTTTAGATAATGTAGCCTTATAATTAACACAGCGAAGACCACATAAACATAATGAATATGATTCACACAAGAAAGAAGGATGTGGACGGACATGATAAACAATGGCCATACTGCATAGCCTAAAAGACATGATTTACAAAGCACAAGACAAAATGATGTGGACGGTCATGATAACCAACTCCCGTAGGGCAGGGACTAAACAATATGATTGACAGCACACACGATAGAAGGATATATAGTCGTCGAATAATCATCACTGCAAACTGGAAACGTCCATAGTTGCTCCGATCTCCGAGTGTATACGCCATTACACTTCTGCTAACAGTACCGGTCGTCCGCTGGTTGATTATCATTACTGCATAGTACTTCACTTCCAGTCGTCTCGATTCGTGTTGCCACTGGTTTCAAATGAGGTCCGACAAGAGAGTGAGGGCGACGCTTTGCACAACTCTTCCTCACTTTAATCAAAATCCCCAGTGCGTCATTTTCACATTCACGAAAATTCAATTGTACACACACGATCCTCGACAATGTTTCAAATGCCAACGTTGATGATGAAGTGTATACAAGGATCGCCAAATAAGCAGTACTTTCGGCAGATTGTACGCAAATGTTTGGCGTAGAAATGGCATTAACCTACAGACTAAGCTGAAAGTTTACAGAGCAGTGGTACTTCCAGTGCTGCTATATGCTAGTGAAACATGGACTGTGTATAGACGTGATGTGAAAAAACTCAATCATTTTCATACAAATTGTCTCAGAAAAGTTATGAACATCAGATGGCAAGACAAGATTCCAGATACCACTGTCCTTGATAGAGCTGGTATCCCAAGCATTGTCACGATCCTGATGCAGACACAGATTCGTTGGGCAGGTCATTTGGTGCGTATGCCAGACCATTTGGCGTTTGGCATTTGGCGTCTGCCAAAAATACTTCTCTATGGTGAGCTAGAGAAGGGTATACGATCTCAAGGTGGCCAAAGGATGCGCTACAAGGACTCGTTAAAGAACTCACCGAAAGCCTTTGAAATAGACCACGATACATGGGAAGAACTTGCACAAATAAGATCTACATGGCGTTCTAAAATTAAAAAGAGCGCATCATCTTGTGAAAAGAAAAGAAATTCAGCAGCTCAACAGCGGAGAGCAGCTAGAAAGTCACGGATAGACCAAGATCCATCTACAGTCGTCATTCCATGTGCAAACTGTCCAAGGACATTTACAGCTCGAATAGGGCTCATTAGCCATCTACGAACAAATGGTCATCATCACTTGTGATGGACGAACAACATCATTCTTCTGCGCCCTCCAAAATGTTCACTTTTAGCAACACCGCATTTCAAACCCTGATCGTTAATTCTGGACATAGAAAAGGAATCATCATCCACACTAGCCACACTCTCGCGTGCTATATCACTTATGGAGTTCAAAACGTGTTCGATCCATTGCCCTACGTCCTGTGTCACTATCGCGCATGACGCCAGTTTATCTGCTTTTTCATTGCCTCGAACACCAACATATCCCAGTACGAAAATAATGTAGATACTTTCAAACTCGCCCCTCTCAAGGCCTCAGTCCACTGTTTGTGAACGAGACCCACTTGTACCTTCCTAATCATACTTACAGAGTCACTCAAGATGCAGACCTGCGTTACGTTTTGTGTGCCTACCCACTCAAGTCCTGATCACTGCCATAATCTCCATGGTCACGCTACTCGTAGTCACAGCAAATGTCCCACTCTCATACCTGATCGTTTTACCAGTGCACTGAGCTGTGAAGGCCCAAGCACTGCGAACATGTCTAATCACAGATCCATCAGTGTATATAATCACATCCCGCTCTTTGGCATTCTCACTGACCAAAGTTGGCACCTCTGGTCGCACAGCCGTGGGACACCGTTCTCTGCATTCCCTGCTAAGTGTTATTACTACTCTCAAACACGTTTCGAAATCTATGGGCAGATCTATCCATTCCATACACACTACCACATCTTATATGAACATGCTTTGTATGAGATCATCAGCACGTCCCATCCACAACTTCCCTCTCTTAAGTCTGCTACCGTTAACTTTTTGTATTTCGGAATGCAATGGGTGTATCCTATCTGCACGTATCTGAAGGAACGCCTGTGGACGTCAATACTGTAATGTGTGCTCTGCTTTAGGATAGTCGAGTAGGAACCGCATATTTCTTGTCAGTGCCTCTTTTGCACCTAAGAACGATGCGCTTTGCTGCATTCTGGTTCTATTCAGTCTTTTGATATGAGTGTGTCTAAGAGTCAGAATTTCCAGTGCATGTTCCACCACAGTCACCACCAAATCCAGGTAAAAAAAGGAAAAATAACATCCTCTGCTGACACTGCGCAGCAGCCATAACCGTCATTGCTGCTAAGCCTTTGCCTGGCCTTATGATAACGTGGTCAACATGCTCCCTGAAACTCAGACTTCTGCCATATAACACACCCAGATATCTCATTGCGCTGATTCTTTCTAACCTGTTCCCAACCAGAGAAACATGTGGTATGAATGTCTTTACTATGTGATTTTCAAGGGAAAAAAGCAATTCACGAATGCCTAAACAATGAATGTGAATGATTTATCACTGCTCCCGTATCTCTACACCAGTTTGTCAGTCTGTCCAGCTCCTCTACGACGCACTCTTTTCGATTTCTGCTATGCCTATACACCAGGATGTCATCGCGGTGCGACATCTTTCTGCCAGCACCTGTGATTTGATTGCTAGTGATGTGCACTGTGTATGCATTGAAAAGCACAGGGGATAGAGGCGATCCCTGTGGCAGCCGAGTCTAATAGTCGTTGGTGCCGATATCCAATTACCACACTCAAGAACTACTATCCTGTGCAGCAGCGTCGCACCAACCCACCGCACGACAAAAGAACTTACTGCAAGGTTTAACAGTTGGTCCATCAAGACATCCAAGTACACCCTATTGTAAGCGTCCTCAAGATCTATTGCGACTGCACTTAGACAAAAGGACGTGGAGAGACATAATTAAAAAAAACACCCACAAAGAACGGTTGGTCCCTTGGCAGCAAAGTTCAGTCGGGGATGAAGATAACTCTTCATGTACTAAGCCGCAGCAACTATTAGGTGAGGTGGCCAGTTCGTTTCCTTGTTGTCGTTCATGAACTATAAGAAGTGATTGACAGCACACATGAAATGATATAGATAGACATGATAACCAACTTCCACACAACAGGAATCATAAAAGAAACAATATATACCATAATCTCATGATGTCGTCTTTCGTCCCAACGTATAGAGTTTACTGTAACAAACATCGAACACCTTCTCTCCTTGGCATCCATGACACTCTGGCGAGTTTGTGCTTCTTGCATGTTTCCTGGCCATATCTTCCTAATGGTCATGCTGTCTTTCTCGTGTCTGTCCTCTTCATTCAATCTTTCAAACATCGTCAAACATCGAATTGACATGCCTATTTATACGCATTAATAATATTCTAAAGAACTCCATAACACACAATTAATTTAAATCATATAAATGTGTGTATGAACTACATAGCTCTCAAATATAACATCATCTCATTGTGTCATATGAGAACAAGATCATCATCATCCAGTGCCGTCTCCGCAACGAAGGTTGACTGCAACGAATCTCCAACATCTCCTGTCTCTTGCCTTGGTGGTGCACTCTGCTAGACTGTAACCTGTCCATTGTGTGATATTACTCTCCCACTTGTATCTCTGCCTACCTCTTGCTACCTATTCGTATTATAGGATTTCAACGCACACTTGGGACCAAAAAGAAGGAAATAAAAGAATACATTGTACCTATCGGAGACAAAATAAATAATAATACAATTATATACACGTTTAACTGTTAAATGTATATAACGCTACATATAATCTAAATGCATCAAAAGAAAAATATTACATTCGAAATATTTAATTTTTACCCATGCTACAACAAATGAACGATATATTATCAAATACACATATACCTGAAATAACTATAAAATTCTTTTCCACACAAAATCAAATCATTACTACCTTAAAAACAACATTCACAGCGATATCTGCGATAAATCCGTTCAACCTAGAAAATAATAAATCATAAATCGGTAAAGTGGTTATGAAATAATGCACTCATGCAAGAAATGAAGCTTATACGTTCCATAATTACGGAGAAAATAGACAATATCAGTGGACAAATAATTATGAACGCACTTTATAGTTACTTATTTCTTAGGGTCATTATAGTTCCACGTATGCATCCTGAAACAAATATTTCTAGGAATATTAGTCACAAAATATGTCAAAACGAAAGCTTAATATGGTCATACTTGTACACAATAGTACAATATATGCCTTTGTGAGTATCATGGTTGATTGTATATCTAGGAAAACAATATATTGCACAATGTAAAACAGCAGATACAGTATAATAATTCATTAACAACATTCAAATTGTGAGCTTCAGATTGCATCCCGGGGGTGACGTTTCGCGTGAAATTTTAAAGATTATATGTTAAGGTAAAGTATGCCCCATGGTATCATGCCGTCGGGGATGAAGATAACGCTTCATGTACTCGTACTAAGCCGCAGCAACCATTAAGTGGGGGTGGGCAGTTCCCTTCTTTACTGTCTTTACCTCTCCTAATTCATACGTAACGTACTTATTTACAGCTAAGTCGACTGGAGAAGTGGTCGTGTCAAGCGAGAAATCACAACCCGGATATGTTTTTTCCGGACGTAGATAGACCTGGAAATGGAACAGTTGCCTTCATTATTTTGATGGTGACTTGCAAGCGCCATTCGAGTTGGCATCTGTCGGAACCATGTTAAGGTCTACTAACCCATGCACCACTCAGATCGTGATTCATTTGACAATGTGTCTTGTTTTGGTCAAAAGTGCCTCTTATGGTGAGGTACGATACATTCATCGCGGACGTTAGACCAACTAGGTTATATTGTTTATTTTACCATACAAAACAATGAAATTTGTGAATCGGCGAATCACAATCTCTAATGTATACCACTTATGTTCCTTGTTAATGTGTGTGCCTACAATTACACATGTGTATGTTGTAACATAAAACTATAACATATTTGTTTCTTAATGTATATTTTCAGGTTTTGTCCTAGTGTTTTCATATATCTGATGTGTATAGTGCCAACAATTTGGTTCCTCAAATTACACCAACTTGAAAGAAAACTGCAGTTAAGGAACAGCACTGTTGTCGACTGGACAAACGAAACGGAAGGTCTTCGAGCATCTCTTGGAAACTTTCTTGGAGTAATGGTTTTTTTTTGTACAATGTTATGTATCAATCTGTATATTGCATCACGAAATTTTCTTTTGCAATAATCGAATTAAACAATTTGAACCAAATCGCGACTTAAATGGCCTTCATGTCGTTATAAATATCCAAATAAAGGATTCGTCCGCACTTTGCTGTTACATGCGAAATCAAAACATATTAACTTGAAACATAATGGTGTCTAATACTTCACAAATGATCTTTCTTGTCAAGAATGTCTTTCGCTATTGCGGAACTTAAAAAGGGTTTATGTCTAAAAATTCACGAAACATTCGTGACATTTGGCCTATTTGAAAGTACTCGATATGCGGTGACCAAGGCATTTGAGTGGCTACGCACACAGATAGTAACGCAGGTCTGCATCTTGAGTGACTCTATGAGTATGATTAAGAAGGTACAAGTGGGTCTCGTTCGCGAACAGTGGATTGAGGCCTTGAGAAATGCGAGCTTGAAGGCGGTTACATTTATTTTCGTGCCGGGACATGTGGGCGTTCGAGGCAATGAAAGAGCGGATCAACTGGCATCGTGTGCGATTGTGGCAAAGGGCGATGGGGCAATGGATCGCGCTGACGTTTTGAACTCCTTAAGAGATATAACACGCGAGAGTGAGACTAATGTGGATGATGATTCCTTTTCAATGGCTAGGATTAAAGATCAGGGATTGAGATGCGGTGTTGCTAGAGGTGAACATTTTGGAGGGCGCAGAAGAATGATGGTCAACCAGCATAGGACCGGTACTGTCAGCAGAAGTGTGATGGCGGATACACTCAAGGAGAGATCGGAGCAACTATGGATGTGTCCAGTTTGCAGTGATGATGATCCGACGACTAACTAACTAACTAACTCGATATGTTTGGGGGTTGTGCTGAAGTGGAAGTCAAATGTTTATTCAGGCATATTTAATAAACACTTAATGAGTTACTCTTAATGGAAATCTATGACATCCGCCCTATGTGACGTCTTTAGCCCTCGAGGAGTAATTAACTAACTAACGTACACCCCAGACCCTTTACGAAGATTCATGCCCAGATATTTCTTGATGCCTCGGTTAATATTTTTTAAAATTTATTGTGACAAATAATTCATCATGTTACAATATATTTTACAAAAATGAACAAGAATATATTACAGTAGAATTGTTGACAATGCTATTAGCAAATTTAAGCAACACAAGTCACGATAATAATGATCTTATGTTTTTGAAGTAGCTACATTTACACTTTCCGAATACACTGTAGAACAGACAATAGGAAAGTCAGGTAGGCACTTACATAAACTTTGGCAGCTAGTTTCTTGATACTTAATGCAGATATGATAGATCACAAATAAGAAAAATCATATAAAAAATGGAGTTGGTTGCATTAAAGATAAGAATAGAAAAAGTATATATGATAAAACACAAATACACGATGGGGAGATTATGAGACAGACCTGTTTGATGACCAATGGAACAAAAAACATACAATACAAAACAACAATGTACCAGCACATCTGAAATCAGAAGTATAAAACACAATACAAACAATAAAATGTTGAAAGTCTGAAGGCTCCGACAACATAACAACAGACATAATAAAAAATATAGATGAATCTGGTGTGGAAAGTATCACATAACTTTACAATGTCATATATGAAACAGGCAACATACATAAAGACCTAAAATCATAAATATGCATGCCACTACCTAATAACTACAGGGCTGTGGACTGTACAGAATATATAACAATAAGTTTGATGAGCCAAATAACCAAAATATTACTCAAGAAGATATATAAAAAAAATTAAAAACAAGATATATAATGAAGTCGGTGAATAGTAATTCAGATTATGGAAAAACAAAGGAACCAGAGAAACTATACTTAGTATCCGACTATTGATTGATAAATATGTAGAAGTCCATAATTTTTGCTTAGTGCCACTACATTGTTTCACACAGAACTCTGCCGTCTGGCGTCTTTTGTCTTTTCCAGATTCAATGTATTAGGAATACCATATATTAGAGAGCACTACCCACGTCCGCGCATTGGCATTGCTCGTCCATCCAATGTTTCTGCATTTTTTGAAGGCGAGACGAAATGCACATATTTATTACGTTACTGTGTGCCAACAGTGCTGCTGGGTGTGTTGGCGTAGTCTCAGAGATATTGCTTGTATCTTTGCAGGCAAATGCCATTCCATCTACAGCCTTCACATCCACGGACACGAGCCGAAATGTGTTGGTCAGGAATACACTAAGAGCAGATGTATTTCTGTTTCCAATGTGCACCACGAGGAGGTACATTTAGGGTCTTGATTATCAGTTAACCGTGAGTCAGCACGATAGTAATGCGAAACCCTGTGCACCCCATCCATAGCTGGCAAAATATTAGCTAGTATATTGCTGAACCAACTTACACAGGCACACTTATGACATTCTGCCTGAAAGTAAGTGCGGATTCGTGCAGATCGCGGGACAGAGTATATTATTTTTGCATAGTAGTGAATTTACACTTCAAACCCATATTATAATAAAACTCTTAAATACATATATAAATTGGTTAAATGGAACAAGAAAGCACAATAAACACGTCGAACATGCCATACGCCTTTAAGTAATCTGGAGTTTTAGCTATTATTTTAAGATTAAACAATTAAGTCATCCAACAAAAATACAGCAAAACTGGCATTAAAAGTCCTGCTAATTTGTCTTCTATAGGCATAGCCCAGTATTTCCGTGATTTCAATTGGTGACCATCTTGACAATACACTAATTCAGTTACAAATACAATCATGTATTTCATCACCATTGAAAAGCGTGAAGATTTCATGCCAAATAAATTCACGAAGTCTCTCAATAACAATGAAATCTCTAAACAAACGACAAACGACGGCACATTTCGCACTCATAAAAATCGTTATTTCCGTATTACAGAGTTTAGACTTGATGCACATGCAAAAAACTATCATAATTGTAGTTAGCAGTATCACGGATGACGCCACCTTATTTTATTGTGCGTTTAATTGGCTAGTATATTTACACTTTGCGTTATAATAAGTGAAGAAGAAAAAACAAAAACATATAAGACTTATTTCCCCTTATTAATAGGGACTATCGACAGACTGATTTATTACTGTAAAAAATAGCACATACGACAGACTGATTTATTACTGTAAAAAATGGCACACACGTACATTCACAAAATCTTTATAAATGTATAATTTATAGAGAAAAGGATTTCATCTAGTTATATTTTTAAGGGGGAAAATGGTTTCATATAGTCATGGAGAATTGCAAGTTGGATCTAAAATATCGAATAAGGAGTTTTCGATCAAATAAGTAGTTTTGGAGAAACATAATTCCAAATAAATAACACGAATTATCTTCTTCTTCTTCTGCGTTCGTTCTCAAACTCCTGCAGATTAGAAGGATGTAGTCCGGAGAACGGAATGCGTTGTGTCATAGTTTACAGTATTGCTGCGATATCTGCGCCTTTCGGCCTGACACATCCGACTCCAGCATGGCTTTGGGTCACTGACCCTATATGGGATGGCACAGTCAACTCCATCATATAACCTCCTTAGTCGCCTTTTACGACATGCGTGGAAGGTAAACAGTGTTGCTATTCTTTGCTCCCCTTTCGGGTCCCAGCAACACACTGGCGAATTATTAAAGGAACTATAATACGTGCTGCATTTAACACTTCCACGAACTGATGAGTTTCTTTGTAAGCTGTATTATTTTCGTGATTTATAATAGTGTATTTCCTATATTTTATGTTTGCTAATTAGCTCACAGTTTGACATCAGTTCCGTCTGGTCTAGTTTTCTACCAACATATTCTCCTGTGTAAACATAGTTTTTATAGATATGTCGTTTAAAATGTCAATTTGTGACTCACTATGTCTCATTCAGGCTGAGATACAGATCAACATTCCCATTAACTTGACTTCGGATGAGTGGATCAAACTACTTGAACAGCTGCTGTTACTAATCCTCATCATGGGTCGGTGGTTCTTACCGAAAGGAAAATTGACGCATGATCAGCTTTCGCAGCTTTTACTAGTTTATATCGGTACTGCTGCTGACATTGTTGAATTCTTTGAGGCTTTCAAGGAAGAGAAGGTAAGAGTGCCGTGAATACCAACGTACAAATTATATAACAATATACCTGGTACTTTGTTATATTTATTCTAATACAGCGGGTAGCTATAGATCAGTGAAAGGTGCAAACTACATCGTGTAGGAACAGCCTAATGAAAGATACAGCCTAATGAAAGATACTTTCGAATACAAATCGTACAGATGAATTCTACGAATCTTAGAGCGAAAGTCAAATGTGTACATGAGACATATAATAGAGATGTATGCAGATTTACAAGAATCATTACTTTCAATAGTGAAATGTCGAAAAATAGCATGGTTTGGACATGTATGCAGGAATGATGTCTTGTCAGAACAACATGCCAAAGAGCCGTCGAAGGGGCAGAAGCTGAGGATGGCAAATAAAGACATGGGCAGATAGCATTAAGGGATGGACAGGACAATATCTTTCCTCACGCATCCGCATCGTTGAGGAGAGAAATCGCTGGAGGATTATGTGTGATGAAATACCCAATGTGGTACAGGGGTATAACCCTGACGGGTTATGTGTTTATAGATAGATACATCCACGTTAAGAGAAGTTGCAATATTTTTAATAATGTTGCTAAACGGACTCACTCAGAAATTTGATACCAGTTGCTAGGCAAAAGTGGCGACGACTGAAAATAATACATGATGCAAAATGATAATGGTGTTCTATGTTCCTTGCAATGTTCTATGCGATTAACGCCGGGCTACCTACTCTCATTTCTACCATCTGATAGTATCATCCACGTAGTCCACCGAGACCAATCTTCACATGTTTGGGTAATCAGACCCTATGTGCAAAGATTATCAATCGGTCTGACTTAGGTTTTGTTTTTTTTTAGGAAAATTCTCTTAGAATGTGCTCCCTTCACCTACTGAAATCCACATGTGAGTTAGATGATGGGTGAGCTCAGAGGATCAGAAACTGTATCCATAGGAAGCACGTCGTATTTCACTACCAATGTAACGCTATCGATGAGTAATTTATGTATAGAAATTCTTTTTTTTTCAATAATTCATGTGATGCTCATAGAAAATAAAATAAATCTTTTTTAAATAATTAGCGAACCAGCCGCTTTCCTTGAAGCAAGTATATCCGCTATCTCACGGGCAATGCAGGAGGAGATATTAGTGATTTGCTGAAACACCAAGGCATACCTATATCTGCTCAATCTGTCTCCGTGGATAGTGAAACTCATACGCACTGGTAGATCCCGTAAATTCTTGATTGTTCCTCAATTCTTGACTTAATCTTCCTCAAAATCACCCTCTAGCTCCAACTGTGTACAACTTTTAACTTACGTAACGAATAGCGTCGTTGCTTGTATTAACTTGCACTAATATCCTCATTTCCCTGCGTTAAGTAGTGACCATAGATAAAATATATAATGTATCCATTATTCATAATCAGCGAAAACGATCATGGCAGTAGTTCTACACAATTTCCCGCATGTGTGAAGTCACAATCGACTTCATCCATTCAAGTCCAAGCATTCATTCTGCATATTAGCAATCGCGCTCTCAAGTGACATATCCTTTCCAGATCGTGGTCTTCCTTGTGAATTTTCTGAACACTGCGATTCTGGGCGAGTCTAGAGACATGATTAAGCAATCTCATATAATACTGCACCATCGTCGTCTTGAGCGCCCTCTTAGCATGCGTACAATTCTTCTGTAACATCTATTTCGAAAGCAGCGATTATCTTTGCTATTGTTGTATTTAATGTCCATGTATTGCAATCGTATATCGGCACTGGAAATACGCATGTTCTGATCATACATAGTTTTTGCTGCAAGTACCTTGCCAAAGAGTTTTCATTTCGCAAGTTTCAATGGCCCCATTGCAATTTGAATACATTGGGAATACTTGACACAATAGCAAACTTGATAATCACTGTTTGTAAGTTATTTAATATCTGTCGTCAGACGAAGACATAGTACAGGAGACATGCAAGATGCTTCTGTAATAAGGGCAGGGTGTTTTAAATAAATAAAATGACATTTCGTTTATGGTATCCTTTTTCATGAGAAAAGTGATCGCCTATTTGCGAAAAATTGTTATGGGGTTAGTGATGTTTAACCATCTTTTGGCGAAATTCAATGCATATTTCTGTAATAATGTACTCATTGTGCAAAATGGAAATCCAACCGGTGAAGCTTTAAAAAGAGTAATAAAGGTTTGATAAAAACTTAATTACTCTGATTTAGCAATACATTCTTGCCTGAGGAGTAGTTTGAAAATACCAAAAATGTCCTCCTACAATCAAGGGGCTTGCATGCAGTGTCAAATGATTAAATCACAGGCTTGTACAATTTAATGAATGTTCATTTTTAAACGTGTGAAAAATTTAAATAATCACCTGAACAGTATTTTGACAATATATTGTCCGATTCTGTGACGGAGTGGTAACAGAGTACGCCTGTGACGGCACAGCTACCGAGTTCAATCCTCGCCACAAGTAATTGTGCATCCAGACCGTTCAGAAAGCAATGACAAACTATTGAACGTATTAATATTACTTAGAAAATCACTAAAGCCAAAAAATGTTGGGTTGGTTGCTACGTCCTGAATAAGATATACCCAATTTTTTTTAATGTGCGGTAAACATCGACAGATTAATTGTAAAATTGAAATTTTTTGATACTTTCAAAAGATTTCAAGTAGTAGTAGTTTTTAAAAAAAAATCATAATAACCAGTGATATTGTCACGAAAAAAAATCCTTTACATCACATTAAATACTAAATAGGCTATAATTTATTAAAAGAAACGATAGACAATACCTAGGGTGAACATGTATGAAGACATGATTCCTTGTCAAAAACAATAATGCAGGGAACCGGCGAAGACAAAAATCCATTGAAAGATTACTTTCAGTGTTGATAAATTATTGAAAATATATTTGATATCATTAATATTTATAGTGATGATTCAAACCAAGAACCAAAACAAATATACAATAAAATTGGTTGGTATCGATCATACTTAGCTAGATATCCGTCAAGTGCAGTTTAGTAAAGTTATAGGTACTGTAATATCTTCTTGCACAATTCAAAACGGTACCTATATACAAATTATGTATTGTATTGTATGACCTTTTGCGTCTTGCAGAAGGTCATTAAGCAAAAAGAAAGAGTAAGTAAATGAGAATGCTCTCTCATGAATTGAAGACTTAAAAAAATCATGTTACAACAAAATAAGATTTGCGTTTATATCTTCCATATATTTTATCATAATCTTCCCAGACACTGTTGCCCCCGCATGAAGATTGTGCCTCCAGACAGCCCGAGTTTCGGCTGTTTTTTCGGCCATTTCCCACTTTTTGGGGTCTATGGAGGAATCTTTCATTCAGGACTTACATTTGTACCTCGGCATTGGTCTATCGCCGACTCGCTGGCCTTCAGCCTGTTTTTCGATTAGTACTTGTGTGGGAATGCGGCGGTTCGGCATTATGCGAACGTGACTCAGCCATTGCAATTTATTTCTACTAAGTGTTTCCATGACATATAGTAGCTGAGTGCGGCGTAAAACTTCTAAATTGAAGATTTTATCGTGGCATTTAATTTTTATGATTTTAAGGAGAAATCTTAGACGATAGGTGTTAAGTCTCATGTTTTTATTAGTCTATCCATATTATTTCGGATCCATAGTATAGTGTGCTCAGGACGCATGATAAATCTGTAGCTGTGTTTTCAATTTTAGCTTTCGGTTTTTCCAAGCGCGTTTTGATAGTCTGCCAAAACTGGTAGCCGCTTTCCCTATGCATGTGTTTATTTCATTATCTGGGGATAGGGTGGATGTAACTGCTGATCCTATGTAAATTTTGTTCTTGTTTTACTTGATTGCTGTTTAATGTGAAGTTTGTTGGCAATGTAGATCCTTGAATCATTACCACAGTTTTTGTGATGCTTCTCATAGAGATAAATGTTTAGTCATTTGTCAATATAATACCACACGGTGTGCCACTAGTGCAGCATCATCAGCGAGGTCATCTGATTATAGTATATCTTTCATAGCGTGGCTAAAAATGAGATTTTCGAGAATAATATTTTTATTTGGTTGCATATGCACGAGGTATAAAGTTAATAGTGAAATATTTATAGAATAGTATTATTATTTATGAACTTGTGAATTTAAAATAAACAACAACGAACATGTTTGATTAAATAAGTTTTTCTGTATACAATTTTTTATTATTCTGTAGTTATTGCATGTTTTCTTGTTTATTTCATATCCGAACTATCCAAATCATCCTTATATTCCATTTCTTTCTGGTGCCAATTGAGCGTATATATTTGGTAATAAGAATAATTATTCTTATGTGTTCTTGCTTATAATATCATTTGTTTTATCAAACATTTCTTCACTTCTTGTTTCATTCAGAATCCGATGAATAGTAAAGATCGATAATGGTAATGGGTTTAATGAAACGTAAGTCATCTTTATGCCAATATTCTTCTTCCACTTTCATTATATGGTCCTCACATTTAATCCAGAATTCTTTGTTAATGTCGGAGACCATAGAATATGCCATTTTTGAACATCATTAAGTTTGAAGGTTATATTTTCCGTTGCCACGGCTCCTTTAATTTTAGCCCAACCAAATTATACTGAATTTAAATGTGAACGATACGATGGTAGTCTTATACATCTATGCCCATGCTCCTCTATAATTTTATTAATGTGGAAAGTCTTCGCTCTGTGTGCATTCTTTACCAACATCAGCAAAATAGATTTCAAGTGCAGTTCAGTAAATAAAATAATTTCTTTTCTAAGCCATATTTTAATCTCTTCCGTAGTAGACGAGGCTGTAGACATCTTACTTTCACATGCAACTACATTATGGCAAGAAGCGTTGTCCATAACCAGACACGAGGGTCTATCTAACGATCGAAGTACAGTCTTTTCTCTAAATATATGACCATTCATTTCAGCATAGTAGTCTCGATTATCGGTAGATTTGGAAATGAACATGAGAACAATTTTTCAACAGACCATTTTTTTCTGCTACCTGCACGTGCCATTATTAATATTTGACCTTTGCTGCTTGGTACATATCTCTTAATAGTTCCATCTGTAGATTGCCATTCCTTTTCATTAGTATGGTGAGCGTTTATCCATATTTCATCAATATATACTAAGTCATAATTTTCTTTCCGCATCTCCTTAATTTGTCTGAAATATTCACTTCGCATTGTTACTAAATGTAGTTTCTCACAAATGACACTTCTGCCACATGTATATTTGCGAAATGTAAATCCGGCACTCCTTACTGATTTCCATAATTTTGTTTTAGAAATGTGAATGGTGTTGGTATTTTCTAGATACGTTTTCAATATTTTTTTATGTCAATGCTTCTTTGCCATCCAAAAGCCGATGAATTGCTCTCTTAATAATTTCTTCATCAAAAGTGTTTACAACAATTTTTGTCTTCTCGTTTCCTTTGTGTTTTTAACATTATGGTTGTCTTTGCTTAACCACCGTGATAGTGTTTTTTAGGATATACCAATGACATGTAGCTTTGAGACTTCTTTTTGAGGCTTCAATAAACTATTAAAGAGTACCGCTTATCGCTTCTTGTGAAAAATATTTGTACAATCTTACAGTTATATTTTTTAGTGTAACAAATTTAACTTTCAGCCATATACTTATATTATACTTGTAAATGCTGCCGTATGATACGCTGTATTTATTTACAAAAACACGATATGTTGAGAATATCACACTAAAACACGTTGTATTTCAGATTCACCTATGATAGAAATGGCGATTTACTATTATTATCAGACATTCAATTATGAAATGTCTCTAAAAAACTAATTTTGCACAAATTAAAGTTTAATTTCCGTTCTACAATTGCGCCAAATCATGCATGTGTGGCTTTCATAAGCAACTTGTCTTGTGAAAACAATATAAAAACACGAGATGGTACGCACTTAAATTTCACGCAAATACTATGCAATCAATGATGACGGCTTTGTATAACATCGTGCGTTTCATTGGTTAGCACATTCAATTTTGCATAAGAGCCAATAGATAATTGGATGAGAAAAAACAACAATAAACAAATACGACTCATTATCAAATAATATTATAATTTTTACCGTAGACCAGTCCAATTTTTGTACTCGCAATCGAAGAAAAATGCTACCTAAAAAACGGCATTCATAGCGAGTGCTGCGATAAATCCGCTCAATATAGATAATAAATAATCATAAATCTATAACGTGGTTATGAAATGATGCACTCATGCAAAATATGAAGTCACAGAGAAAAATGTAAATATCGGTGGACAACTATTTATGAACGCACTGTCATTTTGGTATTAGACATATTTGTTCTGAAACCACACTGTGACTGATATTACCCGTTCGAAAAAAAAGCAGCTGGAGTCGTTTTAGAAGAAGTGTGCGAAATCCATAACCGGTTATGCTGAGACGGGAGATGCTTTTGTAGTTACTGCGGTCGCCTTTGTTCTTGTAGAGAGTTAACAAATGATGTAGTGTTTATAAAAGAATTCAACAGCGCAAGCACAGTGTTCATCATGTCTCCGGGCCGTTCAATAAACAATGGCAACCATTGCCAAGAAAGTACTGGAACAAAACAGCAGTTTATACAAAATGCTGCCTGATCGAAGCTTTGCTTAATGTGACATGTAAAAGCTGAAAATATGATAACATTCTTTCTTTAATAAAACTTACAAACCACTGTGAAGTTTAACCACCAAAAATTTGATAATAGGCAATACCCTACTGACCATTACTATGCTACCACTGTCAAACGTGAACACTAACAATAGAATACAAAAGAAAACCTATTACAACCGAAATTATTTTCCTATGTAGAATCATTGGAGAATAAGAGACAGAATCAGGAATGAAAAAATCAGAAGATTAACAAACACAATGTCAATCCTAGATTACATCAAAAGATTAAGTGGTTTTCGCGTGCTTCCAGACAACTATCATATAGTGACCCTCAAAAACCATTACTATACAGACACGATGGATACAAAACCAGGTGCAGACCTTGCAAACGATGGATTATAGAAATAAAAGAGTCAACATATATGATATATGTGCTTCAAAACATATATGAAGCACACAAGAAAGTCATCTTAAGAGAACTTTTCAACTCCGGACGCTGCAAGGCATAAAGGGGTACACAGGGAAAAGAAAAAGAAACAGAAAAACTGCTGACTAAGCCACAGAAGCAATTTATGTCATTTTCTGTGCTTATCATATAATTTGTATGTATACCACGAAAAATAACGTCATAATGTCCTTAACTTTCTCCTAACAATTGTAAATTTATTACTAATCATAAATTAATATATTGGACCAAAAATACAAACAAATACATTTAAAATTGTTTGGAATATTTAATATTACAATTAATGTTTTTTTCTAGATTTGCGAAATCAGTCAGACAACATGTTCATTTTCGGTAGAAGTTTACTGCTGTATTTAATGTTGCAAATCATTTAATCACTAGCCCTGCGACAATAATACACATGCAAAATTAATGAAAAACACGTCAAAATAGAGGAGCTTAAGATATTAAGAAAATTTTACAGAATTCTCATTACAATTCATCACTATTAGTTAATATTAGGAAAAGGTTTTTTTCCAGATTTGTCAAATCCCAGTCAGTAACCTCCAATTTCCGTAACATTTTCTAGCCGTTCTTTTATGAGCACGTTTCGCATTGATGATTATGTTGATGGCTGAAAAAAACTTTTACAAACGTTCTGTATAAACGAATCGTCTTGAAGAACATCCCAATGTAGTCTCTAATCATAAATCGCCATATTCATCCCACCGTTTTAC
This sequence comes from Meghimatium bilineatum, assembly GCA_034231615.1. NCBI lineage: Eukaryota > Metazoa > Mollusca > Gastropoda > Stylommatophora > Philomycidae > Meghimatium > Meghimatium bilineatum. The sequence continues at coordinate 50,857,634 of CM067300.1, forward strand.
TCCATTTTTAATAGAACAACTCTATCAGAAGATACTAGGTTGAAACTTGTGACAAAGTTACCGGCACACACTTTCTATTCAAATGCAATTGAGGAACTTCAGGCTTCAATTTTGTATACATTTCATTGTTTCCACCTACAAAAGCATTATCACTGCTTAGTGAAACTAGTCTTTGCAACCCAAGTCCAATGTTTTCCAAACATTCTTTCACAGCATTACACATTGCTTCAGCGGTACAGTCACACACTTCACTAAGCCCCCCCCCCCCCCCCCAAAAGCAAGACACCTGGTTTTAGTTTCTCGGAATAATACCCCATAGATATGCCAAGTAGTTTAGTTGCTGAAATGGCATTGCTCTCGTTAATTAATATACTGTTAGTAATTAACACGCTGTATTTGTTGCTTCTAATATCAGATAGCATGGAATTATTTTAATATGCAGCAAGCATATCTGTAATTATTGCATTACACTTATATTTTCTAGGCTTTATGTTCTTACATAACTTAATGTCACCACAGTGTACAGTATAGGGTGAATTTAAATTATCGACAGTGTGTATGGAGCAATGTACTGTTACAAATAAACATGTCTACTTTGGTTGTTGTGACATCATTTTTGAGTGAAACGCTGTGCTTGTATTTGTTTTCTGAATGATTGTTCAGTTTTCGTATGTTTTGTTGTATTACCGCGGGTCTTTCAATCTCCTCGCTATTTAACAGTTGCAGTACTTACAACTTATTTATTCTATTATTAGTACTTAACCTGCGTTTAGTGTAAACTTTATCTACTCTTATCACCCAGGATTTTTTAAATTTCGAATAATTTAGCCACGTGCTCTTAAATGTTGAGGGTAATTGTTGTTCCAAATGAAAATGCGATACCTGGTAGTATAATTGGTGGTTCAGTCATAACAAAGTTGTTGAAACAAAAGTCAATGTGCCATCACGAGATGACGGCAACATTTGCACATTATGGTTTAACTGTATTGTAAGTACAAGATTATGGTAAAGTTGAATGACTTCAAAGGGTAGCTAAATTTTGCCTGGTAAAGTGCAATCACGATGGCAGCTTACTTTCTCTAGTTATTCTCCGTTTGAAATTTTAATGTTCCTAAAGTTTAAAAAAAATGTTGCCGGTGCTAAAAGCACTAAATAACACCAGAAAACGAAGGAAAGAACTAAAAAGTACCAAAAAAGTTTTAGAATAGCACTAAAGTAGTATTTCAATAATGTTGGATCTCTGTACAGTCTCTTGTACACGAAAAAATACATTATCATTCGCTGCTGAGAATTTTCCTTCTCTTCATTCTGTCAAATGAATGACATTCGTATTCACAGAACATTTAATGTTAAGATTGCATGATCTCTGTGATAATACAAATATCCGTATAATTAGGCCTAATATTCAACAGTTTTTTCGGACGGAGCCATCATGGCAGCTCTTTTGCCTACTGTCCCTTTTGCGAATTTGGTGTGCACACTCAGAAGGAACCATTTCGAGATTAAGTATTTTGGTCATATTAAAAGACATTGCACCTTGTTGAAGACCTTACTTCAGAGTAAAGTCGAGGGCAAGCAAGAGGAAGGCAGAGATACAAGTTGGAGAGAAACATCACCAGATGGACAAGCTACAGTCTATAACAAAGTGCACAACCAAGGCAAGAGATAGGTTATGTTGGAGGCCTGTTGCAGCCAACCTTGGTTGCGGAGATAACATTATACGTTGATGAGTGTATATGTGTGCATGTATGTGTAGTATATATATATACCATCTAACACACATAACTGTACATTTAGTACATTTTATATGTAATTTGTCTTTCAGTTAATATTGTGCAGTTTAATGTATCTATATACATTCCATCCTTCTTTGCAGGTAAGCGATAACAGACTTCTGTGTATTATCATCCTTGGAATATGGTCCATGAGCTTAATCCAGTTCTCCCTTGTTTTAACTGCTTCGAGAGTTAGAAGAGACCGCAGTGGACTTATGCTATTGAATCAACAATATGTCTACGATGGCTGCTGCAATGCAGATGTTTATGGCATCATTATCTCAATACTTCTACAAGATTTGCCGTTTCTCATGTTGCGATTGCTACTAATATTCAAATATTACGTTCTCAGCTATACAAATATGTTCTTCACATGTAAAAACACCATAGTGATCGTTCTCCTGATCTACCGCCTCATTGTTGTGCAAGTTGAAAGGAAACGTTTAGCTATGGCAGAAGAAATGACAGGTAGCCTCCCTAGGTACTGCTCGTCTCCCGTAATTTTTGACCACAACGTCACACGTAATAAAGGACGGACTGCCGATTCAGTATCGCTAAGCAACAGTAATACTTTGAGCACGTGCAGTACAAAATGTAGTAACAAGTCTGTAAGGCCTGTTAAACCTTTCAGTTCCTGCAGCAACATCTACGAGGTGAAGGCCACTGCATCGACTAGGAACAATAACTCATATAATACTCTACGAGTGATGGATGATTTACACTCCCCTGTTTGATATTATTGTAAATCCAATTTCTACACCACGTGCAATGTTTCAAGTAAATGACGTGGTGACTTATCCATTTCAATATTGAAGTGACTAAATGGAATATAAATTCATTAGCACAATGTTTACTGACAAATAGCTTGTAGTTCCTCTATGTCTTCGTACATGATGGTTACCATTGATTTCGTAAGATGTACCTCTACGTTCACCAATTCTAAACCAATTGTGAAACACGTGTTAAAATTTGAAGCATAGTAATTACGTTTTGCTAATCACTGGTAACAAACATAAATCAAGAGTATGATACAATACCACTGTGCATTGTAATCCACTAGCATTAGGAGTAGGTCCTATGCCCAGTTGGACTAGACAGGAGTCTCCGGTTGAAGAACATGACTATGTCGAATACAAAATACGTTATATCAAATATGATATGAATTACCTGAAGAGGTAGGAAAATTTAAACATGTGTCATAACTAGGACGACCTATTGATTTGACACTGCTATTGCACATCGACTGTAAACAGTTCTACGTGTTAGCAGTGCTCGATATGTCGTCCAAGCATCTGTTTCAGATTAGCTACTGTTTATTGCCATGTGCAAAAGTAAAGTTATTCAAGAAGATACTGTTGTACTTGATGTCGCGCAATTCAGAAAGTCCCACTTTTAAAAATCATATTTTTGGAGAAGTATGTTCGTCACCCAACAGTAAGTAAGCTGCAATTGTCAGTCAGTCCGATCCTCTTTTGCCAAAGTTTGGCACATAGGGCGGATGTCATAGTTCTCCATGCCTGTCGGTCAGTTGCTAGGGATTGCAGGTCTAGTAAATGTATGCCTGTTGATTTTAATTTATTCATAAATGTTCTTCTGAGCGTTGTAATTCGTAATATTATTGTGAAAGTTCATAAAGGTAGATCTGGCTTTATGGGCATTTCTGATCATGTCATGTGTGAAATGATCATGATTTGACGATTTGGGCTTCGGAAAATGAAACCTTTTAATGTGATATTTGAAAAATCGACACATTTTAATCTTCTGTATTGAATGACCACTGTGAAAATGTCAGAACAGAATTACGGTTTGATTATCCACATAGATAGTAATGAAAGCACGCAGCAGTTTTCCTTCTTCTCGTTCTCATGTTGGAATCAGACGCTGATATGCACTTCCCAATTAACTGTACCTTTGTCATCCTCCCCGAGACGGGCGGTAAAGTGTGCTGGTCAGAGCTGTTTCAGTTGGCAATATCTTTCTTCTTGTGGTTGAATACAGTGGTCATATCACATATCAAAAGCCATGGGTGTTAATTTACAAATTTCAAGGCAGAGTGTGAACATATCTGTTATGAAGAACGAGGCAGTCAGTGACTATCACGGCACCACGATTTTCTTTGCTATTGAAGTGGTCAGCAAAAGGAGTTGAAACCTGACTGTGGGAATGTGACAAGTTTGTTGACCGAGGCACCTGTGGAATCTACTAAGTTTGCAGATAATGGTGCCAAAATGACTAGGCGTGAAGCGCAAAGTCTCCAGTAATTTTCGCACCATCGGCTGAAAATGTCGTCGATTTCACACGTGTGCTTACGTCTCATCCATCGGTTATGCCACATTTTCCAAAGCGACCTTCACCGTGTAAGAGGGTTTCACGTGTCCCGCGAAAAGTGTTGTACCATGACATATATAGGTGAGACTGGGAAGGAGACTATTCGGCGAATCTGTGAGAATATGTACAGCATAAAAAACCACACAGGTACTCCTGCTGTTTACGATTGCAAGAGTACGGACCATCCGAGTACCCATAATATTCACGTAAAGACCGATAGATCGTGCTTCTCAGACGACTGAAACCGACGTATGCTCGACAACCGGTATCGGTTTGTATATATATATATATATATATATATAAAATTGGCTCGAATGAAAGCTTTGAGATCAATGCCCTTTAGTAATATTGATGAATGACAGCATTTTTTCCCCATCATTTCTCTGCTTATTGTGTTTCTTTGATACTGTATTTGGTTGTGTTCGTCAGTTTTTCTGCTGGTGTTAATTTACCTCTGACCTAGTTTTTACTCTTCCGTTGTGTATCCATATTAAAGCTGTCATTGTCATGTCGACGTGGAATTTCTTACTTGTCATATGATGTTGTGAATGCGTTCTTGATAAAGGCTTTAATCGAAACGTCGATTTGTCTGTGTTATTATGTATGGTAGAAGTGATTACACAAACTTCATTACCGTGTTCCAAGTTGAACACCTGTATAATACAATTTTTCTGTGGTTATTACCTAGTATCGATTTTATACATGTGTTGGTTGATAATTTTGTGATATGTTCTCTCTCTCTCTCTCTCTCTCTCTCTCTCTCTCTCTCTCTATATATATATATATATATATATAGTATATATATATATATTATATATATAATATATATATATATATATTATATATATATATATATATATATGTATATATATATATATATAGTCGTCTAGACTCGTCTTGCACTGAGACCATATGTGTAGGGGCGAGAGAATGAGGTTGACGACAGTGCGCAACTCTCCCTCACTTTAATCTAATTATCATAGCGCAAGTCATGACTTTCATCATCGTTTGACCAAAACGATGTATAGATCACAGCTCTCCTGGACAACAAGCAAAAACAGTAAATAGCTTATTTAAACGACCCCACATTAACCACCAAAAAGACGCTGTACGAAAACACAAAGAAAACGCGCAAAAAGAACTAAGAGGGATGCAAAACTCATAGTTTAGCACCAAGCCAAAGAGATACAACATTATGCTGACAGCAATAATATCCATAAATTGTATTCAGCGTTAAAAGCAATTTATTGTCCTCAGTCTTCAGGAACGTCTCCCTCTTCTAAGTGCAGATGGAAAGCATACCATCACTGACAGAGAGGAAATTCTCAAACGCTGGGCTGAACATTTTAATAATGTACTAAACTGCCCCTCCATCATCAACGAGGAAGTGATTGCGCGCATCACGCAAATACCAATCAATCACTCATTATAGGAATCCCCTTGCATTGAGGAAGTGGAGAAAGCAATTTCAAATTTGTCCGTAGGAAAAACGCCTGGATCAGACTCCATTCCAGCCGAAGTTTATGCTGGTAGTGGCACTGTCATGTCTGCTAAACTTACAGAGCTCTTCCAGGCAATGTGGAATCTGGAAGCGATACCACAAGATTTTAAGGATGCTTCAATCATACATCTATAGAAGAGAAAAGGAAATCGCCTAGCTTGCGACAACTATCGAGGCATATTCCTGCTCTCTATAACAGGCAAGATTCTGGCTAGGGTCCCGTTAAACAGACTGCAAACTCATTTTGAAACAGGTCTCCTCCCATAGAGTCAATGTGGTTTCCGACAGAGCAGAGGTATTCTTGACATGATATTCACTGCCAGACAACGACAGGAAAAGTGTCGTGAATAGGACTTTGGTCTTTACGCCACATTTGTCGACCTAACTAAGGCATTCGACACTGTAAATCGCGAAGGGCTATGGAAGATCATGACCAAATTTGGATGTCCCGAAAAATTTACCAACATTGTTCGCCAGTTGCACACAGATGGTATGACAGCATGTGTGCAAGATGACGGTGCACACTCAAATCCCTTTCCATTGACTAACGGCGTCAAAGAGGGTTGCGCCCTGGCTCCGACGCTCTTCACCATGGTGTTCTCTGCCATGTTAAATGATGCCTTCCCGAATAACAGTGCAGGAATTTGTTTTCGCTATCGAGCTGACGGAGGACCATTCAATCTTAGTAGATTGAAGGCCAAGACCAAAATTAAGACGGACATTGTTCGCGACCTCTTGTTCGCCGACGATTGTGCAATAAATGCTACCAGTCTAAAAGACATGCAGGACATCTTTTCTTTGGCATGTGATGCGTTTGGTCTCACCATCAGCACAAAACTTTAATAATGTATCAACCAGCGCCAGGTGTACCCTACAAAGAACCAGTGATCACAGTAAATGGACAAAAACTTAATACTGCCAATAAGTTTGTATATCTCGGCAGCACACTATCACAAACAGCGACAATTGCTGAGGATGTTGCCCTGCGTATTGATCGTGTCAGTGCAGCATTCGGGAGCCTTCGTGCCAACGTCTGATCAGGCGTGGTCTCAGTCTGACAACTAAGTTGGACGTGTACCGCGCAGTGGTTCTACCAACACTGCTTTATGCTGCGTCATCCTGGACTGTGTATGCGAGACACACTCGACAGCTTAACTCTTTTCATCTTCGGTGCCTACGAAACCTCATAGGAGTACGGTGGCAGGATCGTGTACCAGATACGGAAATCATTCAGAAGCCCCGTATGCAAAGCATCCATGCAATGCTGACTAGATCCCAACTCCGCTGGACTGGCCACATCGTCCGTTGCCAGACAAGCGTCTTCCAAGGAGATTATTCTATGGAGAGCTGTGCGAAGGTAAACGTTCAAGTAGAGTGCAGAATAAGGGCTTCAAGGATCACATAAAAAGCTCTCTCAAGCACTGCATCATCTATCCTAGCTCCTGGGAGACTACATCACCTGATCGCTCAGCCTGGAAAACCCAGACACTGCTTTCATCACGAAATTTGAAAAAGAAAGAACACTGCGAGCAATCCACAAGCGCAAGAAGCGGAAGGACAAATCAGAAAATTCTCCTACCCCGACCCTTCAGCATTCCTGCATGCACTGCAATATAACTTTCCGTGCACGAACCGGACCACCGGGCATCTACGAACTCACAAACCAAATTAGTTAATTACAGATTATTTCTTTTTCTTTTTATCGCATTTTGTATTCATGTCATGCTCATCTTCGCTTGCGAAGGAGGTACATCATATATATATATATGTGTGTGTATATATATATATATATATATATATATATATATATATATATATATATATATATATATATACACACACAGTGGATTCCATCTGTAAGGAATCCAGTTATAACAAATTTTCCTATATAATTATCTATTGTCTAGCCCCAGGTGGTGGTGTTGTCGTAGTTTCCACACTTTTCGTTCAGTGTATGAGTTTGTGAAGGAGATGTAATCTGCGTTCCAGAGCCAGATGTGTTGCTATGTAACCATATTGTAACCTATGTAACCTAGGTGTAGTCATGTTTGTTCAGTATGGTCTTAAAGTTGTCTATCCACCTTTTCCTAGGTCTGCCTTTAGCTCTGTATCCTGATTCCATCTTGTTATACGCTCTTATGGAAAGTTGATCGTTCATCCTCATAAGATGTCCAAATCATTGTATATGTTGTTTCTCTATATATTCAATGCATGATATTATACTTATGATCTTTCTGATGCTCTCATTGTGCATTTTGTCGAGTCTAGTTTCTACAATAGCCTTCCTTAAATATTTCATTTCGCTAGTCTCGATATTTCTCTTATGTGTAGATGTCATGTGTCAAGTCTGGCATTGTATCATAGTGTCGGTATATAGATGTTCGTTTCACTGACTTTATACCAGATGTTCTGCCGATTTTTGGGTGCAATAGTAAATGTGACAGATGATATATCACAACATTTGCCTTTTGACATCTTTGTTCTATCTCTCTATCGAGTCGTCCGTCTTCAGTGATAATACTTCTTAGGTCTATTGTCTATTCCCAGGTGGACATTGTGGAAATTAACAATAGACTGGCAAAAGCTAGTGCTGTATTTGGCAGATTACGCAACAATGTATGGGACAGAAGAGGTATAAGAACAACCACCAAACTACAAGTATATCATGCTGCTGTTATACCAACCTTACTATACGCCTGCGAAACGTGGACAGTGTATGCTAGACATGCAAGAAAGTTAAATCATTTCCATCTTACCTGCCTACGTAAATTACTAAACATCCATTGGTGGGACAAAGTACCAGACTACGAGGTCTTGGAAAAATCAACCTCAATAAGCATCCACACAATACTTATGAAGGCGCAGGCACGCTGGGCAGGCCATCTTGTGCGTATGGAGAACTCGCGATTGCCAAAACAAATATATTATGGAGAACTCAAGGCAGGATTTCGAAAAGCTGGTGGACAGAAAAAGCGTTTCAAAGACACGCTCAAGTCATCCTTGAAACATCTTAACATTGACGTAGGCGCTTGGGAGAGCCTCGCTCAGGATAGAGCAGCATGTCGTTACAGCATTAGAACGGGAGCACTAGCGGCAGAAGAATTCAGACAAGAAACTGCAAGACAGAAGCGGACACGTAGAAAAGAAAAAACATTTCAACCTCACACAGATACCTTCTATTGTTGTCAATTCTGTAAAAGAACATTTTGTGCGCGCATTGGACTTGCTAGTCATTTAAAAACGCACTATTAACTTTATTATTTTATTATTTATTGTTATTATTATTATGGTTGAGTTTTTGGTCATCGTCGATCACGACGGACGAACATCATCATCATCATTCCCAGGTGAATAATAGTTGATTGCATTCACATTTGCTGTTAAGCGTAGGGATGGGAGCTTAAGCTGTCGTTCCAAGGCCAGATGTGTCGCCGAGATTATATTTAGTCCATGTTTGTTCAAGGCTAACTTGATTTTTTTCTATCCACCGTTTGTTTGGTCTACCTTTGGCCTTACGCCCGGATATTCTTGTGTTATATGCTCTTATTGGTATTTGGTTTGGCTTCATTCTCATAAGGTGACCGAACCATTTTACTTGCTGTCTCTCAACAGGCTAATAGAAGTATGTCGTATGCTTATGACATTCCGGTGAATCGGCAGGGTGGAAATCGAGATATGTGCATCAATGAGTTACAACGTGAGTTAGTCCGCAAACGGGAGCGTTGCAGGTATGCAGGTGCATTAGTGAATCCATAACGTGGTTTACCCTCAATAACTACATTATAAGCACGACCTGTGTTACGTTGTGCGAGAACACCCTTGAAAGAACAAGCACAATGAAATATTTGCAAGTGCTTTTCGACAGAAGTATGAGTTTTATGTAGCATGTTGACCACACCCAGAAATATATTCGGATGGAAGTGTATGATGATTGAGAAAACGTTAAGTCATGAAAGGTATTTTGATAGAGTGTATGATGATTGAGAAAATGTATGGGAATTAATATAAATAATGTTATAAAACACAGCGTGGCTATACATCTGTTTAAGTCAGTTCTTGTCTCGCTTGGAATTTCTTATCTAGCCCCTGACCACTGAATGATAATAAAATTACCTGGTGTGAAAACGGGGAAATCTCCAGCTACAAAATTCCTACCTCCAACTTCCTAACCAGAAACATGCTGTATTTGACAGTTTACCACATCATTTCAAATGCAGGCAGAACTCACAGCAATGAAAGTTATAGCTGCTGCATAGTGTGATCAGAGGTTATTTCTTCTGTAGTTAGTTAGTAGCCTAATTGTTTATGTGATTCAATATGCATTGTCACTTCCTATGCAATCGGTCAGGTGCAGACTGAAAGAGTGAATAAGATCCGGAACCAGGCTCACAGCAGAAACCTGTAGTTAGGAAGTTCATTTCTTAGCAAGATGTTTGGGAGTGGCTGAACCAGTCATTTATATTGTTGACCTCAGGACAATTTCTTCCTGTTACGAAATGAATACTTTAGTGAGCATTACTAAGCAGACATATTTACTGTCCAGCTGCCAGATTAATTAACAGTCTTCTGGAGCCGAGAGAACATTGAAAAATAAAATCCTTATACAACAAAGTAGTTAAAATGTTCTATTATATATATATATATATATACTGATACAAATACTGAACTCGTATATATATATATATATATATATACACAAAACTGCACTTTTCTCAATTAATAATTCCTCGTGCGAACTCCAAACGATATTTATCTTTGCTGAGCCAACTGTGCCCTTGCTTTCATTGACTTAAGAATCAATGTGTATGCAAAATACCCACTGGTAAGAGGCATCAGCCAAGGTAAGTGCCGTAAGGTTATGACGTCATGACGTTGGCGCAAAGGATTAATTAGGAGAAGGGTTTGCATTGCATATGTTTTATGATGGCTAACGAAATGGCAAACTACAGAGGTGATGTGTCTAGTAATTTATTTAATATTCTGAACACAACATTACAACATGGAAAGATTATTAGCTGAAGGCTGAGTTAACGGTAACATAGGAAAATGGCCCAAGATGACAATGGTGCAGTGATATAATAGATTACTTGAATATATTTCTTACTGCGAAAGGTCAAATCGTCAAGAATCGCTGAGTCTTCAGAGAATCCATAAGGAAGACCACGTTCTGGAAAGAATATGTCACATGATGATGTTGAAAGTATTGTCACAGTATTGCCCCCCCCCTATCGAGACCAGCACCGTGCAGTGGTGATGGGGCTTAGTTCAGCCATCAGGGGCTGGAAACTAAGACTGTTCGTGCAGTCCCACTCGAGCAGGACCATAGTCCTGCCCAAGTAAGCAGAGTGCTGAAGACGGAGGCATCCAGCCAAAAGGCACACAGATAATCAGGATGCCACGCACAAAACACAATGGAAACATGTCTACATCTATAAATAGTTATGGTGCCTGCCCTATGGCGGACGTTCAGGCAGGGACGGTGCCGGGCCCTATACCTCGAAAGGGCCCAACCTCAGTTACTGGAAGTCCTTCTCAATTGCCCCGAGGAGCCAGGAGGCAAGGGAATAGAGCTACTGGCCAAACAAACAAACGACCAATAAAAATAATGCACTGGAATGCTGAGGGTGTCAACAGCAAAAGAGATGGATACAGCAAAAAATTGGAAATGTCCTCAGTGAAGAACAAGTTAGTATATGCTGTATCCAAGAAACACACCTCAGCAGCGACATAGCCTTCAAAATCAGAGGCTACCAGTGCTACCGATCTGACAGAAAGAACAGGCGAAAGGGTGGAATTCTGACACTTGTTAAAAACAATATCAGCGCATGTCAGCTGGAAGTATATATGGAAGGGGCAGAATACCAGATGTTCCACCTAAAAACAGACAGTGCAGAATTCCATCTCCTGAACTACTACTGCCCAAATGATAAACCATTGGCACTAGACACAATTCCAGACAAAGAGAGACTTATGGTGTGTAGTGACTTCAACAGCCACTATCAGAGCTGGGGCTACAATCATATCGACAAGAGAGGTGAGGAACTTGAGAGCTGGCAGGATGTTAATAATCTCAACCTTATTAATCAGCCAGCAGACTCACCAACCTTCTACTCGAGAGCATGGCACACCACCTCTACACCAGACGTGGCATTCCACTCACCAAGCTTGGAATGGAACTTCACACGTGTCGTTGGAAAGCAGCTTGGAGGTAGTGACCACAGACCAGTATTTATGGAAATCTACAATGAATTTAACAAGGACAGCAGCACGCTCACTAGGTGGAACTATAAAAGGGCAGACTGGAAAATGTACCAGCATTTAATCAGTGTTCTAGCTAAGGACACGAACTTGGACAAAGACATCAATAGAGCAGTGAGTGAATTTAATAGATGTATACTACATGCTGCTAGTAAAACCATACCAGGGGGCACGCAAAAACTACAAACCCTACTGGAATGATGAACTGGAAAAGCTGCAAAATGAGATGGAAACATCTAGACAGCAGGCTGAGAACAGACCTAGCCAAGAACATCACAACAAATATCAGCAAACAAAGGCTAAATTTCAAAGAGCCAAGTTGCAAGCCAGACGGAGCAGCTGGAAAGAAAAAACAGAGTCGCTGAACCTAGAAAGAGATACTAGGAAATTATGGAAACTTGTAAAACAACTAAATGTTGACAAGGCGAACCTATACCTGAAGTCATGGAGGCACCAATCATAATGAGAGAACTGGAGAATGCAATATCCAAATTGAAAATGAAAAAGTCCCCTGGAGCTGATGGAGTGCCCAATGAAATGATTAGAAACCTGGGAATTGCAGCAAGAGCAAAGCTACTGCATATCTTTAACACAAGCTGGTCCACAGGTAATGTACCACAGGCGTGGAGAGAAGCAATAATGATACCACTCCTCAAATCAGGAAAAGATGGCAACACAGTCTCCAACTACAGGCCATCAGCCTCACAAGCTGTCTATGTAAAACAATGGAACGCATTATCAATCTTAGGATGCAGTGGTACCTTGAAAGTGAAAACCTTCTGGTATCACAGCAAGCAGGTTTCAGATAGTGCTTCTCTACTGAAGATCAGGCAACCTACCTCTCCCAAGAGACTGAGGATGCTTTCCAAGAAAAGAAACTGGTACTAGCAGCATGGATAGGCCTCAGGAAAGCATTTGATAAGTTCTGGAAAGAAGGGCTCCTAAAGAAATTGCGAAATTGCAGGGTTAGCTCAAGAATGTACAAATGGGTAAAATCATACCTGCATAATAGAAGAGCCAGGGTACAATAAGATGATCGCAAGAGCAAGAAAGTTCTACTGCGTCATGGAGTCCCCCAAGGAGGAGTCCTGTCACCCACACTTTTCTTGGTTTAGATCAATGACCTAGTTACTGAATTACCATACGGGATCAAAGTGGCAATGTATGCTGACGACCTGGTGATCTGGTGCACGGAAGAAACATGCAACAGTGGCCACTAAACAAATACAAAGAGCTATCGATGCCCTAACCTTATGGGCAAATAGATGGTGCGTCAGCATTAACACAGATAAGTGCAGCACTACACTCTTTACCCTCTCACCAAAACAAAAAGCTGGTCATATCAAGATAGATGGAGAGCTCTTGAAAGAAGACAAACAACGCACATACCTCGGAGTTACTTTTGATAATAAGCTGACATGGAAGCAGCACATAAACAAAGCAACAACAAAAGCCAGGAGGAAGTTAGCTATCCTGAGAAAACTAAGTGGAACCACATGGGGAGCCAGTGGAAATATACTCAGTAAAGTTTACCAGCAAGGCATAAGACCACACCTGGAATATGGTTCAGCTGCGTGGTGTCCTGCATCAAACACCACATTACAAGATCTAGATAAAGTGCAAAACCAGGCACTTAGAATAATGTTGGAAGCAATGAAATCAACACCCATAGCAGAGATGCAGAAAATAGGAAGAATGCAAACACTTGGCGAACGCAGAGACACAAAAGTACTAATTCAAGCAGAGAAATTTCAGTGTATGCCTAGTCATCCAATGAAGGAAAGATTCCAAAATCTAGCAATGGGGCGACTGAAAAGGAGCAGCTTTATCCATCAAGCTAAACGACTCCGTAGACAACTTACAGACCTACTGATGTTGACAGCCCATTAAGGCCTGTACCAGAACAAACCCCGTATAGAGAAAGACATGGAATGCCAATATACATTCAGACCCATGTGAAAGGAATACTAAGCGAGGACGAACAGAACAGTGTGCAGCGAAGGACAGTCACCCTCAGTTTCCTGGATGAGAAATATCCACAAGATATATGGGTCAGAGTGTACACAGATGGGTCAGCACAGAATGCTGTGAGGAATGTAGGTGCAGGTTTATATATAGAATATCCACACAAGCCTAGAGATACAATCAGAACACCGACAGGAAAATTCTGCAATAATTATGATGCAGAAATCCAGGCAATTAGTTTGGCAGCTAAAAAACTGCTGAACTCCAACTCTGGCCTACAGCCTGTGGTATTCCTGACAGATGCAAGGTCAGTGCTTCAAGCTCTCCAGTCTGGAAAACTAACAGACTTGAAAAAACTACTTAGCGAATTGTCTTACCAGTATAGGGTAACCATGCAGTGGATACCCTCTCACTGTGGAATACCAGGAAATGAAAAAGCAGACCAACTGGCTAAGGAAGGTGCTGCCGAAGACCAACCAGATATACCAATCACCTACCATCAGAAAAGACAGATGATCAAGTCAATAAGAAAGCCACAAACACCAACACAAGATGACTATCACATTATGAACAGATCAGAACAAGTTATAATTCTACGTCTCAGAACATGACACAACCGACTCCGCAGTCACATGTATACAAAGTTCAAGATTGGCAACACGGACATGTGTACATGTGGACAGGCAGCACAGAGTGCCAAACATATACTTCAAGAGTGTTCTGAGCATAAAACGCTGAGGCAGAAATATTGGCCAGAGGAAACAACACTGGAATCAAAGCTCTATGGGACACTGTATGAACTACAAAAGACAGTGAGTTTTATTAAGGAGACAGAATTACAGATATAGACATGTTTCAAGTGAACGAAAGAAGAAGAAGAAAACAGTATTGCCAATAGTTGTGCTGAGAATTAGATTAAAGAATATAGAATCTAGATAATACAATTCAGAAACACAGTTTTTGAAGGTACATTTCACATACCATTTGTATGAATATGCTGTAAGTAATGAATTGTGTCTGTGTGTTATATCGGGATTTGTAGTAGGGCGGGTGGTGTGGGGTCTGTTGTTGCCACTAAACATTAGGGTATTTTTCGCAAAAAAAATAACGTAATCCACCTTTTTATTTCAAGGAAAAAAAGCGCTGTATGTGTGTGTATGTATATACAGTGAATATATATATATATATATATATATATATATATATATATATATATATATATATATATATATATATATATATAGTGAATATATAGTGAAATATTTACTATATATTGTATGTCCACGGGTGGTCGATCATATCACAATTGCCGTTAAGCGTAGGGGTGGGAGTTTTAGCTGTCGTTCCAAGACCAGATGTGTCGCCTTGGCTGCATTTATTCCATGTTTGTTCAAGGCTCTTGATATTTTTTATTCATCGTTTTCGTGGTCTACCTTATATATCGAGAGAGAGAAATATCGAACTGATCATGCTAGTCACGGCCATTTTCCTTCTTATCTTTGTATTATAACTCTTGTTAAGTCGAATTTACTTAAGTGGAATATTAGGATAAGTAGAACATAAAAGTTAATACCGACTACATAAATATTGATGTTTAAGCCGAACTGTTATGAAAATAATTTTTTAGTCAGCCTGGAAAACAATGAAATATCCCAGCACCATCAATTATGTTTCCCTATATTTCCGTCCATTTTAGAAGACGGACATTACCGCAAGCGTGCATGCCCAATCACCCATACGTTTTATTGGCATGTATAGGGTGTGTCGCTAGCATTGGCTAGCATTTTCATTGGAAAATCACTGTTAGAAAAGGGATCTGGCCTAAGTCCGTGACGTAGTCGTAGACGATGTCTTTTCGTTATAGCAACTATGGCGGCGGGCGGTAGAAAGCTTAGGCCTACTCATCAACATCAGGTGTCATGCCGGCTGACGTAGGTGATCATAGCCTCCACAGCTCTACATTTCCGGCATTATGTATCGAGATCGTTGTTATTTCCCTTCCGTGCCAGGTTATCAAACTGTCTAATATGTTTTCACGTTGTTCGTCTCTGTTGCTTTCAATCTTGCCTGCTGTAACCACGTTCTCCAAACCTCCCTGTCTCATGAAGTGACCAAAAAATTAAGATTGTCTTTTTCTTATATTATTAAGGTCCGTTTCTTATTTGACTATTTCAACACCTCCACATAGTTTTTCTACTACTTTAGGCCTATACAAGTAAATTCAAGTAGGAAGCGAGAGGATAAATTAAACATTCTTGAAACCAACGGGAACGAACCAGTCCGTTCTGACGTCACCAGATCGCCTGGCAACTAGAGTAAACGGGGTTTTCTGTACTTGACTAACCGCACCTCCAAAACAAGATGCGATTTTGGTCAAGACATTCAAACTGCGTACTCAAGTCACTTAAAACGGACCAATCGAGACAATGACTATTACAACAACAACGTACAAGTATTGAAGTACCTTCAGTTACAACAAACATATAACATCCTTATTAGTTATACAAGGGCCAATAGGTCTTCTTGTAAACATGGATAACATATAGAGACAGTACAATTTTGGTTAAAACAATTGCTTATACAAAATGATTCAAGTAGGAAGCGAGAGGATAAATTAAAAATTCCTGAGACCAACGGTAATTGAACCAGTCCGTTCTAACGGCATCAAATTGCATCCACAATGAAGCAATGAGAGTGGTACTGCGGTGTAGTAGATTACACCCATCTATGCTATGAGATTTCTGCTTGATTTCCCCAGTATTAGAGTGCGAATTTATTAAGCAGCACAGGTTAGGTCGTACCTTAATGTTACAGAATACAATCACCACCATTGTACCAACGTCTAGATGAGTCACAGGGAAAACGAATCAAGCATGGCAGGTCATGGATGACAGAGGATGAAGACACATTGCGAAGAGTATATGAATTAGAAGAAATAGGAAAGGGTAGTGAATGAGTCGAGGTAGGATTGAGACAAAAATCACTGACTGAAGTAATAATATAGATTTATAACTAGATAAAGCATATTGGAAATGGATGGGTATCAGGGCTCAGGATACAGTGCATGAATTCACACAGCTACACTCAAAAACACAAGACATAATTATATACACAGATAGCTCAGTTAAAAGAAATACAAATTAAAGCGGTTGGGGGTTTTGTTGCCTATAGAAATGACGTTGGTTGAGAAATCTTCTGCATACTCCACTGTCACATAGAACATGAGTTTGAAGGTGGAGGGAGTTTCAGCAGCACTTAATTGGTTTATAACTGATACATCAACTCGTTAATACTCACAGACTCTCAAAGCATATTGCTCAAGATACAAAAGTTCATGCTAAGAAAAGAATGGTTGGACTTGTTAAACAACTCAATTGTCCAGAGCATTACATGGATATACTGCCCTGGTCATGCTGGGGTCAGATGAAACGAGAGAGCCGACTTATTGGCAGGCAATGCGGCAATAGACGACACATTGCTGGGAAGAGATAAAGCAGACTTGATCAAGGCAGTAATCAATTCATTTCAAGATGATGTCAATGAGGCTGAGAATGTAAACATACAAATAATGTTAGAAATGGGAGTATCTAGAGAGGAGGGAAGGAAAATATTTGGAAAGTCCCGAAGATCGCGCAATTAACATCTGCCAGGGATTCTTGAGTCTACATACATTGGAATTGCTGCTGGAACGAAGCACTTATGAGAGTACCCCACGTGCTGTGATGCTAGTTTTCTAATAAAGAATCAAAACAGAGGTCCTGTTGTTGCGGACTGGCATCGCCAGAACTGACTGCAGTGGGCGAATCAGAATCATCAATGGACAGTTGAGAATGACTGGAGATGGGTTTGGTTTAGTTAGTCTGAAAGTTTCTTCATGCCAAGGTTGATGCATTCATTTCGTAAAAGAAATTTTTGGTACACATTTGAAATAATGTTGCTTTTATTTGTAGGAACAGTATATAGTATATATTGGCTGATTTTTGAGACACCACACACTGACAGATTAAAAAAGCTATGAAATAAATCAAAACATTGAACATTCTAAAGGCATCGATATAGTATAAATTTTATTATAAATATTGTTAAAGTATATTATATTAGTGTATATCTGTATGGATGGAGGAGACCTGGCCCATTTATATGGGATGGTTTGATTGGTTCTTATTGTGTTCGCTCTCATATTCAGAGCCCTGATTTATGGCTTAGCTGTGATATCTGCACATTTTGTAGTGACACATCATACTTCAACATGTTTTGTTTTTGTTATTGTGGCATATGTGATGTGATAGTCAACACTCACCTGAAACCTATTAGTACTCTCTTATGACATGCCTGGCAGGTAAGAGTGTTACTATTATTTGCTTCCCTTTTGGAACTGGCAACGCACAAAAAGGTTCAACATTGTGATCCTTTTGATAATGAAGCCTCATAATTAACAATACAGAGATTGTATTAACATACAATAAGACAACACAAATCAGTTTATATATGACGGTAGAACTAAAAACATTGATTTCTCAAAATGCTTCATGAGAAAGTAAGTAAACGAGCTGTATAGTTTTTTTCAAAACTCCATATGAGTAAAGCAGTAGCGTAGCCAAAGATACTTGGCTCGCTCGCCTCTCATGATTAAACAGCTTAAATCCCACCGAAGACGGATGTGTCGGACCAATGGCGCAAATAAAACTGCGACACAACGCATTTCCATTCTCTGGACTATATCCTGCTGGAAATCTAATAGGGCCATTGTCCTACTGCAATAGAGATCCGGCAGGAGTTTGAGAATGAACGCTGAAGAAGAAGAAGAAACAGCTTAAATAGCACACACAAATTTATAGTTATAATTTTTTACTATCATCATTAGTAAATATGTATATATAAAGACAATATTTCACTGATTTAAAACAAAAAAGTTATAAAAAATGACGCTGCAAGACATACAGGAGTATAAAGCAAAAATTAAGAAGAAAGAAAGAAAATAATCATTACAGAAATATAATCGCAGGTTTATTCCTTTTTTTAAAAGTTATCTGACCTTAACGTCAAAAATTTATAGCATAGGGTAGCCGGGGGTAAAGATGCGCTGGGGGCAAAGATTCGCAGTCGTTTTTTTCCGGAACTATTGGTTTTTCCCGCAAACCACGTGGCCACGCCGGACGCTAACATCCGTTTCTGTCGCACAGCAAATTTTCATCGGTCACGGGCAGGTCATTTTTGAGCTATGAGGTAAATTCATTTTTTAACGTTCTCGATCTAACTTTTTTTCCACTTCTCACTCTTTGTCCTCTTTTATCATTACTGTCATGTTATTTTACATGTCTGAACTGAAAACTATATTGTATTGTTAAGTTATTAAGCATGTTACATTGTCAAGATAATTTTTATTTTCATGATATTTTATAAAAATTGTGAACAGTGTGATTTTGGGGTAACGCCGCGCACACTGACGGGGCAAACATGCGCTGCTGACTGACTGCGCATGTTTACCCCAGTCACTTCCCCCTCATGTTGCCAAATATTTAAACCAATATTTTATTGTCACGTTATGTTTCTTTTTAGGAATTACAAACGGAAAATTGAGAAAATGATGCCACTGACTGAAAATGAAGCAGTCGCTGCTATAGATGCACAATCCCTTCCGATCACAGATGCACAATCTCCACGGGTCATAGTTGTACGGTCTCCGCCGATAATAGATGCACGTTCTCCGCTATTCATAGTTGCACGATCCCTGTCGGTTATAGCTGCACAATCTTCACGGGTCATAGTTGTACGACCTCCGCAGATAATAGATGCACGACCTCCGCCGATGCACGATCCCCGCTATACATAAATACACGATCTCAGCTATTCATAAATGCACGTTCCCGGCTATTCATAGATGCACGTTCTCCGCTATTCATAGATGCACGTTCTCCGCTATTTATAGATGCACGATCTCCGCTATTCATAGATGCACGTTCTCCGCCGGTCATAGATGCACGATTTCCGCCGGACATAATTGCAATATCTCCGCCGGTCATAATTGCGCTATCTCCGCCGGTCATAACTGCACTATCTCTGCCAGTCATAGTTACACGTTATCCGCTATTCATAGATGCACGTTCTCCGCTATTCATAGATGCACGTTCTCCGCCGGTCATAGATGCACGATTTCCGCCGGTCATAATTGCGCTATCTCCGCCGGTCATAACTGCACTATCTCTGCCAGTCATAGTTACACGTTCTCCGCTTTTCATAGATGCACGATTTCTTTTATTCATAGATGCACGTTCTCCGCCGGTCATAGATGCACGATTTCCGCCGGTCATAATTGCGCTATCTCCGCCGGTCATAACTGCACAATCTCCGCCAGTCATAGATGCACAATCTCCGCCAGTCATAGATGCACAATCTCCGCCAGTCATAGATGCACAATCTCCGCCAGTCATAGATGCACGTTCTCCGCCAGTCATAGATGCACAATCTCCACCAGTCATAGATGCACAATCTCCGCCAGTCATAGATGCACAATCTCCGCTAGTCATAGATGCACGTTCTCCGCCAGTCATAGATGCACAATCTCCTCTATTCATAGATGCACAATCTCCGCCAGTCATAGATGCACAATCTCCGCCAGTCATAGATGCACAATCTCCGCTATTCATAGATGCACAATCTCCGCCAGTCATAGATGCACGATCTCCGCTGATCATAGATGCACGACCTCCGCTATTCATAGATAGTTGAAATTATAGTCAAACGCTTTATAGAGCACTCCAACAAGTTGTTATAGTTTTAAACGGATCTAAGCACCCATTCTCTGTATTAAATTTTGTTTTTCATATTTACGTTTTTTCATTTTTTTCGTATTAAAGTTACATAAAGATACATATGCCTAGTCTTTGTGCTCTATAATCTTCCCACAATGTGACTGACTATGTTTAGATAGGAAGTGACGTTGTTATTTTGCTGGTTTTGTCAATTTTCCCATGATTTTGTAATTGTTTTTGCCTGCGCGTGTTTGCCCCAGAAATTGGGGCAAAGGTGGGATTATACTCATGTTCATAAAATCTCATTCTACGGACTAAACGTGATTGTATGTTGTAAATACCCTGACGATTGTTAGATGGATGGATAAGCTACACACTGCTGCTAGTTTGGTCTCTCATAGTTAAGTCTATTTGTCAGAATACGGAAAAAAGTGAAAAACGCGCATCATTGCCCCCGGCTACCCTATGGTTCCATTCAGAGCTGCTACTGTCATTAGCAGCGGAAAACTGATTATGTAAAAGTTATTGAAATGTTCTTTTAGACTCTGACTTCAGATCACTCATGCTTACAAATTATTTATGATGACATGAGAGTAAATTTAAATATTACAGCAAAGAATTTCCCCCAGAATATATTGAATAGTTTAATAAAACAGTACCCATTCTTTGACAGAACCTACTAGAAAATGAAATTTGTAACGTATAGGCCTATGCAAATGAGACAAAATATTTACCTCCTAAAGAAATCCTGGTATATTTGTTTGCAAATGGTCTAGATGCAATCTATCAGGAAGTAGCAAAACTACTCCGCTTAGTGTTTATACTTACCACTACAGACAGTAGTGAAAGACGTATGAATGCTCTGAAGGGAATCAGAACATAGGGTTAGGGTAAGAAATACTATCTCAGAAATTATATGAACAACAATCATCCATCACATTTTAATTCCTTGGTGATTGATAGAAACTATTAAGTGCCCTTTCATCAGAGTCAACATTTATTGAAAAGAAGAACAGATGGCTGGAGATGCATTGCAAGACTATATAAGGTATGTTTGTTAAGCTAATTATATTTTATATAGGGTCATAAATACGTGTTTCTGGTGGGAAAAAAGGGGGATGGAGAGCTACCTACCTACTAAAAACAAGGCACTTGTGTGCCCACTTTCAAAATTCATGCTACGCCACCGTTGCAAAGTATTACGGTCAAATGGGAGTGGTTTTGTCAATTCATGCTAAAATACAGGTTATCCACTTCTGTTCACAATGCTCTGTAAGAACAGAAGCTGGCAACTCTAAATGGTTCCCAGTAAATACAAGAGTGACGCAAGGATATATCATGTCACCGATGCTTTTTAGTATTGCAATGAATTGGGTCATGCGAAATTGCACAGAACATAAAAATTTGGCGTGGTATCAAGTGGTTCGGAAATAAAAGTCTGGAAGATCTCGACTTTGCAGATGACCTAGCGTTACGTAGCTCAACTCGCGAAGACGCCCAGGAGAAAAAAACAACAAAAAAACAAACGGCCTTTAATTATTCTTTGCACAACTTGGGCTTGAAAACAACACATCAAAAAGGGGTGCAAAGGGAACGCATTGCTCTCGGCGGACCCAGGGTTAGCAGATAACCAAGATCCAAAATGTACCTCCTCGCGGTGTATCTGGAAACAGAAATACAGCGGCTCGAGCTGATTCTGGCCTAATCATTTGGGGATCGTGTCCGAGAATGTGGAGGTAGCAGATGGAAAGATATTTGAATGCATAAGAGACAGACAATATCTCAGACATCACCAGCACTAACACATGCAGCGGCACTGACGACACACAGCGACGCTAGTCAGTCCAGTCCGAACATTGGAGGGGCGGCCAATGGAAAAGGCACGAAAAGGTAGAGTAATGGTGAAAAACGAGATTTCATAAAGAGTACAATGAAAGGGCAGAACAGCGCCAGAGGGCAGCGCCAACTGCAAAAAGAAAGTGAAAACGTTCCAAGGAAATACAAGCTCTGTTAGCTGGAGACCAGCTTCTAGTTACCTGTGATCCTTATGGGCAGAGACCCAGACCCAATCAAGAGTGTCCGGCAAGAAGACCTGGCCTAACTCTAATGTTGAACCTTCCTATACCAGAAACATGCTCGCGAAGAGAAAGGGTTCCGTACCCAATAGGCTCAGGCACAAGGGGAACAACGATTTTAGCCCTGGCCCAACTCTACTGCCAAGCTTCCTATAACGGAGAGAGAAAGGGTTCAGTACCTGATGGGCGCAGGCGCTATTGGGACAAGGTCGCTCAGCTCGAGAACGCCTTGCTCCCAAATGTGTGGCGTGAGACTCAAACTTAGGCGAGGAGTTCACGATGTCGGTGAACGACATCTCGGCTAAGTAGGCGATAGAGCCAGGGTCTAGCTCTTCTGTTGAGTTCTTCCTCTTACGGAACCAGGCTTGCGGATGAGAAACGGTTAGTACCCGATGGGCACAGGCACAGTACGTCCAATTACACGAGGCAAGTTCATAGACGGTGGAACACCTCGTGCGAGATAGACATGAACGACAGTCGTCTTGGCGAAGAGTCACTAAACACCCGCGTGCCTGGCGATAGATAGGGAGGCTATCACAGGCTAGGATAGCACACCCGAATTGTCAAGAAATGCCGAAATCGGATGTGCTAGGCCTACACGGCGTATAACGGTGGCACAACGTAATCACACTTCCGGCGAAAATCGTACGGATAACCGTGCTGATTACAATGGAGCGAACGAAACAAAAACAAACAAAAACACATCAAAAAAAAATATTTGACCTTACCAACAAACCAACGGACATAAAACTAAATGATAACACGCTTGAAAAAGTTGTTAACTTCACACACCTGGCAGCAAGCTATTAACAACAGGAGATTCATCAACATAAATATCACACCTTATTATACTGGCTGCTAACTCATTTAGTAAACTATCAAATATCTGGCATACAAGAACACTAAGAAATAACTCAAAATCTTCAACTCCTGCGTAATTCCAACATTAACATATGAATGTGAAAGTCGGAAAGCAAACTTAGAACAAGACTAAACACCTTTGAAAATAAATGTCTTAGAAAGCTACTGAACATACGTTGGTCAGACTTCAAACCAAACACAACTGTCAGACAAGAATCAAAACAAGAATATGTATCCACCTCTATTAGAAAGCGTCGTTGTAATTACATCAGACACACACTACGAATGGATACTGAAAGACTGTGCCTTCTATGGCCCTAGAGGAATAACTAACTAACTTCTGTAAACATGGTATAGCCATATTTTTTTCTAGGAAAAAACACTGGGCCTCAGTACACTACAAATAACTAAACTGTAAAATAAGGCTTTTTCTTAATAAAATAAAACTTACTGCAGGATGTACAATAAGGGGTTGTCCATAAATTACACCAACTACATAATTTTGTGCTTTCCTCCTTCCCCCTTGTCAACATCAATCACAAATTTTGAAGCATCACCCTGATTACAGGATATGCAGAATAAAACTGTGTGCAGATCAAGGCAAAGTGTTCTTATTTTGTATCATTAATTAATCTGTGTGTTGCTGGAACCCGAAAGGGAACAGAATAGTAATATTGTGACAAGTTATGCACATCCTTGGAAGCCACTATTGAGTAAAGTTGGGTGTTCAGCTATAAAGAAATCTGAAACATCGGAGTGAAAGACATGGATGTCACAGCTAACTGTAAACTATGAGACAACAAATTCCATTCTCCTTACTACGTCCTGCTGATCTAGAAGTCTTTGAGAGTGAAAAACTCTTAACCTATTGATGATGTCAGAATAAAACTTTCATTACTGCAGGTTGTCCCATGAAGGAGTACATGGAAGCTTTTTATAAGCTGTCCAAATGAAGGCCGCTTTGCCATAGCAGACACTGCAACATGTACAGGAAGGATTTTGAATGTACTTCTGAAAGAAAAAATGTGGTCCCAATCGTGGATTAAACCAGAGACCTCAAGGGTCTGATAACAGTGTTCTAACCACAGGGCCATGTCAGAATGCTCTATATAAATGCATGTTTGCTGTTTACTTCTTTTGTTTTCAAGGAATTGATTCATTATCAAAAACTGAACAAGTATCATGTGAAGATTTTTTAACATTGCTTGGTAAAAGCACACATAAAATATGAGATGAAATTGATAATCTATCACCTAGAGAGAACAAAACAATACAAAATAAAATATACACTAATTTATGTTTAAATTCATCAATATATTTCAAACAATTTAATATACCAAAATACCCAAATGTGCAAGAGCAAAGTGAATGACTCAAAACGCAAACAGGTTCACCAATTCAAATCTTTAGGAACAAGAATAACAGTATATGGAAGAAGTTCAACAGAAACAAGAAACAAAATAGGACAGTCAAAAGCAGCATTCCTAAAAACATACTGTGTAACACGTCCCTGTCAATAGAAGTAAGAAGAAAGTTCTTCAGAGCTACATAACATACGGTAGACTCAAACATAAGGTTGCAAGTTTTGGACATTAAATAAACAGGATAGGGAAAATGTGAAGAAACAGAGATATGGTTCTGTGGAACAATGCTGAGAGTACCATGGACAACTAGAAAAACTAACAAGCAGGTGATGATAGAATTAACTGTCAGAATGTGGTTACTTTATAATATCAGAAAAATGACAATCTTTTTTTGGACAACTTATGAGGCAAAGGGGGGGGGGGGGGTCGCTGGAGAACAGTTACTACAGACAAGATGTGTGACTACTATATGGTAGTTTAGTTGTTAGTAAATAGGCTTCCTATTCAGGTGATCCAACATTCTATTTATCCACCAGATATATAGGCTCTCTCTCTCTATCTCTTAATATTCATGTGTGTATGTATGTATATATATATATATTCAATAGGTGCCATGTCGGCTGGCATAGTTGATCGTGGCTCTTCACAGCTCTCTATTTCAAGTATTATGTATCAAGATTATTGTTGTTTCTCTGCCATATCAGGCTGTTAAATTGTCTAATATTTTCTCAGGTTGTCGTCCTCTGCCTCTGTTGCCTGTTCTCAGATAGAAGATATGAATATACATTCTCATACTAACCACTTAGTCATATGTTTTAATAAGCAATGTTAGTGTATCTGAGGGTGATTTCTCAAGAAAAACACAGAATGTGTCATTTCTACATTGTTCAGTCAAGGATATTTTCAACTCTGATAGTTGAAAAGGTGATCAATCAAGTGCCATGCCAAGTGGAATAGGCTCTCATGTCTCTCCACAACTTTGTCTTTTTTGTTGTTAATATGTTCAGTTGGTGAATTATTTTTGTTCCACAGTGACAACATCTATAAATTACTCTAGCGTAAAATTAAATTATACTAGCGTAACACACAAGCAAACATGTGTTCTTTTCTTTAGTCAAGGTCATTACCAACTTCTAAACATATAATCTCTATAATATTATCTTTCATTCAAACACTAGTCAACTAATCTGGTATATGTATATATATATATATATATATATATATATATATATATATATATATATATATATATGTTATTACTGTGTTGTTTCGATCCACAGGAATTATGGGCAATTAGTTACCTCCTCTATGCAATATACCTCCTCTCAATAGTGTTCAACAATGTCTCCTACTCAAAAGAGGGAGGTACAATTTTGGGTGTGTGGTTTTTCTACCTATAGACACCAAGCAGTCATAAGGTGTATCTCCTCAACTAAGCATCCTTGTCTGTGAGAGGTGCTCATAGCACCACAGCTCTGGACCTCACTGGGATGGGTGTCACAACCAGCTATGTATTCTCTGTAATACTATGTATTTCCAAGAATCTCTAATTATGCAGAGCTAACATGTTTGCCTGATCTTCCAGAGAATTGTGACATCCTGCATATAATTGCTTATCACCACCTCCCGATTGCAGCTAGAGACCTAATCAGTACAGGAGCTCATTTGGTTCCCACCCATGTAATGTGCGTATACAGTAAACATTTGCTGAATGTCGCACCACAAAAGGAAACATGATTGTACAATTATATATATATCGGTCTCTCCCAGCTTTCATTCATTCATTGTCCTTTTGCACTGAAGTAGCGCATAGGGCAAGAGGTCAGATCTCTCCAATTCTGTCTGTTCAAAGCTATTCTGTGCAGTTCTTGAATAGTATGGTAATTGATTGTTTTACTTTCTCTAAGTATCGTTCTTCTGAGTGTTTCTTTTGGTCTACCCCTGGCTCTTTTGCCTGTAGGTATCCATTCAAGAGATTAGTGGTGTATTCTGTTGGTGTCGAGTAGGACATGCCCGATGTAGGACCAACAGCATTTTCTGATAACATCTTAGATGAAATTTTGATATGTCTCTTCTCTGATTTTATCATTCGACTTGAATTCACTCCAATAAGTGTCAGTTAAGTGTCAATAAGTGTCAATAAGTGTACAAAGACATTTATTCTCGAAACTCAGTAATTTCTTTTCTGAAGATAAAGAGCTTTTCCAGCTCTCATGCTTTCTAGATAGAAGAATTTGTGTGCCTTTTCAAGTTGTTGTCCATTTAAAGTAATTGCGTCAGGTGAATTCCATAATTTATGTTTTTGATGAGTTGATTTGAAGCCATATTTTTCCTGCAGTGAGTTTTAATCTATCAGTTTTTGTTTGTGCATCTTGATGGTTTTCACTCAATAGTGCAAGATCATCTGCAAAATCCAGGTCTTCTAGTGTTGTTTCCTCTTCCCAGCTTTAGATTGGCCGTTTTAAAGTTAATAATGTCTTTGTAAGGCTGGATGATCATTATAACTATATATATCAGTCTCTCCCAGCTTTAGATCAGCATCTGCAACTTCCTCGTGAAGTCAGAATTTTTTCTAACATTTTTAATGCAATACTTTGCCCCAGTAACGGCGTCACTTGACCCCAGTAACGGGCGTCACTTGACCCCAAAATCACACTGTTAGCAACTATCATAAATTCTGATGAAAAAAAAAAGCAACCTGACTAGATAATGTGCTTAATTACGAAACAACACAACATATATGTTTTGTTAAAAATGTTTTTTTTAAATCATGATATTTATGATAAGAACAGGCAGAGTGCGGGGTTACAAACAAAAAAATGGGCAAATGAAATATATTCTTCTTCTCCCTCTTCAGCATTCATTCTCAATCTCCCACTGGATCTCTCTTGTAGCAGGACCATGGTCCTAATAGATTTCCAGCAGGAAGTAGCTTAGAGAATAAAAATGTCTTTAATCTTTCTATTTGTAACTATGTTTTTAAAGCTCTCCGTTTTATAACGTGATGAAATGAAAAAAGTCATCTCTATCTGAAATTATTAAGGAACCATCATTTTGTATTTAACCACTTATTTCTTTGGTTAGTTTTTCTAGCACACCATGATATTTTCAGCATTCTTCTATAGAACTACATCTCTGTGACTGTCCATACTATTCTGACCAATCTTCTATAGATCCACATCTCCGGGGCTGTCCATGCTTTTCTCAGCATTCTTCTAAGGAACTATATCTCTGTGACATTCATGGTATGCTCAACATTCGTTTATAGAACCACATCTCTGTGGCCTCTAATCTTCATGTTTGCTTATTGTTTATCAATTTGTATATTTGCCAAAGTCATACCAATTTTTTTCTTGAATATAATACATATTATAATATATATTATAATATCATCATCAATTGCCGTCCCCGCAATAAAAGTTGGCAGCAACAGAGCTCCAACATCTCCTGTCTTGTAGGTGCACTCTTCTAGACTGCAACCTGTGCATCTTGTGATGTTACTCTCTCACTTGTATCTGTGCCTACCTCTTTTGCTCGCCTCCATTGAACTTTATTCTCAAGTAAGGTCTTCAATATGGTGTCATGTCTTTTACTGTGTCAAAAATATTTTATTTGCTGATCTTTATTTCTTTCAATAATGCTTTATTCATATTAAGTGTTGTTAGAACCTCTTTATTTTCATCTCCTTCCATGATGTTCTCTCTATTCTTCTATATATCCACATCTCAAAGGCATCAATACTGTCTTCTAGTTGTTTGTTTATTGTCCATGTTTCTGAACCATACATTAATATAGAATAGATGTAGCATTTTATAATTTTCATTTTTATGTCTATCTATCTATTTGCTAAACCCTTTATTGCCTTTCAGTGTCAGGGGTAAAAGAGTTCTCTGGAGATGGTCCTCGTTTGTGCTGAGTATATTGTGGAATTTGGCGCCTCTTTTAATTTGGTGGTCCATCGTTTTCGAGGTCTGCCTTCACTATATATGTGTATCATAGTTTGTTGTGGTATGCTCTCTGGTGGTAGTGTGCTGATGTGTGCAAATCATTTGATCTGTTGGCTCTTAATATACTACAGCATTGGGGCGGTGCTGGTTCTTTGTCAAATGTCTCATTTCTCTGCATGCGATTTCAGCTGTCATGTCACTAGTTTACGTTTGTCTTGTGCTGTTGTTGTCCATGTTTGACATTGGCAGCACAAACTTAGCTTGTTTGTACCGGTAGTTTGTTTAAATGTTAATATTTTCCTTAGGTCATTGAATGTACTTTTTGCCATTTCTATTCTCCTTTTAACTTCTTTTTCATATCTGCCATCATTTGTGATTATGTGTCAAAGATATTGCTAATGTTCTACTTGTTGTAATTTCTCTCCATGTATTTTTGTTTAGCACCTGTTTTTCTGTGACTTTGCTGATTATGATGGTTTTTTTAATGTTTATTCAACATTCTTATATAGTCCATATTCTTTATTGTACCTTTTCTACCCAAATGGGCAAAAATAATTTTTAAATAGTTCTTTATAGAGAGATATGTTTCAATTCATGTATTATATATGTTTTTTTAAAAATCAAGTAGGGGATTTTGAAAAAAAAATGTTTAAAAAAACTGTCATACTATATTTTTCCAGTTAAGGAATTACAGGGAGTTTTCGAGAGACTTGTATGATAAAGGCTGAATGCCCTTGCTGTTGCCATGTCATGTTCTGGGTGAGATTTTTAATTTACACTCTGACAGAAAAAAACACAGTCCTTACTGGGGATCGAACTCTGGACCTCATGGGTGTAAGACCAATGACCTAAAACCTCTCGGTCATGAGCCACACTAAAAAGATAATGTTTTAAAACGGAGAAATTCTTTCAAAACCGATTCACTGTAATGGGATTCCACTGTACACAGTCTTTTCACTAAGTTTAGGGATATAATTTTTGGAGGGTGAAAAGTCCACCACAGACTTGTTCTATCTCACATGGAGCAAGATCGGGTATTATGGATGTCATGGGAACAATGGAATGTTGTGTTTAATCAAAAATGTTTTCATGGGACAGACCTGTATGCAGGGGAATTATAATGATGCTCAATTGAATTAGCTATGCTTCTTGGGATGATTTCTGCAGTCATTGCAAAACTGTTTTGTCGAATTCTGCATTGATGAATTATCCTCTATTAGCACTACTAGGTCACCTTCACTTATAGGATTCACTTGTGGTGGATGTGTGAAATTAGTGACTTCCATATTGTTACATACATTGACACATTATTCTCACCACTGTGGTATGTATTACATTTTCTGGAAAAAATTTGTCCTTGAACTCTGTATATATGCCATATATACAATTACATGCAGTAATTTCAGAAATTCTATTCCCACAAGTTATGTTTTATGTAAGATATATGGGTCATACAAGGCTGAATTGGTAGAAAGATTAGCATACATCTGACTATTACAGTGACCAGAGATAATAAAGGTACTTATGTCAATCTGATGCATATAATGTGTTCTGCATCTGCATATTAAAGCTTGAGATTACATAATGTATATATATATATTACTAGCAAATCACTTTATTTTATGCAACAACCAATTCTGGCCGTCTGCATGATGGACATCCACTACAGTTTGGACCACATCTTCCAGCATGCACCATCTAGAGAGAAAGATAGAAATGTGAAAATGTTTCAGATGTATCAGAAGGAAAACGCATGCAGCTTACATGTTACAGTAGCAAAACACAGAACATTTGTATTATAATATACTTTTTGTCATACTCTGATATATTTATAGTCCACTTTGTTCATCAGTCAGACTAAATAAGAACAGTTGTGCTCATCTAGATGGCTGATAATAAGGAAAATGATGAATATCTGAGACTGTTGCTAATGAGTCCTTTGATTTCCTGGAATTTTCTTCACACTAGTTTATGACCAAAGATGAACTTTATTTAACCTTGAGCAAGCTATTGGAAATAACTATTGCCAGACTTGATGTATTTTTAGTCACTCTCTGCAACAGTTTCCGCCAGTTGCTTTGCAGCTCCTTCAAGGAAGTCACAATTGTAAACTAACGTCATTCATCCAGGTAACAAGGAATTGGTAATAGACATGACTTGACTTTCATTTCCATTAGTTTTCGAAGCAGGAAATAGTGTGCTAGAATTTTAGTGAATATTTTTCTCCAGAATCTGTCAAAATGGCATCCATTTTAATGGAATATTTTTCTGATTCCAATGATGAAGCATCTCTTGGATTTATGGATGCAGATATTGTTTCTCAGGTCCAGATAGCTGAAGATTGTAACATCAGTTCTTTGTCAAGTTCTTTCACAAAAGTTGGACCTTTAAATTTTTTTAATAAACAACAATTAAACCCACCCCCCCCCCCCTTATCCCCTTTTTTGGGTCCGGTTTTATTGGGCTTTTTATTTGAGCCCGAAATCCGTATCAATACGGAAAAGCTGTACTAGTTGACAACTATGGTGAAGTCGATGTCTAAAAAATTTGCTAGCACCCTTGGTAATGGGAGATAAGTGTGTTCTAGATTGCTGGTCAGTAAAGTGTTAAAAAGAAGTCTCCTGCTCAGAGGTAGTCTATGTGTATAGGCCTATCTAGATGGCATGTTCTACCATTTGGTTTGCAAACATCCAATCACATAAAAAAACATGCAAAAATTTGATGATATCTATCATAACTTACATAAGATATCATATCTGCATGACATCAATATTAATTATCATTACAAAATAATCTTTCTGTAGTGTCATTGATCACTTTGATAGCACCGTAATTGAAAAATATTTGGTGAACGCAAATTAATATCATTAATTCGTAAAAACATCATAGTAAATACATCAGTAATTAGTAAAAAGCATTATAATAATTACATCAAAATACAGTGGAATTCCTTTATAGTGTATTCTTTTATAGCAAATTTAATTAAATATCAACACTTTTCAAAATCCCCAAATATATTTATTATATATTGTTTGTACTGTATGTTGCGAATTTCTATTACATACACATTTTGTTGTTATTAGACCAAGTTGTTATAATGGGATGTAGTATGAAAAGCACAAATACCAAATAGTAATTAGAAACTGAATAGTAGGCCTACCCCATCAGGATGCAAGCTGTGAACATTGTGTATATCATGCAACTCTCTCTCTGTATCACTAAGTTCCTTCTTCAACTTCTGGATCTCATAGTTTTTACGCTTGAGAAGCTCACTCTGCTGTTTCTTCCTGACCACATCCTGAAATATTATATGGTTGATCAGCAACTAATTGCAAGTTTAGAGAGTACCGGGTATATTAGAATGCAACAATACATAAATGTAATCTCTAAAACTTCATGTTATCATATCTACTTTAGTTTCATTTTACACATCAGTTCTGGCAGCAGTCATGCACTCATATCACCCATTTATTGCTGAGGTTGAGAGGAGAACAAAGAATAGAAACACTGTGACATGCCACTCATGTCATAAAAGTGACTAAGGAGATGTGGTCAATTGTCTCATCCTAAATGTAACCAAAAAACGATGATAATGTTGAATGTGCCAGGCCAAAATGTGTAAATATCACAACCAATCTGTAAAATGAACTAAAGGTAATTCTGTTTACTTGAATGCACCCTGTTGAATGGCAGGAATTTAAGAAGAAACAAAGAAGAAGCAGTCATATGGAATGTTTGGTCATTAGTAGACTTACACAGATACCTGGTTGCAGATTGTCATGCGATTGTATATCTGCATATAAAAAAGGTAAAACACAGCTATCTAATTGCTAATTGCTAAACCCGTTGTTGCCTTTCAGCGTCAGGGGTAGAAGCGTTTTCTGGAGATCGCCATCGAGTGTGCTGAGTAGATTGTAGAATTTGTCGCCTCTTTTATTTCAATGGCTCATCATTTTCATGGTCGGCTTCTAGGTATTTGTTGTAGCATAGCTTGCTGTGGTATGCTATTGTTTTCCCCAGGTGATTTGTTATCTTCTCTGCCATTAAGTGTAAGGGTGGTTGGAGCTCGAGCTTGCATTCCATAGCCAGATGTGTGGTCTTGGTAGTGCTATATGTGAATAGTGTTAATAGTAGTTTGTTTGTTTGTTTTTCGTTCGCTCCATTGTAACCATCACGGATATCCGTGCGATTTCCGCCGGGAGCGTGATTACGTTGTGCCACCGTTATGCGCCTTGTAGGCCTAGCACATCCGATTTCGGCATGCATTGACAATTCGGGTGGGCTACCCTTAGCCTGTGACAGCCTCTATATCTGTCTCCAGGCACGCGTAGTGGCGACTCTTCGCCCAGACGATTTTTTGCTCTCATCTGACTCGAACGAGGTGTTTCACTGTCTATGAACTTGCCTCGTGTAATTGGACGTGCTGTGCCTGGTGTACTGAACCGTTTCTCATCTATGAGCCTGGTTTCTTAAGGGGAAGAACTCAACAGAGGAGTTGGACCCTGGCTCTTTCGCCCTCTTAGCCGAGGTGTCATTCACCGACATCGTGTACCCCTTGTCTAAGTTCGAGTCTCACACCACGCGTTTGAGAGCAAGGCGTTCTCGAGCTGAGCGTCCTTGTCCCAATTACCGCCTGAGCCCATCAGGTACTGAACCCTTTCTCTCTTCAAGTGTATTTCCGGTGTAGGAAAACCTGACAGTAGAGTTGGGCCAGGGCTAAATCGTTGTCCCTTTTGTGCCTGAGCGCATCGAGTACGGAACCCTTTCTCTTCGCGAGCATATTTCCGGTTTAGGAAGTTTCGACATTAAAGTTGGATTAGGACTTCTTGATTTACCAAACGCCAATGAATGGGTCTGGGTCTCTGCCTGTAAGGGACACAGGTAACTAGAAACTCGTCTCGAGCTGACGGAGCTTGTAGTTCCGTTTCCTAGGAACTTGTCATTTTCTATTTGCAGTTTGCGCTGCCCTCTAGCGCTGTTCTGCCCTTTCATTGTTTCATTGTACTCGGTATGAAATCTATTTGTCTCTCGCCATGCATCTACCTTTACGTGCATTTTACATTGGCCGCCCCTCCAATGTTCGGACTGGAATGACTAGCTTCACTGTATATCAACAGTGTCGCTATATGTGGTGGTGTCGGAGATATTGTCTGTCTCTTGTGCAGTCAAATCTCGTTCCATCTGCTACCTCCACATTCTCGGACACGATCCCGAAATGATTTGGCCAGAATCAGCACGAGCTGCTGTATTTGTTTCCAGGGTGCACCGCGTGGAGGTACATTTGGGATCTTGGTTATCTGCTAACCCTGGGTCCGCCTAGAGCAATATGTTCCCTTTGCACCCCGTTAATAGTAGTGAATAGTGTTATTTTGGTGTTTAAATCTACATTTTTGTTTCTGAAGATTGGTGTTATTTGTCCTAGAGTTTGGTATGCTTTACTACATCTATTGTGTATGTCTTTGCTGCTCTTGCCGTCTGTTGTTATATTGCTTCCGAGGTATGTGAATTCTGTCACTTGTTTAAGTAGGCCTATGTTGTTTCCAATATGTATATATTGGTGTTTCTGATCTTTCTATCTTCATTACTTCTGTCTTTTCTATATTTATCTTCATGTTAAAGTTTTGGCATGTTGGATGTAATCTGCCTATTTGTCTTTGTAGTTGCTCTTCTGATGATGCTACCAGTGTTTGGTTGCAAATAGCAATTCGTTTAAGCTATCCTTCAGATTGTTTTCTTCTGTTGTCTTTGCTACTTTGCAGATGAGAACACCGCTACTAGTGGCATATCATAGATGTTCTTCTTCTCAAAACATTGCACACTGCTGTATGTTGATATCTTCTGTGTACTGGTATGACAGTACGTTCTGAAGGAATCTCCTATAGCACATTGCAAGCAGGAAAGATAGTTTCATAGTTTGTAATTAATTAGACTTACGTAAAACACAGGTTTATATATCGCTTCAATGAGACACAACAGACTATAGCTAAAACTAGTAGGTAATGATGGGTAATGATGAGCACACAAGAAATCATAAAAATTACAATACACAAATCACATTCAACGTTTCAACCAAAAGGTCTTTATCAAGACACAAACAAAACATCAAAAGACGACGAATGGAAAAATTATCACAAAATCCAACGGAAATATGGAAATGAGATGCCGGAAGGTCAGAAAGTACATAAAAAACGTAAATATATGTGGAAACGATACGAACAAAAAGATGAGTAAATGACGGAACAAAAAGAATAAAGACAAATACCACACCATATTTGTAATTAATATATTTCACATATTTAATTTACACATATTTGTAATTAATATGGATCAAACCGAACAAAAATAAACCCATGAATTAGCTTAAGATTTAAAAAATAAATAGCAATCTAGTTCCCTTTTTTTCTGTACACTGTTCTAATTAAGTCATGAAACTAACAGTAATGGTCAACATGTTTTTTTGACAATGCACATGCTTTTCCACATGCGGATGTGGATGCCCCTGCATGTTTCTGTGGAAATGTTAATGCTGTGAGATATATAGAGATGAGGTTCTGGGTGCATTGGTTGTTCCTGCATTCACAAATTATCCAGACTTGCAGCTTCTCCAGCAGGATAATGCACGTGTGCACACCACATGCATTACACAGCAATATCTACATCAGCAGAACAATGTGATATTTGATTGGCCTGCCTTGTCACCAGACATGTCTCCTATAGAACATCTGTGGGACGAACTTGGATGCAGAGTCTACAGGTAAGGTTCTCCTGCATATTTGCATGTGCTTGAAGCTGCTCTTACAAGTGAATGGGACGTGAAAACTCAAAATTTCCTTCAGAGACTTGTGCTTTCCATGAGGAGCCACTGCCAAGATTGTTGGCAACCACACGGTGGACACACCTGATACTGAGGTTGGTGAAACATTTTGTATTATTGGCTGCTGTTTTGGTTTTTTCCCTTGCCTGTCTATTGTCTGTCACCAGGAGAATGATGGTTGATTGCATTCACACTTGCCATTAAGCGTAGGTGTGGAAGCTTAAGCTGTCGTTCAAAGGCCAGATGTGTCGCATTGGTTGCATTTAGTCAATATTTGTTCAAGACTATCTTGATGTTTTCTATCCACCGTTTTCTTCGTCTACCTTTTGCTTTATGCCCGGATATTCTTTTGATATATGCTCTTATTGATATTTGGTTTGGGTTCATTCTCATATGGTGACAGAACCATTTTACTTGCTGTCTCTCAATATGTTCAATACATGATATACCAAATATTTTCCTAATTTATTCATTTCTTATATTTATTTACTTTGGTAACCATTGCAGCTTTTCTTAGACACTTCATTTCAGATGTAATGATTTTCCTCTGCTAGGCTGTTAAAGACCATGTTTGACATTGGTAGCAAAGCGTTGGTATAAAAATTATAGATATTATCTGTTTATTTATTTCCATTTTGATCTTTGGGTGAAGAAATAATGGTGAACGTTGGTAGGTCACCGTTTGCTATTTGGCACCTTGTTTATATTTTTTGATCTAGTCTTCTATTTTTGGAAAAATGGTGCCTAGATATTTAAATTCTTTGGCTTATTTAACATTGGTGCTATCTATTGTTATATCCATAGATGTTGCAGACTTGCTAATTTGTATAACTTCTGTTTTTCTACAGTAGTTTTCATGCTGCACTTCTGACATGCTAATAGCAATCCCTTGTCTGTATAGCATGCAATGTATTGCATAACAATTAAATGCAAGAATTAATGACTAGCAAGGATTCATAGAAAAATAGATAAAGATGTCCAAATATTAAAATTGTAAACATTTATATTTACATTTCACACACTGTTATACTAGTGGTGCTCTTTTAAATGTGCGTCAGTATATATGTCAATGTTGGGCAATGATATTTCTATACCTTTACAATGGTTAATCATGTATCTGATAATGTAACACACACAAAATTAGATGGAAGTAAATATGCTTAAAACAAGCATAAAATATGCGTAAAAAAGATTAAAACTTTATTTAAAATAAACTCATTGTATGCATTTATAGACTGCCAAACTGCTAAATTTGTTGTTATATTCATAGATATACATACTTTGTGAAAGTTTCAATCATTTTTAATAATAAATACATAATAAAAACTACTTTCAGTGGTTATGCCAAAATATTTTCCTGGCCTTTTGTAATAAAAAAATATTACATATTGTCACTAAATGTTTCAAATATTATCATAGAGCATGACTCATAAAGTAAAACATTCGGTAACTCATCGTTCCAATGATTTTCATTCATTAAACACGATATTACTGCCAATAATTGTACATAAAATGAGATATTGGCTATAGGTGTGGGAGAAATAAAGGAGACAAAAAAATTATAAAATTCCCACTTAGGCCTAATACTCAATAAAAATGAATAACATTTCCTTACACTAGGGCTCAAAAAATTAAACACATTGTTACGCACATAATCCACTAACATTTTATGACATGTGAAGTACAAAAACATTATGTTTATATACTATTCAAAGAACAGAAGAAGAAGACATCAGAATAAATAAATAAGCTTTAGATTTGTCTATATTTTTTATCATATTTTAGATCCACAAACACATTCTGTGCATAGAGAATAGGTTTAAAAGAAACAGAGAAAGTCAGCTGTAAGTTTCTGATACCATATATTCTACATTTCTAGCAATCACTGTTATTGTGACCGATTAGCACAACTAAAATGAATGGCAGATGCAACTACTAACAGAGTAATCCACAAACTAGTCTAATTTACTGCTCAAGGTAAATTGTTTTCTAACCTATCCATAATGAAAAATCTTGGTGGTTGATAGAGGAAACACATGAAATTACAGTGAAAGTAATTTGCAGTGGGATTGGATCTGTTTGCTTCACATGAAACAATTGATACTTGGAGGAGAGGTGAGTAACAGAGAATTGATACATAATTCTCTTATTTGACATGCAGTTACGTATTTGTGATTTCATGTGACATATTATCTCCATAACTTTGTCTTCCCAATGAACTCTCTGAACCCTTCTCTGTCTTGGGGCATGTGGTTTGCATTTTCCAATGATGTGTTAATGTTATCTATAATTTTTAATGTCGTCAGTCCATTGTCTTTTTGTTCTGCCATTCCTCAGGTGCTCTGCCCTTCAATATTTGTCATTCTAAACAGTTGTGTTTCTTTATATGACCAAATAGGTGCAGTTTTATTTTTTCAGTTTTCTTTTTTGACATGCAGTGATTAGGTCTATGTCATGGAAAACAATGCACAAAGGACACAATATTCGAAAGGGGCATAACTTATGTTTATCATCATCATGATGTGATATAGTCTTTCCAGAACGTTGCCTTCCTTATGGATTCTCTTATGTTAATTTCTTCTTCTTCTTCCTTCGTTCACTTGAAACATGTCTATATCTGTAATTCTGTCTCCTTAATAAAACTCACTGTCTTTTGTAGTTCATACAGTGTCCCATAGAGTTTTGATTCCAGTGTTGTTTCCTCTGGCCAATATGTCTGCCTCAGCGTTTCATGCTCAGAACACTCTTGAAGTATATATTTGGCACTCTGTGCTGCCTGTCCACATGTACACATGGCCGTGTTGCCAATCTTGAACTTTGTATACATGTGACTGCGGAGTCGGTTGTGTCCTGTTCTGAGACGTAGAATTATAACTTGTTCTGGTCTGTTCATAATATGATAGTCATCTTGTGTTGGTGTTTGTGGCTTTCTTATTGACTTGATCATCTGTTTTTTCTGATGGTAGGTGATTGGTATATCTGGTTGGTCTTCGGCAGCACCTTCCTTAGCCAGTTGGTCTGCTTTTTCATTTCCTGGTATTCCACAGTGAGAGGGTATCCACTGCATGGTTACCTTATACTGGTAAGACAATTCGCTAAGTAGTTTTTTCAAGTCTGTTAGTTTTTCAGACTGGAGAGCTTGAAGCACTGACCTTGCATCTGTCAGGAATACCACAGGCTGTAGGTCAGAGTTGGAGTTCAGCAGTTTTTTAGCTGCCACACTAATTGCCTGGATTTCTGCATCATAATTATTGCAGAATTTTCCTGTCGGTGTTCTGATTGTATCTTTAGGCTTGTGTGGATATTCTATATATACACCTGCACCTCCATTCCTCACGGCATTCTGTGCTGACCCATCTGTGTATACTCTGACCCATATATCTTGTGGATATTCCTCATCCAGGAAACTGAGGGTGACTGTCCTTCGCTACAGACTGTTCTGTTCGTCCACGCTTAGTATTCCTTTCACATGGGTCTGAATGTATATTGGCATTACATGTCTTTCACTCCACGGGGTTTGTTCTGGTACAGGCCTTAAGGGGCTGTCAACTTCAGGTAGGTCTGTAAGTTGTCTGCGGAGTCATTTGGCTTGATGGATAAAACTGCTTCTTTTCAGTCGTCCCATTGCTAGATTTTGGAATCTTTCCTTCATTGGATGACTTGGCATACACTGAAATTTTTCTGCCTGAATTAGAACTTTTGTGTCTCTGCGTTCGCCAAGTGTTTGCATTCTTCCCATTTTCTGCATCTCTGCTATGGGTGTTGATTTCATTGCTCCCAACATATTTCTAAGTGCCTGGTTTTGCACTTTATCTAGATCTTGTAATGTGGTGTTTGATGCAGGACACCACGCAGCTGAACCATATTCCAGGTGTGGTCTTATGCCTTGCTGGTAAACTTTACTGAGTATATTCCCACTGGCTCCCCATGTGGTTCCACTTAGTTTTCTCAGGATAGCTAACTTCCTCCTGGCTTTTGTTGTTGCTTTGTTTATGTGCTGCTTCCATGTCAGTTTATCATCAAAAGTAACTCCGAGGTATGTGGGTTGTTTGTCTTCTTTCAAGAGCTCTCCATCTATTTTGATATGACCGGCTTTTTGTTTTGGTGAGAGGGTAAAAAGTGTAGTGCTGCACTTATCTGTGTTAATGCTGACGCACCATCTATTAGCCCATAAGGTTAGGGCATCGATAGCTCTTTGTATTTGTTTAGTGGCCACTGTCGCATGTTCTTCTGTGCACCAGATCACCAGGTCGTCAGCATACATTGCCACTTTGATCCCGTGTGGTAGTTCAGCAACTAGGTCATTGATGTAAACCAAGAAAAGTGTGGGCGACAGGACTCCTCCCTGGGGGACTCCATGACGCAGTAGAACTTTCTTGCTCTTGCGACCATCTAATTGTACCCTGGCTCTTCTATTATGCAGGTATGCTTTTACCCATTTGTACATTCTTGAGCTAACCCTGCAATTTCACAATTTCTTTAGGAGCCCTTCTTTCCAGACCTTATCAAATGCTTTTCTGAGGTCTATCCATGCTGCTAGTACCAGTTTCTTATCTTGGAAGGCATCCTCAATCTCTTGGGAGAGGTAGGTTGCCTGATCTTCAGTAGAGTAGCACTGTCTGAAACCTGCTTGCTGTGATACCAGAAGGTTTTCACTTTCAAGGTACCACTGCATCCTAAGATTGATAATGCGTTCCATTGTTTTGCATAGACAGCTTGTGAGGCTGATGGGCCTGTAGTTGGAGACTGTGTTGCCATCTTTTCCTGATTTGAGGAGTGGTATCATTATTGCTTCTCTCCACGCCTGTGGTACATTACCCGTGGACCAGCTTGTGTTAAAGATCTGCAGTAGCTTTGCTCTTGCTGCAATTCCCAGGTTTCTAATCATTTCATTGGACACTCCATCAGCTCCAGGGGACTTTTTCATTTTCAATTTGGATATTGCATGCTCCAGTTCTCTCATTGTGATTGGTGCCTCCATGACTTCAGGTATAGGTTCACCTTGTCCAATGTTTTGCTGGTTCTCTCGAACCTCCTGTTGTTTGTCTGGGCTGACTTTGACGTTATTGTCTTCTGCAAAGGAATCTGCAAAGTATTCAGCTGCATGTTTACCTGTTAAAATGTTTCTATCTTTATAAAGTGTGATCCTGGTATTTCTCCCTGTACCTTCATCATTTAGTTGTTTTACAAGTTTCCATAATTTCCTAGTATCTCTTTATAGGTTCAGCGACTCTGTTTTTTCTTTCCAGCTACTCCGTCTGGCTTGTAACTTGGCTCTTTGAAATTTAGCCTTTGTTTGCTGATATTTGTTGTGATGTTCTTGGCTAGGTCTGTTCTCAGCCTGCTGTCTAGATGTTTCCATCTCATTTTGCAGCTTTTCCAGTTCATCATTCCAGTAGGGTTTGTAGTTTTTGCGTGCCCCCCTGGGTATGGTTTTACTAGCAGCATGTAGTATACATCTATTAAATTCACTCACTGCTCTATTGATGTCTTTGTCCAAGTTCATGTCCTTAGCTAGAACACTGGTTAAATGCTGGTACATTTTCCAGTCTGCCCTCTTATAGTTCCACCTAGTGAGCGTGCTGCTGTCCTTGGTAAATTCATTGTGGATTTCCAGAAATACTGGTCTGTGGTCACTACCCCAAAGCTGCTTTCCAACGATACGTGTGATGTTCCATTCCAGACCTGGTGAGTGGAATGCCAGATCTGGTGTAGAGGTGGTGTGCCATGCTCTCGAGTAGAAGGTTGGTGAGTCAGCTGGCTGGTTAATAAGGATGAGATTATTTTCATCCTGCCAGCTCTCAAGTTCCTCACCTCTCTTGTCGATATGATCGTAGCCCCAGCTCTGAGAGTGGCTGTTGAAGTCACCACACACCATAAGTCTCTCTTTATCTGGAATTGTGTCTAGTGCCAATGGTTTATCATTTGGGCAGTAGTAGTTCAGGAGATGGAATTCTGCACTGTCTGTTTTTAGGTGGAGCATCTGGTATTCTGTCCTTTCCATATATACTTCCAGCTGACATGCGCTCTTATGTTAATAATTGTCATAATTGTATATAACAAAATTATACATAGGCCTATTCTGTTAGTCCCGATCAATTCATTATAACAGGATTCCACTCTACAAAGTTAAGGTGTGTAAAACTATTGTTAAAACAGCTGCTAGATGTCTACTAACTGCAAAACTAACCTGAGGGTCCTCAACTTTGCAGTGGTGGTGTCCGATACCCATAATTGCAGCTTTTCTACTATTGTCATTGTAGACAATCTGAATGAAAATGACAAATATGACAATTATCACTAATATATAACAAATATTATACAATTGTAATATTTAACCTATGGCTGTAATATTTAACCTATATTTGTAATATTTAACCCCTTGGCTGCAGAAGATACAATGAAAAATTACCTATATTTTGTGGACATCTCTATATGGAGTGATGTGCCATGTATTTGTATAATTTATGAGTATAACTAATGAGTGTTTGCCACTTTTAGAATTTTTTAGATTCACTTTTAGAATTCCTGAAAGCACCTCAAAATATTAAAATACTCTGTGTAGCTAGTTCAAGCTGTCTCGCAATAATGTTTTTGTTTGTAAAGATATCAAAATAATTTTTGCACATGTATATAAAGGAGTGAATAATGAATATAATCATGTTTTTTGTTCCAGCATGCGTGATATAACAGTTGTGAAGTTGAAAATTGGGGGGAAAATCTCAAAATACCATTTTTTTTTAAATCGTAAACATAATTTGATGACCCTATTATTTGAGCAATGTGTGGCAACACTGATAAAATCCTCCTAAATACCTATTCCTGTTGTATATATGTTGTTTCATATCCAAACTAATATAATATGGACTGAAGAAACTAATAAAACGTGAATAAATTGCATGCAATGTTCATTCATTCAAGACTAGGCTAGTCAAAACTACACTCTGTCGACACTTTGATACATGTTGTTTTTCAATGAATAAATTAACATTCTAAATGATTCTTATAATATAACAACAACTAAAACATGTAGATATTACTTACCACGACGAACATGAACCATGCCACAGGGTACTACATTTCATAGTAAAATATGGCGACAGAAATTCAAAGTCGCTGTTCCAGAAATTAGTTGACACAAATCAGCAGGCTTTCTCCTTCTTACAATCGCAATGTGTAAAAGAATTTGACCTTTACACTGTGACGTATTCCTGGCTTCGTGTGCCAGGAATTCTACATCACTGCAACATTACTTCTTGAATTTCCCTACTTAGAAATCAGTCTATAGCGAAGGGGTCCAGCCTTGTATCTGTAGTTCCCTAGAAATGTATATTCATTGGCGGAATATTGCGCCTGTAAAGCCCAGAAGGTTAATATATAGCTCATTGTGATGAGACAAATAAATATGCTGATAAGCATATTACTGATTGGAAAAACATTACATCCGGAATAAAACAGATTGTCTATTGTCTTTCCCAGGTGGTTTGTCATCAACTCTTGCTGTTAAGCGGAGGGGTTTTTGGAATTCGAGCTTCCATTCTAAAGGCAGATGTGTGGCCTCGGCTGTGCTATGTCCGTGTCTGTTCAGGATGTCCCTGACATTTTCTATCCATCTTTTCCGTGGTCTTCCTCTGGCTTTGTACCCTGATCTCATTTGGTTATATGCCTGTAAGGGCAACTTTTTATGATGCATTCTCATAATGTGGCCAAACCATTTGATCTGTTCTCTCTATGTAATCTGTACAGGGTATTATACCTATTCTTTCCCTGATATCTTCATTTCGTAATCTATCGAGCATGGTGATCTCGGCGGCTTTTCTCAAGCATTTCATCTCAAATTTCAGATTATTATCTTCTTTTTCTTCTTCTGCGTTCATTCTCAAACTCCTGCACATCTGCAGGATGTAGTCCGGAGAATGGAATGCATTGTCATGGTTTACAGCATTGCTGCGATATCTGCACTTTTGGGCCTGACACATCTGACTTCAGCATGACTTTGGGTCACTGATCCTATATGGCATGGGACAGCCAACTCCATCCCATAAACTCCTTAGTATGTCGTACGACATGCATAGAAGGTAAACAGTGTTGTTATTCCTTGCTCCCCTTTCGGGCCCCCAAAACACACAGGCGAGATAATTATGATTATTTAATTGAAATGTTTCAGTTTGCAAGACGAATGTATATACAAATTTGTACGTCTCCTACAAAATTCAAAGTCACTGTTCCAGAAATTAGCTCAGAAAAATGAAAAATATGCTGTGTAATATGACCTTGTCATTAGAGGTGAGAAATAGAGTTCTGCAGTGCTATATAACCCCTATACTAACATATGGGTGCGAGTCCTGGACAATAAAAAACTGTAAAGTGGGAAATTAAAGGCAACAGAGATGTGGTTCTACAGAAGAATGCTGAGAATACCATGGACTGCCAGAAAATCTAATGTGTTGAAAGGGTCAAATGCAAAATGGACCTTAATAAAAATATAAGAAAATGGCAATCTTATTTTTTTGATCACTCATGAGACAGGAAGGTTTAGAGAACATAGTCACAACAGGCAAAATTGAAGGCAACAGAGACAGAGGGTGACAAAGTGAGAAAATATTAGACAGTTTGACAACCTGGCACGGCAAGGAAACAACAATGACCTTGATACATAATACTGTGGACAGAGTGCAGTGGAGAGCCATGACTGCCTATGCCAGCCGGCATGGCACCTGATGATGATGACATATACAGAAGTATTATGCTTGTAAATTCATAAATTAGAGTATAGAGTA
The DNA here is from genome assembly GCA_034231615.1 of Meghimatium bilineatum. NCBI lineage: Eukaryota > Metazoa > Mollusca > Gastropoda > Stylommatophora > Philomycidae > Meghimatium > Meghimatium bilineatum. The sequence continues at coordinate 50,902,054 of CM067300.1, forward strand.
ATAATACACTCAAATTCTTGAAGGAACACATTCTTGAACATAAGATTGTAGTGGGCAAATTGGTTAGCGGAAAAATAATTCAACAACCCTTAAAATATCCCACTGCAGTTATGGTTTGACCTTTTTACCCCGCACAATTAAGGGGTTAACCAATAGCTGTAATATTTAACCTATAGCTGTTATTCTTAACAAATAGCTGCTGTATTTAATCTATAGTGGTAATATAGTGGAATCTCTATTGCACATCATCTTATAACAAATACCCTTATTTAATATTTTTCAAAATTACAATATTTGTTTTGTACTGTATGCATAGCTATCAACTTATTTTTCTATTTATCTGTATTCTTAACAATTAATTTGTGCATTTCAATATAAACATCTGTATTTAGCAGCAAAATATCTTTTTTTTTGGACCCATCACATTTTTGTACATGTGAGGAAGATTAAAAACGTCAGCATTAGTAATATTTACTGAAATGTAACAAAATTACCAAATAACACAATATATTGTATGTTAAAATATATATTAATATCATGTTATACACATTCAAAGATTCTTAAACATTTCCATTATCAATGTTCTGAATTTTTTTTTTTTTAAATGTTTTTTTTTGGGCCCGAAATCCGTACTAGTTGACATCTATGTGTCTATATCAAATTTCTAATATTAAAAACATATTTAGTCCATCCAGAACAAGTTCCTTTAATGGCATTTGATGTTATTTAACCCAGAGTTGCAATATTTAACCTATATCTTTAATATTTAACCTATCTTTCTGTAATATTTAATCTATACCAGTGGCTGTAATATTTAATCTATAGCTGTAATAGTGTGCCCTCTCTGGAAAGCTCTGAAGATCAAAATAATCAACACCTGACTGGGACTTTAATGGATGGCAGCTGGAACAGAGATCAGAGCATTTATGGGAATGTCTCGTGCCATGATGCTGGTTTCTAATCGAGAATCTATAATTGTAATATTTAATTTATTCATAACACTGAAAACATAATTCGAAATGTAAAAGACGACATGACATATGCTGACTTCCAACCTTTTACCATCTGCGGTCAGCAGATCTCAAAAATCACATATGATGACAACACAGTTCTCTAATGAAGCAAATGTTACTATCAACAAAAAGTGAAAGCCAAAACCTGTTCTTAAATATGAAGAAAACAAAAATTATGACAACGGATAAAGTGAAAGTACAACTAAAGATAATTGACAATTTTGAACAAGAGGACGTACCAAATTTCCAGTATATGGACACAAACATAAATAACTTAGGAGAATGTACCATCAAAATCAAGAGAAGAATTGCAATGGTGACATTGAAACTTGCGCAAATTAAAAATCTTTGGCAAGGTACCAGCAGCATAGCCAAACTATGTATGATCAGAACATGCATATTTCCAGTGGCAATATACGGTTGAAAGGCATGGACATTATATAAAACAATAGCAAAGAGAATTGCTGCTTTTGAAATGAGATGCTACAAAAGAATTTTACATATACCATGGACAGTTAAAAAGACAAATCAAGAAGCGTTAAAATCAATAAACGTCAAAGAAAGTTGGCTTCTTAATAACATCTTAAAAAGATAGCTGTGTTTTTTGGCCATGTAAAGAGACATAACAGCATGAAAAGCTTCATATTTGAAGGTAGAGTTAACAGCAACAGGGGAAGAGGGCGCAGTGATATATCAGATTGCTTAAACATATCTCTAGCTGCGGCAGGTGAACTCGCCCAGAATGGCTGGATGTTTAAAGAATCCATAAGGAAAACCATGTTCTGGAAAGAATATGTCACACAGTGACATGATTTTATGCATACAGATGTAAAATTGAATACAAATGTTGTTTCATGATCTTCAAATGATGTGTGTTCTACGTCACGCCAAAATGGCGCGGTATTTTTTTCACAGTGTCAGTTGTGCTAATGTTTTCAAAGTTGTGTTAACATCATAACCAGTGTATAACATCAAATTGTGTATTTTAAGACAGTCTAGTTGAGGCTATCAAATGGATATATCTGCGTGATGTGTAAAGAGTGATTATATATAATAATGTTGAAGTTTATGTGATGAACAAATTTACTTCGGTGTCAATAACACATTGAAATCGCTCACTATTCACCATGTAGCTACAACATCAGGTTTGACGTGTCGTGTGAACACAGCACCAGTGGACTGCCTGGGGCGTGTTCTGGCTCCACACTCGACTGACAGTCTGTTAAGCAGTCATAAAGTAGGTGATATTGTGCTGAGACTATCTAAAAAAGCATAACGGTCTTGTCAACCTAAACACGTAAAGTCTGATATTCAGCGAATTTATGCGTACGAGGTACGATGGTTTATCGGCCCACTGGGTAATGTAGGCGAACGCCAGAAACGCGGTGTGGACTGCATCGGGCATGGTGAGACACGTAGAAAACCATGGTCATCCACTGCATCGTACTTCACTTCCAGTCGTCTCGATTCATCTTGCCACTGGTTTCAAATGAGGTCCGACAAGAGAGTGAGGGCGACGTTTTGCATAACACTTCCTCACTTTAATCAAAATTCCCAGTGCAAGTCATTTTCACATTCACGAAAATTCACCAGAAGGGAAAAGCTTTTCCCACTGACTCTAGGAGCATGGAATGTACGTACACTCCTTGACAATGACTCTAACACAAATAGACCTATTCGAAGAACAGCCCTGATTGGGAGAGAGTTAGCAAGGTACCATATTGACATAGCAGCTCTGAGTGAAACACGACTTGCTGGAGTCGGTCAGCTCTGTGAAAGAGTTGCAGGATATACATTCTTTTGTAGCGGAAGAGATATTAAGGAAAGACGTGAAGCAGGAGTAGGCTTCGCCATTAAAACAACACTCGTTGACACACTAGCAACGCGCACCAAAGGCAATAAATGACTGCCTCATGACAGTAAAAATCCCCCTGCTCTCTGGTAAAAATATGCAACAATCATCAGTGCGTATGCACCAACACTGGCAAATCCAGATGAGTTAAAGATAAGCTCTATGATGAACTTCATGCAGCTATCAGTGCAGTTCCAAAAACTGATAAGCTCATATTACTTGGAGACTTCAATGCAAGGGTGGGTAAAGACAATATCTCCTGGAACGGTGTAATAGGGAAATATGGAGTGGGTCAGTGCAACAACAATGGACTTCGTCTGTTACAAACTTGTGGCGAATATGACCTCCTCATTACCAACACCATATTTCAACTCCCAATCCGAAACCGGACCTCCTGGATGCACCCTCGATCAAAACACTGGCATCTTATAGATTATATAATTGTAAGAAGAAAGGACTGCCAAGATGTTCGAGTGACAAAATCCATGTGCGGTGCAGACTACTGGAGTGACCATCGTCTTATTATGTCAAAACTAAGAATCCGCATACAGCCTGCCAGACGGCCACAAGGAAGCAAAGCAAAGAAACGTATAGACTTCAGAAAGTTATCAAATGTAAACACACAACAGTCCCTAGCCTCTACTCTGATGAATGTCTGAAATCTGCACAACTAGAGCAAGATGTAGATACGAACTAGACATATCTGAGCAAGCAAATTTACGACATTGCTACTGAGGAACTAGGTAATTCTATCAAAAAACAAAATGACTGGTTTGATGAGAATGATAATAAAAATCAAAGAAATTTTGGACGAAAAAACACCACCTTTTCAAAGCATACTTAAATGATCCAAAATCAATGTCTAAAAAAGAAGCACTCAATTGCAAACGGAAAATAATTCAAAATAAACTACGCCATATGAGGGACTCATGGCTGAATAAGAAAGCAGATGAGATACAAAGATTTGCAGACACAAACGATTTAATAAACTTCTATGATGCGCTTAAAATGTTATATGGTCCAACCTCATCAGGATCTTTTCCACTTCTCAATGCAAATGAAACACAACTAATCGTAGAAAAAGATAAAATCCTGCAGTGCTGGGTAGAACACTTTGAGCACATTTTGAATAACCCATCATCAATAAATGAAGAGGCTATCAACCAACTACCGCAGGTTCCTCTCAATGAAATGCTAGGTGACATCCCTACTTTGGAGGAAACTCGTAAAGCAGTTCATCAGCTTTCTAGTGGAAAAGCACCTGGCTCCGACTCAATACCAATCGAAATATACAAATATGGTGGTAAAAATCTTATTGAGAAACTTCACATAATTTTCCGGGGTGCAAAGGGAATGCATTGCTCTAGGCGGACCCAGGGTTAGCAGATAACCAAGATCCAAAATGTACCTCCACACGGTGCACCCTGGAAAAAGAAATACAGCAGCTCGAGCTGATTCTGGCCTAATCATTTGGGGATCGTGTCCGAGAATGTGGAGGTAGCAGATGGAAAGAGATTTGACTGCACAAGAAACAGACAATATCTCTGACACCACCAGCATCACCACATATAGCGACACTGTCGACATACAGTGAAGCTAGTCAGTCCAGTCCGAACATTGGAGGGGCGGCCAATGTAAAATGCACGTAAAGGTAGATGCATGGCGAGAGACAAATAGATTTCATACCGAGTACAATGAAACAATGAAAGGGCAGAACAGCACTAGAGGGCAGCGCGAACTGCAAATAGAAAGTGAAAAGTCCCTAGGAAACGGGAACTACAAGCTCCGTCAGCTTCTAGTTACCTGTGTTCCTTACAGGCAGAGACCCAGACCCATTCATTGGCGTTTGGTAAATCAAGAAGTCCTAATCCAACTTTAATGTCGAGCCTTCCTAAACCGGAAATATGCTCGCGAAGAGAAAGGGTTCTGTACCCGATGGGCTTAGGCAAGAAAGGGACAACGATGGTAGTCCTGACCCAACTCTACTGTCAAGGTTTCCTATACCGTAAGTACACTTGAAGAGAGAAAGGGTTCAGTACCTGATGGGCTCAGGCGCTATTGGGACAAGGACGCTCAGATCGAGAACGCTTTGCTCTCTAATGCGTGGTGTGAGACTCGAACTTGGACAAGGGGTACACGATGTCGGTGAATGACACCTCGGCTAAGAGGGCGAAAGAGCCAGGGTCCAACTCCTCTGTTGAGTTCTTCCCCCTTAAGGAACCAGGCTCATGGATGAGAAACGGTTCAGTACCCAATGGGCACAGGCACAGCACGTCCAATTACACGAGGCAAGTTCATAGACAGTGGAACACCTCGTGCGAGTCAGACGAGAGCAAAAATCATCTGGGCGAAGAGTCGCCACTATGCGTGCCTGGAGACAGATATAGAGGCTGTCACAGGCTAAGGGTAGCCCACCCGAATTGTCAATGCATGCCGAAATCGGATGTGCTAGGCCTACAAGGCGCATAACGGTGGCACAACGTAATCACGCTCCCGGCGGAAATCACAAGGATATCCGTGATGGTTACAATGGAGCGAACACAAAACAAACAACCAAACATAATTTTCCAACAGTCATGGATAAGCGAAAAAATTCCACAAAATTTTAAGGATGCTACAATTATACACCTGTATAAACGTAAAGGGAACCACCAGTCCTGTAACAACCATCGTGGTATCTCTCTACTGTCCATTGCTGGAAAGATATTTTCCAGAATCCTTTTGAACCGTCTTACATCTCATCTAAATGAAGGACTATTACCCGAAAGCCAATGTGGTTTCAGAAACAACGTGGAACAACTGATATGATCTTTGCTGAAAGACAGCTTCAAGAAAAATGTCAAGAACAACACTGTGACCTGTTCACAGCATTCATAGACTTGACAAAAGCATTTGACACATAAGTAGAGAGGGTCTGTGGAAGATTCTGGCAAAGTATGGATGTCCACAGAAATTTATCTCAATGGTGCAGCAATTGCATGATGGAATGCAAGCTAGAGTTCAGGATGATGGAGAGTTATCTGAAACCTTTCCTGTCTCAAATGGAGTAAAACTAGGATGTGTATTAGAACCTACCCTATTTAGCATCATGTTCTCTGCTATGTTGGATGATGCTTTCAGAGATCTAGACCTGGGAGTAAACATCACCTATCATATAGATGGAAAATTGTTCAACCTTCGGCGGCTTCGAGCAAAAACCAAAGTTAAATCACACACAATCAGGGATCTTCTATTTGCTGATGACTTTGCCCTAAATGCCAACTCTGAGGCTGATCTACAATGTATTATAGACAGATTCTCCAAAGCCTGTACCAACTTTGGGCTTACCATTAACACAGAGAAAACAGAAGTCATGTTACAACCAGCACTTGGCAAAAGCTATCTCGAGCCCTGCATAAAGGTAAATGGTGTAGCACTGAAAGTTGTGAATAGATTCACATATCTAGGCAGTACGTTATCACAAAATGCCAATGTTGATGATGAAGTGTATACAAGGATCGCCAAAGCAAGCAGATTGTATGCAAATGTTTGGCGTAGAAATAGCATTAACCTACAGACTAAGCTGAAAGTTTACAGAGCAGTGGTACTTCCAGTGCTGCTTTACGCTAGTGAAACATGGACTGTGTATAGACGTCATGTGAAAAAACTCAATCATTTTCATACAAATTGTCTCAGAAAAGTTATGAACATCAGATGGCAAGACAAGATTCCAGATACCACTGTCCTTGATAGAGCTGGTATCCCAAGCATTGACACGATCCTGATGCAGACACAGATTCATTGGGCAGGTCATTTGGTGCGTATGCCAGACTATCGTCTGCCAAAGATACTTCTCTATGGTGAGCTAGAGAAGGGTATACGATCTCAAGGTGGCCAAAGGAAGCGCTACAAGGACTCGTTAAAGGACTCACTGAAAGCCTTTGAAATAGACCACGATACATGGGAAGAACTTGCACAAAATAGATCTACATGGCGTTCTAAAATAAAAAAGAGCACATCATCTTGTGAAAAGAAGAGAAATGCAGCAGCTCAACAGTGTAGAGCAGCTAGAAAGTCACGGATAGACCAAGATCCATCTACAGTAGTTATTCCATGTCTAAACTGTCCAAGGACATTTACAGCTTGAATAGGGCTCATTAGCCATCTACAAACTCATAATCAAGGACATAACTAAAATTGAATTTTCAAAAGTGGATGTAACAAATGGTCATCATCACTTGTGATGGACGAACAACAACATAACAAATGGTTAAACCATGTTCTAATCTATACATGGAAAATGTCATGGAATATTTGGAAAATGCCTAAAATTAATTTGACTGTTAATCTACAGATGATTTGACATGCCATATTTAAGAATGAAAGAATATTCCAGTGTTTACTTAAATAGATGCATGTTTTCATTTGATGAAATGAAATGTTCAATCATTTGAAAACGTGATTCATTATTTTATACATTTGTCACTATGAGCACTACTGCTCAGTTGCTGTGAATGGATTGTCATCGTATTTTATTAGGTCTCATGACCCTCACACTGGCTTCAAGTACACAATTTCTTAATCATGTTTTCTACCAATCTACTATCTTTCTATGTTTTTCCTCTTTGGCACTTTTTTTGCAATAATATTGTTAACATCGATGATATCATTAATTCCTTCAACCCACCTTCATCTTGATCCTCTGCTTCTTGCTGTTTCCATTCTCATGTTGTATTGGCCAATATTGGCTCATTCCCATTCTGTGGCAGAGCCATTTATGTTTTTCAATATATTTGATCACAGACATTGTTTCCACAGTTCTTGTAATCTCTTCATTTCTTATGTTTTTCTTAGGCATCTTATTTCACACATAGTAAGCTTTCTCTCTTCTTCTTGAGTAAGTGTTTATGTCTGACATTGATACACAATGTGGTATGAAGATTGAATTTATAATTTGCTGTTTTTTTCTTTCAATTGGGGTTGTGTTTCGAGGTTGGTGTTAATTCATAATTTACGCTGTTGGTTTTTATTCATGTTTCTAAATTATAAATAACTCATCATTTGTGTTTTTCAACATGTGATAGCTAGAAAAATGATGGATATGCTGGACAAAATAATAACAAAAATGTACAGATAGTTTAATATAAATACATTCATATAATGCATTATATTGCATGGAGGAGCGCGGTAGCCTAGTGGATAGTGAGCTTGCTTGCTATCATCTGGTTACAGCGTGCCAGGTTCGAAACCACATCCGGACATTTAAAAAAAATCCGGGTTGTGATTTCTCACTTGACACGACCACTCCTCCAGTCGACTCAGCTGTAAATGAGTACCTGACGCATGAGTTAGGGAAGGTAAAAAAACAGCAAGGAAGGGAACTGGCCACCCCACCTAATAGTTGCTGCGGCTTAGTACATGAAGAGTTATCTTCATCCCCGACGGCAGATGCCATGGGACCTACCTGTACCTTTATATTGCATTAAAGTAACACCTGCAATAAAGAAGTTTTGTATACATTTTTCAATTATAAGAATAGCCTACAACTAGAATCACAATTGATTCTGCCAGAGAGTTCTAGAATAGAAACATTCAAATTGCATGCTCACTTTTCTGTTCTTTATCAGACTGTTCAGCTTCCTTTCCTGATTGAGTTGATCTCTTGTTTTCTTCAGTGATTCTCGTAGGTATTCAGACTCCTCTGCTCTGCTTCTCATATTGTTCTGTCATTCACAGAATATTGATAAATCAAGTACAAAATGATGACATGAATTAGTTACCCACTAGTCATTGGGATACGGCTAGATAAATGGAACACATTATATGAAACAAAACAACAGCTCACAAACACATGCATATATCACTCAATGGCATTGGGTCAAAGGGAATGGACCCCTGGATCAGCAACCAACAAACCAACAAGTCATTGGGTATGAACTGATTTTGTATGCCATGATGATTTATAAATCTCATTATCTTGAATGTATTAAACTCTTAAGGCTGATAGGAATTGACAGGATTTTATCTTGAATGTCAGCCGTGCGTAGGCAGTACATGCATGCAAAGAACAGGTGCTAAACATTAAAATACATGGAAACTACAATAAGTAGAACACTATCAATGTCTTGAGATTGTAATAGATAGGCCCTATTATGCTAAATAAAACAACACCATCTGCTTTTAACCGTTTAAAGCATGAACTAAGAATCAACATGATAACTGCTCAATAACTGAGTATCAGTGAGCCATTGTAGTGAGCCATTAATGTTCTCAACTTCATTTCTCATACTGGAAGTATTTATCTGCGTTTTTTTCTTTTTCTGAAAAGAAAAAGATCTTTTTCTGCGTTAATTCTTAACTCTTTCAGGATGTAGCCTGAAGAATGCAATGCTGTGTGTTGTGGTTTACAGATTTTCTACAATACTCATGCCTTTTGGCCTGATATATCTGACTTAAGCATGGTGTTTGGGTCACTTTGACCCTACATGAGATAGGAGAGCCTTAATTGCTTTTTACCACACGCATGAAGGTAAACAGTGCTGCTATTCTTTGCTGCCCTTTTGGGCTCGGTAAAAGAGAGGCAGTATACAGATTAATCAGTGAAAATGGCATCATCACTCCAAATGTTATCAGCCATCAGCTTATAAGTTATGTGTTCTGCTATTCAGCTGCCGTTATGTTTATATTCTCTGTCAAGAATAATTATAACAATGTGGTAGATAACCATCATCTCATCACACAGATGCCCTTAATTATTTGGAAAGTTGCAACGGCCATAATCTACAATTTCATGCTAGATTGTAACCTGTCCATCGTGTGATGTTACTCTCACACCTCTTGCTTACCTTCCTTCGACTTTACCTTCAAGTAAGGTCTTCAACAAGGTTTCATGTCTTTTAATGTATGCAAACTATTTTATTTGCTTGACCTTTATTTTCTTTAATTTTTTCTTCATATTAAGTGTTGTTAGAACCTCTTTGTTTTTTTTCCTTCTCTTTCCATGATGTTCTCACTATTCTTCTATATATTCACATCTCAAAGGCATCAATTCTGTCTTCTAATTGTTTGTTAAGTGTCCATGTTTCTAAGCCACACATTAATATAGAATAGATGTAGCATTTATAATCTCATTTTTAGCTTGTTTTGTAATTTGTTTAGATGTTAAAACTTTCTTCATGTCATTGAAGGTACTTTTAGCCATTCCTATTATCCTTTTAACTTTTGTTTCACATCTGCCATTATTTGTGATTAAGTGTCCAAGACATTGATAGTGTTCTACTTCTTGTAGTTTCCATGTATTTTTATGTTTAGCACCTGTTCTTCTGTGACTTTGCTGATTATCATGGTTTTTGTTTTTTTGATGTTTATATCCAGTCCATATTCTTTACTTAGTTTATCAACTTGATCTATTAGACTTTATAGTTCATGTTCGCTTTCTGATAAAAGAACAGTGTCATCTGCATATCAAAGGTTGTTTATTATTTTCCCACTAATCTTGAGTCCTTGCATTCCTTCTTGATTAGGAACAAGCATCACAGCACTGGGGGCATTCCCATATATGCTATGCTTGCCGTTCCGTCAGCCATCTAAAAGTGTATAAGCTCAGTGTCCCAGTAATTTGCTGATTATGCATTCTTCAGAACTTTCCGGAGATGGAACACATTCTCCCATTACCTCTAGTCACTTCCATTTCTACCATTCTCTGAATATGTACATTGTCACATTAAATTTCCTCCTCATCTTCTCGTAGGGTATCCATGACTGTTCTAATCAATTCAATCCTGTCTCTTCTTATCTATGTGGTATTCACCAAAGCTTTACCAGCCAATACCTCAAATTTGCTAAAATAATTTGTACATTAACATTAACACTGTTGGAATGTAATTACTTGTTTTGGCATTATAAAATGTAATATTTTTTATTGAATTAGTAAATAATATCTACATTAATAATTTTATACTAAAACAAGTGCAATATCAATACTGTATTAAACTTGTTGAAATCAAATGGAAGATATGAAAGAGAAATGAAACACTTGCAAATCAAGCTAGAGCAGTTATCATTACATCTGAAATATTATGTTACTCCAATGGACATTAAAGCCCAAAAATAAATAGGCATACAATTTTTATATCAACATTATGCTACAAATGTCATACATGGACATTGAACACAGAACATGAGAGAAGTTTGTCACATGTGAAGTAAGATTTCTAAGATAAACAAAAAATAAACCAGAATCATCATGTAAGAAATAAAGACATCTGAAGTGTCATGAAGGCATTATCAAATCTGAAATGTGAAGAAAACTACAGAACAAAATGATTTGTTTAAAATAATTAAGGGTGGACCCAACATTAACAGCAACTAGAACTTACAACAAGAAAATGGAAAGCAGCAGAGGAAGACCAAGGGATATATGGATTGAGAGAGTGACTCTATAACATCAATATATATCATGCTATCCAACTTGCCTATTTAAGGTCCTCGATTATCAGTAAATTATATAATGCTGCAAGATACAAGTAGCATTTAACAGAAGAAAGAAAAATAAAAGAAAGTTGACTGCAGTAGACATTGTTACTCAAGTATCACTTCTCTAAGGCAGATTTTTTTACAATCTGTCTTTTAAAGTGACAGATTAAATTGTGACAGGCTATTGCCTAAAACATCTGGTCACAACATGCCAGAAACCTACACCTATTTTGACCTTCTTTATATTTGCAAATGTTTAGTTCAACTTATAAACACCCAAATGGGCTTATGTAAAAACAAAATGTTTTATTTTTACACTATAAAGGATGCTATCTTTACACTTAGAAAACTGACAGAAAGAGCCACAGAAAACAATAAAGAATTATACAATGCATTTGTTGACCAAGAAAAACCTTTGACAGAGTAGACAACAACTATGGAAACACTATCAATATACGGAGTACCAGAAATTTTAATCAATATATGCAAGGGCAATTATACTCATAGCCAATATGAAATAAGAACAAATACAGGGGTGTCCAATAAATTCCAAATTAAATCAGGAGTTCACCAGGGGTGTGTCCAATTCCTCCCTAATTTCATAACATATATCGACCACATTTGTAAACTAACATCATCATCAAGTGCCATCTCCGCAACGAAGGTTGGCTGCAACGGATCTCCAACATCCCCTGTCTCTTATCTTGGTGGTGCACTCTGCTAGACTAACATGTCCATCATGTGATGTTACTCTCCCAATTGTATCTCTGCCTACCTCTTGCTCGCTTCCCTTTGATTTTATCTTCAAGAAAGGTCTTCAATAACGTGTCATGTCTTTTAACCCTCCGACTGGGTATCCCGCTATTACCGCGTGCTCTACCTACTGGGTTAATTTTACGCATCCTGCGATTTCCACGTGCTCGCAATTATTTATGTTTCTTTGCATTCCTATTCCGTGATTTAAAATACTGATAATATTCAGAATTTTGCTTTGAGGTAAGAACAGAGTTGCTATATATGTATTTGAAGGACTAATGAAATTGAAGGGAATCTGATGATGATAGTGATTACAAGCCTGAAATTATGTGCTTGCCAATGCTTTATGTACCTGTCAATACTTTTTGTAAAACAGAACTTCCGGAAATAAATACGTGGTCAGAGGTCAGAGGGTTAATGTGTCCACAATATTTTATTTTCCTGATCTTTATTTCTCTTAGTAATTCTTTCTTCACATTAAGTGTTTTTAGCCCCTCTTTATTTGTTTTCTTCTCTTTCCATGATGTTCTCCCTATTCTTCTATATACCAACATCTCAAAGGCATCAACTCTATCTATCTTCTAAAGTTTATTTAGTGTCCATATTTCTGAGCCATACATTAATATAGAATAGATATAATTCTATTGAACTTGTGTGTAATTTGTTTAGATGTTACTATTTTTCTCATGTCATTGAAGGTACTTTTAGCCATTCCTATTCTACTTTTAGCTTCTGTTTCACATCTGCCATCATATGTGACTATGTATGTGTCCAAGATATTGATAATGTTTTTCTTGTTGTAGTTTCTCTCCATGTATGTTTATGTTTACCACTTGTTCTTCTGTGTCTTTGCTGATTATCATGGTTTTTTGATTTTTTATGTTTATAATTGTTCATATTCATTACTTGATTTATTGACCTGAAATATTACTCTTTGTAGTTCATGTTCACTTTCTGCTAAAAGAACAGTGTCATCTGCATATGTAAGGTTGTTTATTATTTTTCCATTGATCTTGAGTCCTGGCATTTCTTCTATATTTTTAAAGATATTCTCTGTGTAGATATTAAATAGGCTTGGTGATAAAATGTATCCTTGTCTTACCCCTCTTCTTATTTCTATGTATGGTGAGTAGTGGTATTTCTTTCTTTCTTAGTTATTACCAAAATTTTGATCTTTTCAATATTAATCTTCATATTGAAAATTTTTGGAAATCACACCTTATTGATGCAGTTTGTTCCCAATATATATTTCTAATCAGTCTGATGTCTTTTCCATCTATGCCTATTTCTTGAAGACATTTGATTAATTTTTCATGTTGGACTCTGTAAAAGACCTTGCTGTAGTCTATGAAGCAAATATAGATACTTTTTTGGACTTCTAAATATTTTTCTATCACTAGTTGGATACTCAGATAGCTTCTCTGGTTCCTTTGTTTTTCCTAAAACCAAATTGTTCTTCACCGACCTCCATGTCTATCTTGTTCTTAATTCTTTCATGCATTATTTTGATGAGTATTTTAGTTAAATGACTCATTAGACTTATTGTTCTATATTCTGTACAGTCCACAGCCCTGGGCTTCTTAGGTAGTGTTATGAATATTGATGATGTTAGGTCTTTAGGTATGTGGCTTGTTTCATATATGTCATTGCAAAGTTCTGCGATAGTATCCACACCAAAATTGTAATCTAACAAGTACCAGCAAAGAAATTACCATAAACAACAAATTGAACAAATTTCTCTTTGCAGAGGACCAATTACTAATAACAACATCAGAAGAACAATTGCAACAACATATGAACAGACTCCACACAACATGTAAAAATTTTCAACATGAAGATTAATATTGAAAAGACCAAAATTTTGGTAAGAAAGAAAGAAATAACCCTATCTCGATTGATAATCAACACCTTAAATAGGTTAAGAAGTTCAATTACTTAGGAAGCATTACATCAAGTGAAGGGGAAAAATAGTAGATATACAAAATAGATGCAACAAAACATACCAAATCCTAGGATATTTAAGAACAAAAATGTAAACATAGACACTAAAGTTTCATTATACAAGACTATTATTACCCCATTACTATGCTACCAGTGCCAAACCTGGATAATGACAGCACAAGAAAAAAGAAAAATAGTAACATCAGAAATTACGTGTCTACAAAGAATACTCAGTGTCATTAAGAGATAGACTTAGAAAGGATAACTTCAGACAGATAATATAAAAAAACCATAAAAATGTGAATTATAACATGTTACATCTATTCTACATAAATTTATGGCTCCAAGACATACGGCAACTCAGAAATACAGCAACTGTAGCAGTATTTAACTAAGAATAACTCGCCGAGGAAAGTATCAATCAAGTGCCATGCTGAATGGGGTAGGCTATCATGTTTCTCCATGACTCTCTGTCAATAAGCTCGGTTGGTGAACTTCTACCATGCCACAATACTAGTCCACCTAGTAACTTCTCTCTTTATCGTCCCTTTCTCTTCTCCTCTTGATCTTTCCAGTGGTTATTACTTACCAGGAAAGTATGTTGTTCCAAAATGGTGTTATACATGAATTACAGTCTATAGACATCGTTCATGATTATTAATCATGAAGATATTGGAGTTTTCGAACGTGAGATTTTGTGATATATAGAAAATAATGTAAATCTAGACCAAGCATTATAATACATTGAATCTTTCTCTTAAAATAACTCTGGAGCTTCTAAATTCATTTAGAAATTGCAAACATTCAGAACAACACATAGAAAGTTTCAAGGCAATTGAGCTCACACTTGATTTTATACAAATTTTTAAAGATGGTAATGTATAAAAACATTTGCGTGCACCCTCAGTAATGGGAGATAAGTGTGCTCTGGATTGCTGGTTTGAAAAGTTCTAAAAGACACCTTGTTGAAGAAATAGTCATGAGGCAGCAAGCAGGAGGTAGGCAGAAATATGGGTGTTAGGGACAGGTCTGAGATGGACAGGTTACAGTTTAGTAGAGTGTACTACCAAAGCAAGAGACATGAGAAGATGTTGGAGTCGAGGTCTGTTTTAGCCAACCTTCGATGCGAAGACTGCGCATGATGATGAATGAATGGTTGAGTTTCACTGTTCAAAACAACAGCTGTAGGCAGTAAATAGGCTATAATTGTTTAACTGAAATAACATACCCTTAATTCATCAACTTCTTGATCTCTCTTTTCTTGCAAGACTAGTGAAGCTCTAGAACATTTAATAAACAAAAGTATAATTAACAAATAAATAATTGTTTCCTTATTAATATTATAAACTTGGAAATTGTGATGTTCTTTGTCCAGCTTCCATGCCAGACAATGGCAGTATAACAATGCATAACCACTAACAATGTAGATTTACTACAAGATATTATTATGGTGAAACACAAAGAGACCTATATCACATTTGTGCAGTGATATTTATAATGAAACCCTCACAAAACATAGTAGCGAAATATTTTATATGCAAAACTGTGTTAAGTAACTTTACTATGCAAAATATAGACCATCATTTTCAATTTCCTTCTGCCATTGTTCCATAATTGTGATGAGTCCCTGAAAAAACCACTCAGGAGGCTTTAAAGTTAAGTTGTCCACATTATGCAGGATAACCCTATAACCTTCTCCAACTGACCTCTTTGGAAAACAATCTCTGCCACCTGTTCTGGCTGGAGGAACTGGATATTATAGTTGCATTACTAAATGTATAATAAAGTATAATGTACCACCTCAACATGACGTTCATTTTGACAAATTTTAAAAAATTAATTTTAAAATAAAATTTGGAAATTAGAAATGAAAATTATTTGGGCCATGTGTTTTGTGTTGAAGAACTTACTAAATTTCCGAATCAATAATTTCCACTCAAACTGTATCAGTTTTGTAGATAATCTAATTACAAACACAAAAATGTATAGCATATAGATTGGCATAGTGCTTCCAAAATGTATTATTAACAAAAAAAACTCCACATTAAGGTTTAGCAAGCGGCTGTAGATTGCGTTCAACAACAGTTTACACTATCTAAAATATCTGCGGTCGAGTGTATAAGCCCCACAAAGGCTCCGTTGCTAGGTCCCAGGTAATCAATAAAAGAATCCCCATTAAAAAAATTTTATAACAAAAAACTCTCTAGCAAAAAAAAGTTATAGCATTTTCAAAACAGTCACCATCTATTATGTAACATTACCAAAAAATAATCCAGCATCACGATTGTTGCCGTTATTTGTTTACAGCTTGCTAAAGGTTAACCCCCATGAGAGTCAGTCATAAATGTGGCTATTTCTCTAACATAATAGCGTAAATTTGCACAAACGAGGCTTAATGCTAGTTGCCAGTAATTGCCAGGTTGGATTTAAATAATTCTGCAACCAAAGTAAATAAAATAGTTATACTTTCACGGAAATTAGTGAGCGTGAAAATATATATACCTATACAATATAAGGGAAAATGGCATAATTTGGGCCTATACTCCAAAACTTATCAATAACTTACAAAATAGATATCATAACACATCAAAGTCATGCCAGAAGTAATGTGGACATATTACGCTTTTGATCAGCACCATCTTTATGGTGATATAAAAACTGAAAATAACAAAATAAATGTAAAATAATTCTGCATGTTTAACTGCAAGACTTAATGGAGTCTTTATGAAGACATTGAGTCTTTCCGTCCGGAATCAGTTATGATGAATGAAATTATTATCATTACATATTAAGATTCACAACATTTGTCCAGCTTAAACTTAGTACACAGCACATAAAGATACACTATGATAACAATTCAGTGGATGTAGAACTTCAGAAGAAAAGGGCTTTTTGACCTTACACCAGCTCTAATTATTCATTATGGATTAATTTATGTCAATACACTCTGGACTAATCAATTGATGCCCATTCTCTGCAAGCAGAAAACAAAAAGTTTAATGTTGATAGTTCTTGTGGTTCATTAATCAAACTATGTCCTATGTGTCTTCTTCAGCTTTTGTTTCTTTTTATTCTTCTTCTTTCTGTCTTCATGTACCTTTCAGTGTTGAGGGGAGAGTGAGTGTACAGTCTTTTGCCCTTCTATTTGCCTCTTCCACTGTTATATTTCTGAGTGTCTCTAATACACTATCTATCAACTTTTTACGAGGGCGTCCAATAGGTCGACTGTTTTCATATCGTTTGTTATCAGTTTTTTGGATAATACTTTGCTCTTTCTGTCTGGTTATGTGGCTGAACCATTTAACTAGTTGTTTCTGGATGTATTCTATTGTTGACTTGATCCCTAATTATTTCCTTAGTGCTTCATTCCTGATTTTGTCTCTCAAGCTAACTCCAATCATATGTTTCACACATTTCATTTCAGTGGTGATAATCTTATGAATTGTTCTAGAATCTAATGTCCAAGTTTGACACTGATAACACAATGTTAGTAAGGGAATGGTGGTGAATAGCACTTTCTTTGTTTCTAGTGTAATATCTTTGTTTCTTAGTAAAGGTGTTAATTCACCAATGACATGACAGGCCTTATTACATCTTGCGCTTATTTCTGCTTCTTGTTTGTTGTCATATCTAAATGTGCTGCCCAGATATTTGAATTCATCTACTTGTTTTAAATTGTTTACTGTTTATCTGTATGTTGATGTTCTCCTTTTCTCTTGCAATATTCATTACTTCTGTTTTGTCTATGTTGATTTTCATTCCGAATTCCTTGCCTGTTGTGTCTATTATGTTTAGGTGATCTTGCAGGTTTTTAATGCTGTTGTGGAATAAAATCTGGTCATCTGCAAAAAAGCAGTTCATTTGTTTCATTAGAATTTGCTGTTTTCTTTATATGGTCCATGTATGTAATAAAAAGTAGTAGGGACAATACACATTCCTGTTTTACTCCTGTACTTTCGTTTTATTAAAAATTTGATTCCAAATTTCTGCTGTGAAAATGTATTAAATCTTATATAATTATTATAATTTTAATGACACAAAACATATCCTACATTAAAAAAAACATACTTTCATTACCTGGTGTCTTTTAATCCTTCCACAGGTTACATCTGGGATTATGTTGCGTCTTTTTAAAGATCATTACTTTTTTTTGCTAATTTAATCATTTTGTGTATTTAACGCACACATCAACATAATGATGATTCCGATTGAAATTGTAACCTGTCCACATTACACATGATTCTGATGTGTTATGATGTCAATTTTGTAATTTATCAATATGTTTTGGACATAGGGTAGTCAGGGGCAAGACGGCACACATTTCACATTTTAGAGTGCTCTAACAACTAGACTTAAATATGAGAGACCAAATTACCATCAGTGTATAGTTATCCATCTATCTAACATTACCCATCTATCTAACATTACCCATCTATCTAACTATCTAATGTTACCCATCCATCTAACATTAGAGAGGGCATTGAAAATATACAGCTACATGTAGACAGTAGAATGTAATTTTTTGAATATATGTAAAAAAAAATCCCATCTTGCCATGTTTTTGGGGCAGGAAAAAAGGTGATAAAAACCATTCTAAAATTGAGGAGATAACCACTCAAAGAGGTCTAGCACACAGTGTGTAAATGTGTGCTAAGAATAGATAGATAGATCTAGTTTTGTGACTTTACTCTGAAAAAAAATATGTTTAAATGAAAAGTAGTTGGCAAGTTCCATTCTAAAGCTAACAATGTCTTTGTTAGGTTGGATGATCATTATAACCATATAGATCAGTCTCTCCCAGATTTATATAGGGATTGGCAACTTCCTCATGACATCAGCATTTAAAAAATACATTTTGAATGTTCCACCTTGCCGCAAAAAACGTGCGCCATCTATCAAATCGCATTTTTAGCAGCTATCATCAATTCCAATGAAAAAACAAAGTAGCCTGACAAGATAATGTGCTGAAGAACTTAATAACACAACATATATTTCAGTTTAAATATTTAAAAAATAACGATATGAATGATAACAGCAGGCAGAGTGGCAGAAGTTGAAATAAAATAGATCAAACATAGTGAAAAAAATAATCTTCCTCATGTTGAAAATTGACTCATCTTTGACCTATCAAACTTCGTTTTGTGACAGATTGGAAAGTTGCTGCCTGACCCAGTCATGTGTGCTACCTGAAAAACCCACACTCTCAAAAAAAGAAACAGCTGTACCATCTTCCCCCGTGTGTCATCTTGACCCTAGCTACTCTATGTGGTATATCATGTGATATCATTTTCCCTTATATTTCAATATATTTCGAGCACAATCATGTTTCGTGATAGTATAACTATTTTATTTACTTTGCTCGCATTCATTATTAAACTCCAACGTGGCAATTACAAGCAATATACCTATGTAGATTTATGCCATTTTTAAAGAAAAATTTGCTCAAATTCTTAGATATACCTACAAAATAATTAACTCATTCCAAATATATAAATACTCCGTAGCAAATGAATTAAAGAATATAATAAAATAGAGGACTATAACTTCCAAGACTGATCTTCTTTTCCCCTGAAAAAACACCATACTTACAGAGTAAGTACGTGCTGGAGAAAATAGTCCTCCCTGTGATTTTATACACATTTCAGAATGCCTGATACCACATTTCAAACCAAGCTCCCTTATGGTAAAAGAGTCATCATTACTTATGCAGTCATTTGTTTTCACATAGGGCGTTCAAAATGTCTGCTTTGTCCATCGTTCCACCAGCAGCTGCAGTAACAGCATGTTCTGCCAACCTATCTGCTCTCTAATTACCCCGGACTCCTGCATGTCCCAGCATAAAAATAAAAGTCACTTTATGCACACAGGAATTTGTCACTGCATCTAGCCACTGTTCCAAAATCACAATCATGCTCAGTCTGCAAGCACATCCATTGCAAAGCTTTGGTTACTGCCAAAATCTCCATTATCATGCTGCTTGTCATCTGAGCGAATGCACCACTTCTCTCTGATGATCTCATCCTACCTTTGAGCCATGAAGACCCAGGCACTCCTGATGTGCCTCTCAACTAACCCATCTGTATATATAATCGTATCACCTTCCCTGGAATTCTCACAGATCAGAGCAAGCACCTCCGACTCTACCACTGACACCATTCCCTGCATTATCTATTGAGTGTTATTACTTTGAAGGCTGTTGGACATTCTAAGGCTGCCCGACTCCATTCAGTACCAGGTAGCACATCTTCCAATTTGCACACACTCTGTATAATATCCTCTCTGCGCCCCATCCACGACTTTCCTCTCAAGTCGACTGCCTTTCATTTGAGAATTCAGGATGAGAGGGTGCTCTTTATCTGCTGTGATTTGTAGGTAGTCCCACGCCCTGCATATTTGAATTCTTTGCTCTGCAATTGGGCAAAGTATCGCATAGCCCATGTCGATGTATCTCTCGTACACCCCAAAATGATTTTGAATTTTTTTTTTCTCTAACATGTCTATGCTTTTTTAATATGCGTTGTTTTTAAATCTGCAAACTATTTTTCTCTATCAGGTTGGGATCTCCAGAAATAAGTAATTGAATTTGTTTAACAACACCAACAGTATTACAACATAATTCGTAACAGAAGAAGAACAGTTATGTAGGATTGAATTTCTTTGTGGCCGACTTTTGTCGGTGAATAGCATGTGGTACACCATGATGAAGCATCCAACAGTAATCAGCAAGCATGGTCATACTCAACCGTCCTTGATTATGTGACTCCATCAGGGCAATGTTGTGATGGAATCGTTCTTCATATTCATTGATTACTCTGCAAAGGTTGTCAGAGAAAAATTCAAGATGCGAATCTAGAAAATTGATTTTGAGGGAAATGTTACAGCCCATAATTCTGTATGCATCTATGCAGTACTTGACAAGATGCACATAGCTGATAGATTTATAATTTCCAAGAAAGTTAGCAATAATAGATTTGAATGCGATCCATGCACAAAGTTCACAACCAAGGAACAAGTTCTCAAATTATTTGCAATAATTTTCATAATCTGAGGTCTTACAAAGATATCTTCCTTTATCTTTGCATCGCTAACTTAAGGAAACTCCTTGAATCTTTCACTTTCTGACCACTCACATCTGACTGATATTGTTCTGGTGCGACTGGTATCAGAAACGTGATAGGATCATGAGGCACTGGTTTCGAAACAGATTAAATATTTGGATATACCACTGACTTTCTTGTTTTAAAAGTGAAACCATGGATATTTGTCAAGCAGATTTATAATTTCCAAGAAAGTTAGCAATAATAGATTTGAATGCGATCCATGCACAAAGTTCACAACCAAGGAACAAGTTCTCAAATTATTTGCAATAATTTTCATAATCTGAGGTCTTACAAAGATATCTTCCTTTATCTTTGCATCGCTAACTTAAGGAAACTCCTTGAATCTTTCACTTTCTGACCACTCACATCTGACTGATATTGTTCTGGTGCGACTGGTATCAGAAACGTGATAGGATCATGAGGCACTGGTTTCGAAACAGATTAAATATTTGGATATACCACTGACTTTCTTGTTTTAAAAGTGAAACCATGGATATTTGTCAAGCAGACGTAACAATCAGTACGATTTTTCGATTCTGTTACCATAAGGCATGACCCAACCTGCGCCACCAGTGCAGCATGTCGGGGATGGACTGGTGTTAGGGCCCAGGTTGCAGTTGCTACACTTGAGGCCACAGGACATGATTATATGTACAGGTGGCTTGGTTAACAGAAATACATATAAAAGCGGTTGGGGTTTTGTTGCTTACAGAAACAGAGTGAAATTTGTTGAGAAATCATCTGCATACCCCACTGTCACATCAAGCATGAGGATGGCGATAGAGGGAGTTTCAGCAGCACTTAATTGATTAATACCTGATACATCAACACACTTGGTGTGGTACTCATGGACTCCCGAGGTATGCTGCACAGGATTGGAAAGTACATGCTGGGAAAGGGGTGGTGAGATATATTGAATGGCTCAATTGTCCAGAGCATTGCATGGATGCGCTGCCCTGGTTGTGCTGAGGTCAGGGGAAACGAGAGAGCCGACTTGTTGGCAGGCGATTGATGGCACAATGCTGAGAAGAGATTGAGCAGTCTTGATCAAGGCAGTAATAAATTCATTTGAAGATGTCAGTGAGGCTGAGGGCATACACATACAGAGAGTATCGGGTGTGGGAGTATCTGGAGGGAAGGGTCATATTTTTGGAAGGTCCCGAGGGTCACACGGTCAACACCTGGGTCAACACTCCGGGGTCTAGATATACTGGGATGGTTCCTGAAACGGAGAGCAGAGCACTTATGGGAGTACCCCATAAGCTGTAATGCTAGTTTATAATCAATAATCTATAATCTGTTCATTTAAGCCCACTAAAAATTAAATCACTTATGCAAACTCATGAAATTTCTAGTAATACTGACTTTAATTGTGCCAACTGTGACTCATAATCTTCCAACAGCGAGTCTTTCCGTGCAAGCCTCTCCTTCAGAGTTTCAAGATGATCAATCAGAAGCTGACATGTCTTACTTCTTACATCCATCAAACGTTCTCTTTCATCTCTTGGAATGTGAGCAACTGATAAGAGACC
The DNA here is from genome assembly GCA_034231615.1 of Meghimatium bilineatum. NCBI lineage: Eukaryota > Metazoa > Mollusca > Gastropoda > Stylommatophora > Philomycidae > Meghimatium > Meghimatium bilineatum. Next base: position 50,924,702 of record CM067300.1, read on the forward strand.
TGCGGTATCTTCTACATTCAAGGCATCAGCAAGGTGTCGACACAAAGACAGGTACTGTGAATTATTAAATTTATACTATTAAAAAGGCACAGAAACAGTATAATAATATAATATTTCTTGGATCTTTAATTACAGCAAACTTTCTGGTGGAGTCTCGCAGGTTGGATTTTATAGAATGTACCACTACTATTATCATGACTTGTACAAGGTGAACTTTAAATTTTACCTCAATAAAAAATAATTAACTGAAGAACAATTAAAAAGTGAATCACACATTTTATTGAAGCTATTGACTAGTACATCAGACTCACAATTGTGATTATATAGCTTCAAATCACATCATGGAGATAATTTAAAATTTTTTAAATGTAAATAAAAAAGTCCATTTTGTTTAATCTATGTTAATTATTGATCGATGACAACTAGACTTTTAATAATTCTTATTTTTAAGCAAAATTATTTTGAGGGAGGGGACAATTGCAGTAAATATTACTAAATATGAACTTTTATGTGTGAATATGGATATTTTGGACCGTAAATACAAAATTACCTTTTAATAAGTTGCCAAAAATGAGAGCCATAATAATTATATTTATTTAAAATACTTGATTTGGAATCTGTTCCAAAGATGGCAATCATACAGATTTATCACACTGGCACAGGTTGCCTGAGAGTGAAAACTCACATGCTGTGCATAGAAGAAGATGAAGAAGCACATCTAACATAACTTGACACAAAACAATATTTAGCAAAGACAAACAAACTTACTGAAGCTTCACTACAATCCAAAGCATCCATTGTCTCTCTGTGTGCACTGCGCTCCATCTCTGCTTCAGAATTGAATGGTAAAGTGAGACTTCTTGCCTTGCCAATATCCTTGTCCAGTGCAGTTCTTTCCTGGATGTATACATTTTCTGCTAGTGCTTTGCAATTCCTTAGTTCTGCAAGCTCTCTCTGAAGGTGCATGATTTTCTGTAAAGCGTGATCTTCAGTTGACACTGAGTGAATAAATTGAAAGATTATTCCAAATAATTTTATGGGCAGAAATAAAAACCTGAACAAATTATGAATGTCAGGCCTTATGAATTTTTTATTAGTGCAGAACTCAATTGGTAAATTTCAACTTGAACTCTCTAACATCCTGGCTGGCTGAATGGTTAGTATATCTGGTTGTTATTCCAGTGTTCACTACATAAGATGTAGTCATTTCAAACACAAACAAAATTGTGCAATATATTTTTGTCCATGAAAAAATCCAGTGTTCACAAGTTTTAAACTACAGATGAATACCGTTGCTATGAAGTTATTATCTACAATAAATATCAAACTTTTAATATAGCAAATTATACCACCAGGGTACTTCATGGAAAGAGGAGAAAACAATCACAGAGGTTATGGCAACACCATATAAAAATAGCTCTTATAGGAAATACAAATCAACTAAATAAAGTATTTTGGGCATATTAAAAGATGACACCTTGTTGAAGACTTTACTTGATGGTAGAGTTGAGGGGGAGGTGAGTAAGAGGTAGACCGAGATACAAGAGGGAGAGAAACATCATGAAATGGACAGGTTACAGTCAAGTAACTGAGGCAAGAGTTGAGGTCCATTGCAGCCATCCTCGTTCGGAGACGCCATTTGATGATGATGATGAAGATAAGGATGTTGTCAGGGGTCGAAAGGGAAGCAAAGAATAGCAATAGTGACCCTGCCATATATATAATGAGGTAACTATGGATGTGTAGGGTGGAGTTGGCTGCCCCACTCCATAGTTTAAAGTGACCCAAAACCTTTGCCGAAGTCAGATGCTTCAGGCTCATAGGCACATATAGTTAGCCAAGCTATAAACCATGACATAGTGCAGTCTGTTCTATGGACTATATCCTGTTATTCTGCAGAAGTTTGAGATGGATTGCAAATTAGAAGAACATTTTACAATTTCCTTAAAACATTACAAAAATGAAACTAACACCAAATTTATCAAAATAAATAATGCATTCACCCAGGTATTGCAGGTTCCAAATGAGAAGCAAAGAATAGCGACTCTGTTACCTGCCAGGCATGTCGTAAGAGGTGTTTAGGAGGTTTGGGGGGGGGGGGGGGTGTGAATTTGTTTTACATAGAGGGTCAAAGCGGCTTATAAGCCAGGCTGAAAATGTGTCAAGACAAAAGCTGTAAACTATAACATGATGCATTCCATTCTCTGAACTATATTCTGTTAATCTGTATAGTTTGCGAATGAATGCAGAAAAAGAAAATATGCAAGAAAACGTCACAACCCTCTTCTTTTAAAAGATGGACCTGCTGGATCTGCAATGGCAGTGACAGATTCTGGTTACATGAACACACTTACGTTTGTGGTATACCTCGAGCATTTTATAAAACACACCAGCCCAAGTGCAGACAGCCCTATCTTGCTGCTTTTAGACAATCATGTCTCGCACGTTTCTCTTCCAACAATAACAATTGCTAAAAAAAAAAACATTCACATGCTAAGTTTACCGCCGCATAGCAGCCACAGAACTCAACCTTTAGAACGTAATTTCTTTAGACCTCTGAAAGCCTATTATGATGACTTGTGCGACAACTGGACAACTTCTAAACCTGGTCAAGTTGTAACTGAGTACCATGTCACTGGAATATTTAGCAAAGCTTATGAAAGAACTGCTACAGTAGGAAAAGCAACAAAAGGGTTCAGAGTAACAGGGATTTGCCCATTTGACATCAATATTTTCACGGATGAAGATTTCTTGCCAGCAACAGTAACAGACCAAGATCAAGATGTAGAGACAACTGATACTGATGATCATATAGTGGTTTGCTTGGATAAGCTCCAAACCTATTGGTCAACTTCCTGTAGATGAATGTTTCGTGCTTGCTCCAGGAAGTCCTGAACCTAGCCCATCCAGTGGCTGTTTAGATCTTATTTCACTCACACACATTGTACCACTTCCGAAAATACAAGTTCAAAGAAAGCGTACTGGAAGAGGTCTTAAATCAGTACTCCTCACATCAACCCCCAACAAATTGCGACTCCAGGAATTGGATGAAGAAAAAAACAAACAAAATGATGTTAAAAAAAACCCCATCAATTAAAAATGTGCGAACCAAGCCTGAAGATTCTTCTGATGAAGAATCGTTGATTCTTAGTGACGGATTAGATGATGATTACGTTTCTTCAGGCAGCGAAAATAAAGAGGCCAAACTACAATGTGGCAGCTATGTTGTAGTTCGTGTTAATGGGAAGAGCAAAGGTGCTTTTCGCCTTTACGTAGCACGCATTGTTGGCCTGCAAGACGATGGCTGCATTGGTATTTTTTATAAAAAAGTGCCAATGACACCCAGGTTCATCCTTACGGATGAGGAGGCATTTTTTACTAAGATGACATTCTTAAAAGATTGCCGAAGCCAGTGCTAAGTAGCATTACACGTCACAGTGGAATGGTACGTTTCACAACGGATCTGACTCTGTTTTCTTTATATTGATTTTTTTTTCACCCTTTGTGTTAATGTTTAAAACAAATTAAAGTCTTAAATATACATAAGCCTAGTCTTTGTGCTCTATTATCTTCCCGCACTATGACTGACTATATTTAGATAGGAAGTGATGTTATTTTGCTGGTTTTGTCAATTTTCCCATGATTTCATAATTGTTTTTGCCTGCGTGTGTTTGATCCAAAAATTGGGGCAAAGGTGGGATTTTACTCATGTTCATAAAATCTCATTCTACGGACTAAACGTGATTGTATGTTGTAAATACCCTGACGATTGTTAGATGGATGGATAAGCTACACACTGCTGCTAGTTTGATCTCTCATAGTTAAGTCAGAATATGCAAAAAAGTGAAAAATGCGCATCATTGCCCCCGGCTACCCTACTTATTGGCGCATTCATTCTCGTTGCTATTCCCTGATTCATCAGTATAGAATCACACAAAGTTACGCTCATATGAAGTAGAATTCCTGTCACACAAAGCTAGGAATATGTCACAGCCTAAGGTCAAATGCCAACAGGAATGTGTGCATTACTTTGTAAGACGGCAGAAAGCCAGCTGACTTTGTCCATTACCAATGCCATATTTTACTATCAAATTGAGTAGTATTTCCATATTCATGGAAAGTAATATCTACATGTTTTAATTGTTGTTTTTGTGTTATAGTTGTTGTTATGTTATAAGAATGTTTGTTTATTCATTGAAAAACACAAAAGCAACATGTATCTGAGGCTCCACATCTCTGCATTTAAAATAAAAACGTTGTATGTCTTGCTAGGCCTAGTCTTGAATGAATGAACATTTTATGCAATTTCTTCAAGTTTTATTAGTTTGCTCGGTCCATATTATATTAGTTTGGATATGAAACAAAATATAGTTGACAGGATTAGGTTTAGGAGGATTTTATCAATGTTGCCACACACAGCTCAAGTATTAAGGTCATCAACACATTATATTTGCAATTTTTTAAATGGCATTTTGAGATTTTCCTCCCAATTTTCAACTTCACAACTGTCATATCACAGATACAACAATAACAACAAAAACATGATTAGGCCCTATATTCAAAATTAACTCCTTTATTTAAATGTGCAAAAAATTATTTTGATATCTTTACTAACAAAAAATTTATCATGTTTACCAAACGCTCACTATAAATAACACACATTTTCCAAAAGAATCCAGGCGCAGGAAAAAAACTTCAGAATTTTAATCCAAGGCCCTAAAGGTTAAGGACCAGTTGGTCATGGTTCAAAGGGTTAACAGTAGCACAAACATACTGACATGTTAATTGATTAAAATTAAAATTATATGCATAATTTAGTTTTGCAAATTGAAACTTACATGGTGTTCTAGACAGTTCCTGTGCTTTAATCCTTGCCCTCAACTCAGCTAAAGCTTCTCGTTGCCTAGAAATTACCTGATCATGTCTCTCTCCTCTGCACTGGGCACCAAGGCTTGTCAGCTCAGATGTAATGCGACCCTGCATCATAAACAGAATAAACTTTTACAAGAGTGTTTACATGTGAATAGACATGCTAAATTTAGTCTCATGTGACAAGCAGTAAAGGCGGCTAAAATGACTTTTTAACGGCTCAAGTAGATCATGTCTGTGGTTTCTGAGCTCTGAATTATATGTTATTTCCTTCAATTTTCTACAAAAGTTGGTCAGAATGGACCTACTTATGAGGTTGATTAAAAATTTGTAATGCACTTTTAGAGAACAATGAATCAGGAATTGATGAGGAATTAGTTCAAGTAGTGACAAACTGTAGTGTAAGCTAATTGATGATATGACCCCCCACAACCACCACCACATCCTAGGTCTAGTAATGATAGAGAATAGTCAAAACATCTTTGCTATGTCAATATTTACCATTTTCATGAGAAATCAGGTCCTACAAATGACATTGATCCGGATTACTCTGCATTTAATTAGGCTTAGATATATATTTCACTATTTTTACATGAATATTTCTATGGGATACCTGAACGGTGCAGAGCAAATCAATGTGTAGAATGAATTGTTTGTGTTGGGTGTCCCGGCGTTACGATGTGGAACTGCGCTAGTGAATAGTAATTACTATGTATGGTAACTATTTTGCCACTGGGTTCTGACAAAAATACAGCAGACGACAGTAACGTCTAAGCGGGAAATGATACCATGAAAGAATGGCGAGACAAATGGGCACCGTCTGATCTCTTTGTTCTAAAAAGATACATTAGAGTTTGAACTTTGTTCCTCAAATGTTTACCTTGTGCGGAGTACCCGGTATACGGTAATAAACATGACAGAAGATTGTGAAATTAGTTAGTTAGTTAGTTAGTTAGTCATTGGGATCATCATCACTGCAAACTGGACACGTCCATATTTGCTCCGATCTCTCCTTGAGTGTATCCGCCATTACACTTCTGCTGACAGTACCGGTCCTATGCTGGTTGACAATCATTCTTCTGCGCCCTTCAAAATGTTCACTTCTAGCAACACCGCATTTCAATCCCTGATCTTTAATCATAGCCATTGAAAAGGAATCATCATCCACATTAGTCTCACTCTCGTGTGTTATATCTCTTAAGGAATTCAAAACGTCAGCACGATCCATTGCCCCATCGCCCTGTGCCACAATCGCGCATGATGCCAGTTGATCCATTCTTTCATTGCCTCAAACGCCCACATGTCCCTGCACGAAAATAAATGTAACCACTTTCAGGCTCACCTTTCTCAAGGTCTCAATCCACTGTTCGCGAACGAGACCCACTTGTATCTTCTTAATCATACTCATAAAGTCACTCAAGATGCAGACCTGCGTTACCTTCTGTGTGCCTAGCCACTCAAATACCCTGATCACCACCATAGTCTCCATGGTCATACTACTCGTAGGGACCGCAAAGGCACCACTCTCCTCCTTGATCATTTTACTTGCGCACTGAGCTGTGACGGCCCAAGCACTGCGAACATGCCTAATCACAAATCTATCGGTGTATATAATCACATCTTCCTGTTTGGTATTCTCACTGACCAAAGCCTGCACTTCTTTCTCCACAACTGTGGGACACCATTCTCTGTATTCCCTGCTAAGTGATATTGCTATTCTCAAACAAGTTTCGAAATCTGTGGGTAGACTTATCCATTCCGCACCTGATGCAACATCCTGCAATCTGCACACGCTTTATATGACATCCTCAGCACGTCCCATCCACAACCTCCCTCTCTTGAGTCTGCCGCCTTTAACTTTCTGTATTTCGGAATGCAATGGGTGTTCCTTATCTGCATATATTTGAAGGTACACCCGTGCACAGCAATACTGTAAACTATGCTCAGCTGTTAGGCAGTCAAGTAGGTATCGCATAGCTATTGTCGATATGTCTCTTGTGCATCCCAGTTTGATACGCATTGCTGCATTCTAGATTCTATCCAGTCTTTCTATCTGAGTTTGGCTAAGAGTCAGAATTGCCAGTGCATATTCCACCACAGCCACAACCAAACCCTGGTACAAAAGAAATAACAACCTCTGCTCACACTGCGCAGCCATAACCTTCATTGCTGCTAAGCCTTTGCCTACCCTTATGATAACATGGTCAACATGTTCCCTGAAACTCAGGCTTCTGTGAAAAACACACCCAGATATCTCATTTTGCTAGTTCTTTCTAAACTTTTCCTGGACAACAAAACTTGTGGCATGGGTGTCTTTACCATGTGATTGTTCAAGGAAAACCATGTCACAAATGCCTGAGAGGGATTAACCACTGCTCCCGTATCTCGACACCAATTTGTCAGTCTTTCCAGCTCCTTCTGTAGTTCCACGACGTACCTCTTTATTTCTGCCCTGTCTATACACCAGGATATCATCGGCATATAACATCGTTCTGCCAACACCTGTGATTTAATTGCCAGCGATATGTACTCTGTATACAATGAAAAGAACAGGAGATAGAGGCAATTTCTGTGGCAGACCAGGGCTAATAACCGTTGGTGCAGATATCCAGTTACCACACTTAAGAACTATCCTGTGCATCAGGGCGGCGTCAACCCAACGCACGACAAAAGAATTTACTGCAAGATTTAACAGCTGTTCCATCAAGATATCCAAGGACACCCTATTGTACGTATCCTCAAGGTCTATTGCGACCGCACATGTCTCCATGCGCGAATCGAACCCCTCAAAAACATCCTGCGCAAATATGGTTGCATTCTATGTCTTCTTTCCTGGGCGCTACCCTCCTAACAATGTTGGTAAACACTTATTTCTTTCAAGATAACACAATACCTTAAAGGCCACAATTTTTTCCAAAAACTTGCCTATCGTATTCTGCATTGTTATAATACTGTAGCCTTGTATCCTGGTGTGGTCCTTCCCAGATTTGGGTAGTGGAACTAAATAGCTGTGCAACTAGTCTTCTTTCACTGTGCCCTTTAGAAGGCTATTATTGAACATGTCCGTCAACTCTCCCAACTCCTCATTCGTTCTCCGACTAATGTCATCGTATCTAATGTCATCTGGCCCTGGTGCTGTGTTTTTTGTACTTTTCAGCGCCTTCCTTATTTCTTCAACTGTGATTAGCATATGGTTTTCCATGCTCAAGTTCTTACACGTGTCTGTAATCATTTTCCTGATTTCTTGATATGCCTCCACATTTCTCTCACCAATTTGTGTAGTGTAGTGTGCCAGCAACGCTGCACCTTTTGTATCGTCCGTCTTCTGCCAGACGGTATCGTTGCTCTGGAAATCGGCAATAGTCACACATCTTGTCAGACCATTCATGGATTTGTGTAAATGTCAGAACAATTTTAGTGACTTTTCATGTGTGATTTCCTGGCAAAATTCTTCCCATTTTGACGCCTTTGCTGACCATGCAATATCTTTCAATGTTTGGAGTAAGATATCTTTCTTCCGTTTCCATTGTGCGACCTCCATGGGCTGAACCGCAACACGTTTCCTTGCCCTTTGCCATAGAGCTACTGCTTTCCGTTTCTTGCTCCATGCCCTTTGCACCTCTTCGTTACACCAGGGGGCTTATCCCACACCTGATTTCCCACTTCTTGAGCCTTACGACTGTCTTGTCGAATTCTGCTCACAACATCTACTACTTTGCGATCATACTTACAGAATCTTACTTTGGCCTTATCTGCTTACTTTTGTTATTTTTCAAGAGAACAACACATGGGAGGTGGTAACTACCATGATGCCCCAGCACATCCCATTTGCAGATAGCCACAGAAGCCGATGACACCAATGCCAGCTCGATAGTGCTATCATCATCACCATCCCTGCTCGCCATCCTTGTTATATGGCCATCGTTAAGGCACACCAGGTCCGTATCTGTCAGGGCCTCCTCAAGTTCTCTTTCCTGTTTGTTCGAAGCACTATTGCCCCATGATGTACATTTCGCATTGAAGTCACCACAGAAGAGGATCTGCTTTTCCTGTTCCATTATCTCCCCTAAAATTTTTCAACCCTGAAGATCAACGCTCGTATTGCAGGCATACATATTTACAATCATGAATGGGTGCTGGACCCTCTGGACTCTCACTGCCTGTAACTGGATATTGTCGCTATCCCACTTGGACATATCAACCTCACATACACTAAAGCCCTCGCGTAATACGATTGCCTGTCCAAGGTGTCGCCTGTTGTAGAAACACTGAAATCCGGCTATCCTGATGTTACCACTTTCACCTAACTGTGTTTCTTGCAATGCAATGATGTCAGCACAGTAACAAATCTTTTCTAACTCTGGTCTACGCTTGTGTACACTGGCCACATTCCAAAACAGAACACTGCACGTTTTTAATTCCCAGCCTAGCTGTTTTCGAACTCGTTCGTCCAGCACCCGCCCGGTGACTTTTCCTTTTTGAGCCACCTCATTTTAGACCGTTTGATATTGGTCGCAATTTTTCAAACTGTGTAACGGCGATTAGACTCACGAAAACTTCAGCTCAGATGCACGCACTCTGTTAGCACCGGCAAAGATCTTAATGAGTGGACCTCCATATCAGAGAATAACAGCACATCACCACACAATCTCGTAATTGAAAAAAACAAATATATCCATTGTTCAAGTGAAACTGTAGGCAACACACAAAACACTTGTTGTTATCCACCATTTTGACCGCGAAAGCAGTTTTGAAAGCAATTTGATTGTGAAATTGATCTCATCTGCCACTAAATGTGCAGTGGTGGTGGGGTGGGGGAGTGGGGGAAGGGAATCTATTACAGCAGAATTTTACTACGAAATGCCTTTGATATGTCGGGATTTGGAACCTCGTTTCAAGTCTTCTATAAAGAAAGATTGCATTAGGTTACTTATCTGAATGGCATTATCAAAATGTGAGGGGAACTTGGATTGGTTGACCAATTGAAATGGGTAGGGCCAGTAGTCAATCTGCTGCCTCAGTGGGCTGGACTAATTAACAGAATATACAGCGGTGACTTAGCTAGCCAAGAATACTGCACAAGTAGTTTGGCTTTCAGTTCATACATTTTTATTGTTATTGTGATTTTATTTGTGTTTTATAAGAAGGATGCCTGGACAGAAAAGATCATGGTATACTGCTGGTTTTAAGTTAGATGTTATAGTTTTTGCGGAGAAATCCAACAATTCCATGGCCTCCTGTCACTTCATTGTGAACGAAAAGTAAGTGCGAGAGGAGGAAAAAAAGGAAGAATTGTCTCTGATGCCAAGGTCAAAGAGAGCATCACGAGGCTGTACAGCTTCATTCCCTGCGCAGGAGGAGAAATTATCCGCATGGATAATGGAGTCTAGACAGAATGGATATATATATAGTTATAATATATATAGTTATAACCTGCACCAATATTCGAATCAGGGCGCTCTCGATATTGAAAGATCATGCATTCCAGAAACACAAATCTGGAGACTTCGTTGCATCAATGCGATGTTGAAATAGCTTCTTGAACAGACATCACTTGTGTCTACGAACACGCACTAAGCTGGCGCAAAAGTTGCAGAAGGAGCTAGAAACAAAAATTGATTCGTTTCAACGTTTCACTATCCACCTGAGGAAGAGGTTTAACTATGCTCTATCTCAAATAGGAAACATGGACAAGACACCCATTTGCTTTGATATTCCTTCTAATCGCACAGTTGAACGCAAAGGTGCAAAGACAGTTTTTGTAAAGACAACTGGGCATGAAAAAACTCATTTCACTGTTGTGTTAGCTTGCATGGCAGATGGGTCACGTTTGCGCCCCCCCCCCCCCCCCCCCCCGTGATTATATTTAAACGCAAGACTCTACCTAAGGGTATTAAATTCTCAAGTGTGACGTGTTTGTGCGTGCTCACATGAATGAAAGGTTGGATGGACGAACATGGTACTCTGGAATGGCTGGATAAAGTGTGGGGGCAGAGGAAGGGAATTGCTTTTAAAAAAACCATCTATGCTAGTCTGGGATTCATTTAGGGCGCATCTCACAGACAAAGTAGAAAAACGATGCCATGAGATGGGGTTGTCTATTTCTGTTATTCCTGGGGACTTGCATCCCTCTTGCAGCACTAGATGTCTGCCTCAACAAACCATTCAAGGGCAGACTCCGAGAAAAATAGAATGGATGGCATAATCTGATATAGCAGTGACGAAGGGTGGTAACATAAAAAAAGTTGACATCACCACAATTGTTACATGGGTCAAAGAATCATGGTCTGATATTTCATCCAAAATTATCATCAGATCTTTCAAAAAGTGTTCAATTAGTAATGCAAAGGATGGAAGTGAGGCTGATGCTATCTTTGAAGATGATGCCGACGACGACAATGTACCGGAGACTGACGATATCCACCCTGATGTTTCCATGACAAATGATGACATTCATGAGTTATTTCAGACTTCAGACAGTTATTCGGACTTTGAAGGATTTCAATGATTGTTTGGACTGGCTTCGGAAAGTTTTTCCCAATTTTATCGATATTTGATGTTATTCTGTGTTTTTGTGTGTCTCTACAGACAATTTTGTTTAAATATTTTGTTGTACACAATCCAAACCCCCTATAATTTAGTCTGTTACTATCAAAACACTACTCAGTAGGGCTAGACTATAAACGTCAGTTACCGGTATATAGAAGTCATTTGTTTTCATAGCAACATTATATGTACCCGGTAACTACCTACACTTTACCATAGTGAGGTTAAATAACATCAGATACTGGTATAATTTCCTGACCAATTTCGATGATCATTGAAACTGTTATGATAGATCAGAAATATCTATAACGGTTAAAAAAAACGGTAATACCTATTGCAATAATGTTACTAATAATAGCGTTTCTGGGGAAATTATGTTGTGTAAAAATGGCGGCATGTATGGAATACAGATATATTCATAGATGAGTTTTTATCATGAAATATAGATTTCGAACGTAATATTATATGATATATAGAAATTTATGTAAATCTAGGCCTAGCATTCTGATAAGTACACTCTGGATTGCTGGCAAGCCCTAGTCATTTAATCCTGGCTTGAATATATTGGACAAAAACATGTGAGTCACTGGCTTTATTTTTAACCTGTGTTTTTTTCCCTTTGTTACAGGGATTTGATGTAATTTTTATTTTAAATTTGGGAGTACTCATTTATAGGTCAATCCCCAAATATCTTCCTGATATCATCGAAGACATTCTCATAGTAGCTGTTGATTTCTTAAAACTGACTATCAAAATGAAACAAATAAAATATGTCAAGGCTTTTTTTTACTTCTCATTCTGATGCTGATGTTTCTATGTTCACTTAATGAAGTATTCTTGGCATGATCACATTGCTGGGCCTACCATGTTCATAGTTTTAAGAAATCTTTGGCGATTGTAAATTTGTAGTAATTTGTGATGTCTCTATGTGGTTCATTCGTAGTTACAAAATATCTACCGTAAGCATGCTGAACTTTCCATTGACCAATAAAATGTAATACACGTTATAGAAAAGATATGTGCAAAGTGACATGCTATAACATTAGACAACTATGATATGGGATGGAATAGCTAAATGTGAAACACTGGAAATCTATCCGATCGAGTTCCTGTTGTGCTCGTTTTTATTATCTGAGTATCCATATGCTACAGATGAACAGTAGCTCATTCTAAGCTATACTGGAGAAAAGACCCCCCCCCCTCCTAACCCGTTTGTTCCCTGCCGAACAATGTTGCTAACTATCTCCAATTTCATAAATATTTACACAAATAGCTTTCTATCTTCTGATCCAAGGAGAATAATAAACATTAAAATTTATGCTATATTTTGTCTCACATACGGTGGATAATAGGTAGTTCCTAGATATGTAATTGTACTGAATCCTTTTATGTAACACACCTCATTTTCAAGAAGTTCTAGCTGTTTCTTTTGTTCCTCCTTTTCTCTGTGTAACTCCTTATCAAGCTGCTCCACACGACCACTGTTTTCTTCAAGACGGCACTTGTATTTATAAGAGATGGTCTTTTCCTTACTGTAGAAATAGCCAATAAAAATTGTGTAATATTTATTAACATAAATATTTATTTTTTTAAAAATAAATAGAAATAGTTGCATGTGTGTTGTCAGAACTGAAAGGGGAGCAAATAATAGTGACATATCGAGGCATACCGAGGAGTAAAATGTGAATAAGGAGGTTTTGTGGGAGGAGATGGCTGTTCCATCCCATTGAGGATCAGTGACCTATGTTGAAGTCAGATGTATTAAGCCACAAGCTGCAGATATTACAGCTAAGCTGTAAATAATGAGAAGCTGTCTGCCAATACATGCAAGAGTGCCCCTATTGTAGACCACAGCAACACAGTTTCTACCACTATCAAGGGTTTGATAGCTGACAACCTATTCACAGGTACTGCGTCCGCTCTATATCTCTAAAAGAACTATGTGGGTAGGCCTGAATTCTATATGATACCTAAAATTCACAAGTAAATATACGTAGGAAGCCAGAGGACAATTTTATATTTTTTAAAATTTTTTTAGACTAACGGGAATTGAACCAGTCAGTTCAATGGCACCAAATCGCCTAGCAACTATTGAACACGCGTTCTTCCGTACTTGACTAACCCCATCTCCAAAAAAAGATGCGATTTTCATCAAGCCTTTCAAACCGTGCACACAAAGTCACCAGAACGGACTGATCGAGACAAGGACTATTACAACAACAACAAACATCCCGTACAGGTATTGAAATATCCTCAGTAACAACAAACATATAACATAATATCTGTATCAGTTATACAAGGGCCGATAGGTCTTCTTGTAAACATGGATAACATATATAGACAATACAATTTTGCTTCGAGTAATTGCTTATACAAGTAAATATAAGTAGGAGCCATTGTCTTCTGGCTTCCTACTTATATTTACTTTTATAAACAATTACTCGAAGCAAAATTGTGTTGTCTATATATGTTATCCATGTTTACAAGAAGACCTATCGGCCCTTGTATAACAAATACGGATATTATGTTATGTGTTTGTTGTTACTGAGGATATTTCAATACCTGTACGGGATGTTTGTTGTTGTTGTAATAGTCCTTGTCTCGATCTGTCCGTTCTGGTGACTTTGTGTGCACGGTTTGAAAGGCTTGATGAAAATCGCATCTTTTTTTGGAGATGCGGTTAGTCAAGTATGGAAGAACGTGTGTTCAATAGTTGCTAGGCGATTTGGTGCCGTTGAACAGACTGGTTTAATTCCCGTTAGTCTCTAAAATTCACAAGCCTTTTGACCCTGGCAGGCTTATTATTTCTGTGTGTTACTGCCCTATGGTACACATTTCAGACTTCCTGGATTGTGGCTTTCAACCGTTCATTTTTTTCTTGATTCTTGATTAGAAACTGGCTTCACAGCACACGGGACATTCCCATAAATGCTCCGCCCTCCGCTCCAGCAGCCATCCCAGTGTATGTAGACTCATAGTTCCGGTCAGGTGTTGATTGTGTGATCTTCAGGACTTTCAAAAAAAATTTACTTTTCCTCCCCTCACCTCTGAATACTCCCATTTCTAAAATTCTCTGTATGTGTAGTTCTCAACCTCATTGACATCATCTACATCTTGAAATGAATTTATTACTGCCTTTATTAAATCTGCTTGATCTCTTCTCAGCAATGTGCTGTCTATCGCCGTATTGCCTGCCAATAAGCCGGATCTCTCATTTCCTCTGACCCCAGCATGACCAGGGCAGTATATCCATGTAATGCTCTGGACAACTGAGTTGTTCAATAAGTCCAACCATTCTTTTCTTAGCATGAACTTTTCTATCTTGCGCAACATGCTTTGAGAGTCTGTGAGTATTACTGCGTGTGTTGATGTATCAATTATCAACCAATTAAGAGCTGCTGTAACTCCCTCTATCTCCATCCTCATGCTCGATGTGACAGTAGAATATGCTTAAGATTTCTCAACCAATTTCACGCCATTTCTGTAGGCAACAAAACCCCAACAGTTTTTATTTGTGTTTCTGCTAACAGAGCCATCTGTGTATATAATTATGTCTTGTGGTTTCGAGTGTAGTTGGGCGAGTTCGTGCACTGTATCCTGAGCCCTGACTGCCGTCCATTTTCGACACGCTTTATCTAGTCTTACTATTACTTTAGTCAGTGATTTCTTCTCAGTGTCTACCTCCACCCATTCACTACCCTTTCCGATTTCTTCCAATTCACATACTATTCGCAGTGTGTCTTCAGCCTCTGCCATCCATGATCTTCCACGCTTGATTTGTTTTCCCTTTGACTCATCTAGACGATGGTGTAATGGGTGGTGGTTGTATTCTGTCACTTTAAGGTACGACTTAACTTGTGCTACCTGATGTCGCACTCTAATGCTGGGGAGATCAAGCAGAAATCTCATAGCAGATATGGGTGTATCTCTAGTACACCCCAGTACCGCTCTCATTGCCTCATTTTGAACTTTTTCCAATCTATCGACTTGTGTCTGTGACAAAGTTAGTAGGCCGAGGCCATAATCTATTACAGATAGCACCATCACTTGCAGAAGCAGAAAAAGTACCCATTGCTGAATGTCAAAGGTCGCCATAACCTTGATAATACTGATCCCTCTTCTAGCCTTCTGAATCATATTTGTGACATGTTTGTTGAATGAGAGACTTCTATCAAAGATTATCCCAAGATATTTAAGGTCCTGTTCTCTTTCAATGAATGAGCCCATCACACCTGTTATTCTTTATCAAAATGTGAACTCTTAGTTCAGCCCCACATGAGGCATTTCAGCTATTGTAGTCCTGAAGGGGTGTTACAGACTTGACATATTTATTACCCAGCGGTGAATGAAATAATTCACATGGAGGCTTGGATTTTGCTTCTGGTTCAAAGATACCTTTTCTCAATTCCAATTATGTGCATTTTATACAGCAGCCAGAGTTTGTGCATTTGCAAGCACCATCAACATTCTCCATCCTCATATTTTTGTACAAGTTCTATTAGATTGTCATTGTTGTTGACCAGTGCACATTCAATATTTATACAGGTAAGTCAATTTCATTATTCTTCATGTTAATTTAGTAGGCCTAATATCATTACTTTATAAACAGTGTCAAATTTGTTAGATCATTGTGTACCATAAGAATGTGCAAAATAAACCTATTATGCCACGATCAAAACTAGTTTAGCATGTATATCTAGTTAGATCTCATTTTACTTGTGCAAATATGATCAAAATTAGTTACATTGCGCAATTAGATAATGTAAAAGATTCATTCTTTGTGTAGCATTAACGCTACGAACGTGTCTTCATGATAATTTATCAATTTGTGGTCGGCAAATATTAAGTCCAAAATAAACCTATTATGCCACGATCAAAACTAGTTTAGCATGTATATCTAGTTAGATCTCATTTTACTTGTGAAAATATGATCGAAATTAGTTACATTGCGCAATTAGATCATGTAAAAGATTCATTCTTTGTGTAACATTAACGCTATGAATTTGTTCTATGTGATAGTTATCAATCGCGGTTGGATCCCCACAACCATTCGAATAAGTTCGTTGCATGCTACACATACACAGAATAGTAATTTGCTTACTAGTATAATAAGTATATGTTATACATTTCTTTTGTGAGAATGTATTAAAAATATTTTAAAATTTATTTCAAAACAGGATGGATTACTGCAGTTCACTACACATGCGATTTTTGAATGATTTGTGCAGAATTTGTGTAGGAAGAACATTATCTAAGAATGATAAAAGGATGCAGAAGAAACCACGGTCCTGTAGCTTATATCAAAGTGACCTGGCTAGTATTTATGGGATACATATCATGGACGATAGTGAAACAAAAAATTCAACCACATTGTGTGTCAAATGTGTAATGCGATATCATAAACTCAAAATCAACAAGGATAGTAAATCTCTAGCTCGAGTCAAATTGATGGCTACTAACAGTGCCCATATCTGGATGGAGTTTAATCCTAAGCTAACTGTTTTAGAATGTTCCGTGTGTAGTCATCATCAAAGTATGAACTGTGGCAGCATAAAAAGAAAGAGAGTTTTTGATAATTCTGATAATGTTTATGATCATGATGTATCTGTGCCTGTGTTATTTCCTGCTACAGAAACAGAGGAAGATATTATAATGTCAGTGACAGCAATAATAACATCACAAGATGGAAAGGGTACAGTCAAGAAGAGTGCATCATCAAAACAAGAGGCAGGGGATGTTGAGACCTGTTGCAGCCAACCTTTGTTGCAGAAATGGTACTAGATGATGTCTACCTGCCATGTTTATGGCTTGCCTCCCCTGATTTCACCAATGGACAATTGAAGGGTATCTCTTATTTCCCTTGAAATTTCTAATTGCAATTGAATTGACAGTGGGCGTGAATAGTGAACACACCCACCTCTGGTTTATTGATATCTCCTAAAAACTAAAAGTTCATCCAGTCTCAGGTGTGCCATGCAACTAACAGCTGGCAGTGTGTCATTGACCAGATTATTATTTAAGGAGTACCAGGTGACCTTTGCTTTCGAGGGATTGATCACAATGTTGTATGTTCTGCACCATATCAACAATTGATCTAGTCCATTCTGTACACTGTCAGCAATATCTGTTCTGTTCCTGCCCATGTTGTATAGTAGGATATCGTCAGTGTATGTTAGAACTATACAATTGCTGGGGGTTTGCAATTGAGCAATTCTCAATGTATACACATTAAACAGTACTGGGGACAGAGGAGATCCTTGTGGCAGACCAGGTGCTATTGTTCTGATCTCAGACGTCCAGGATCCACACCTCAGAGTGACTTTTCTACAGATTAACACATTTGCTATCCAGCGTATGATCCAGGGGTGGATATCTTGTTCCTTTAGCACGTTGATGAGATGGGTATAGCTAACTCTATTGTATGCATCTTCCAGGTCTATCGCTGCAACTGCAGATTCTTCTTTGTTCTGAAAACCTTCATAAACTTCATATGCAAGAACTGCTGCATTTGTGACTGTGTCTCGTCTAGGTCTGTATGCACCTAGGTTATTTGGGAGAACACCTTTTATCTCTAGTTCCCTGGTTATGCGTCTAGCCACAATTCATTCCAGAATCTTACCGTACACATTCTGCAGTGTGATAATTTTTTTTAAATTAACAAATACCTCCATTCCTTAAAGATAATAACCATACCCTGTCCGTCTTTGCCTCTATTTCACTGTCCACTGCTCATACCTATCATCTCTTTCTACTTGATGTCTGCTCCCTTTACACCTCCATACTACATTCAAAGGGTCTCAAGGCCTTGAAGTTCTTCTTCGACAATCACCCTCATCCCTTTGTGTCTACCTCAATTCTTATTAAGTTGTGAACATTGTGATTTAGGGCAAAATTATGCACTGTTAGTGTGATAAATCTACGCGGCAGATTTGATGTATAGAGATTAGCTCCACCCGATGCCCCTCATGTTGCAAAATATTTAAACAAATATTTAACTGTCACGTTATGTTTCATTTTAGGAATTGCAAATGGAGGAATGAGAAAATGAAGCCGCTGACTGAAAATGAAGTCACCACTGTGATCATAGATGCACGATCTCCGCCAGTCATAGATGGGCGATCTCCACCGGTTAATATGGTTGATCTCCGCCGGTCATAGATGCAAGATCTCCACTATTCATAGATGCATGATCTTCACCAGTCATATTTGCACAATCTCTGCCAGTCATAGATACGTGATCTCCACCATTCATAGATGCACAATATCGACCGGTCATAGATGTGCGATTTCTGCCATTCATAGATACGTGATCTCCACCATTCATAGATGCACAATATCGACCGGTCATAGATGCACAGTCACTTCCATTCATAGATGCATGATCTCAGCTGGTCAAAATTATAGTCAAGCACCTTATAAAGCACACTAACATGTTGTTATAGTGTCAAAATGGATATAAGCATCTATTCTTTATATTAATAGGTTTTTTTCCATATTAGATTTCTTTTCATTTTTTCAATAAAGTTACATTAAGGTACATAGGCCTAGTCTTTGCGTTATATAATGTCCACATAATGGACATTACACAAATGGGTCGGTCATCCGTCACCACCGTTGCCAAATAAAAAGGAATAATAGTACACGAAGCCAGTGGTGCCTTTATCGCAATAACGAGCAGTCTAACAATGGAAGTATTTGCTATGATGCAAACACTTTACTGGCTGGAATCGCAAGCCTATCCCTATGTGTGCATACTAAGTAACTCACTAAATATGATTCAGAAAGTGAAAATAGGTGATATACGCAGGGAATGGGTGGTGTCATTAGAGAGAGCTAAAATGCAGGCAGCATTATGGTAACTCATGCTTATTTTTGTCCCCAGACACACGGGCGTGGAGGGAAACAAACAGACCAACCAATTAGCTAACCTCGTCACCACAACATAAGGTCAGCCTTTGGAATGAGCAGATATACTCATTGCTCTTCGTGAGTGCTCACGATCAGAGAATTTTGAGATGAATGAGCATGAGTTAATATCCAGAATGTTGAGGTTGGGCGTGGTCCATAAAGACCCCTGACAAATATTTCAAAAAGATAGTGAACCAACATAGAACCGGAAATATCAACCATTATACTCTGAGAGATTTACTGAAGCTGAGATCTGAGCACCAATGGACGTGTCTGGTGTGCAAAGAAGATAATCAACAGACCTAAGACCTAATGAAACATTATTTTTCTCCATTTAACCTCCAAAAGAATCATAGAAATGCAAAGAAAAACATATCACCTCAGCTCTCTTTCTAAATTCTGTATCTCCTCCTTTTGGCTGTCGATTATTTTTGATAGTTTGACCATTTGTTGCCTCAAGTCAGTCAGCTCTCCTCCTTTCTGACTAAGTAATTCCCTGTTTCTTTCCAGTTCCTGTTTCTGTGACTCACTCATTTCTCCAGAGATGTCTGAGAGTCTGGCAGCTGCACCAGACAAGTCTCGTCTCAGTCCCATTATGACACCTTGAGAATCTATTATTTCCTTCTTAAGCACAGCATTCTCTTGTCTGAAATTAGACATAAATTGAACAATTTTTATTATCTAAGCATCAGCAGACTAATCAGTTACTGAAACTGGATTTTTATAATATTCCCAGTTCTCAGTAGCTTACTTCAGCATCAGTCTGGACCCTAATACTCCCATATGTCTCTTTCATATTTTAATTTGTTCCAATTTGGGTAGACCATGCTAGTTTCTAAAATATGTAAGTTTTCTTAATTCTGATAAACCTCCATATAAAATGTTTTGAATAGATGGACATAGTGGGATGATTTTTGTTTTATGATTTTTTAAAATTTAGATTGAATGCTTACCCTGGAGTTGGATATTCAGTTATCCAGGAATTGTGTAGGTTTTGAATAGTGGAGAAAGGTACAGTGTACCACTTAAATAATGTGCACATTAGGCCTATTTGTAGACAACAAGGTTTTGGGTTTTGGTTAGTGGAGACAGGTACAGTGTACACCTTCCATAATCTGTACTAGTCATATGTGCACACTATGTGCAAAATTGTGTAGGCCTAGGCCGTGTGTTTTGATTCTGAGTTCACTCTCTATGACACTGTCAAATCATGTGCTTAAGTGATTTAGTGAGGCACAGTCCTTCAATCTTTTTTCCTCTTCAGAGTGCATTCTCTATAACAACAATAAATGGTTAGGTGAGGAATCTGATCCTTCCAGTTCAGTGCAATGCCAGCTGTCCCACAGTCACAGCTGAAAAATTAAGAATACTCTTTAAACTTGACTTTGCCTACTAGGACAGAAAATGATCCTGCTTGGTTGATGGGTGAGTCTGGCTAGGCTTAATTCTCAGTCACAGGTGACATATTTAACTTGTAGTATACAACTCGACATTTGAATAGATGGTTTATCCTTGCCATAAAACGGGCATCTAATAGGCATTACTAAGAAAGTCTTCACCAAATGAGATTATTAAATCTGTAGTATTTCGTCCAATCACAATAATTTGAAGTCTTTCATCATGACTTTGTCAGCCATTTTTGTGATAATATCAGTTCTGATGCACATGATAACATTAGTTTAATTTCATAAGTGATCAGCAATAAAGTGAAAAGTTTATCATTAAAAAACTGCATGTCAAGAAACATTCAAATCATCATATAACTTTATGTGTACATAGAAACATTTGAAACTTTCCAAACAGTTGTAAAAATGGACATAGTTTACAAAACATCCAACTTTATATACTAGTTATCCAGAGACTGTAAGTATTCTTTTAAAATTTAGGCCTAGGCATATTGTTTTGTTTTAGTTGTGCTACTGTTGGTCCTATGTTTTATCAGAGATTTTCCTCTAATGTGCTACTATCTCTACTCTTCAAACAAGACAATAAACACATATTCTATAAATGGCATCAAATTCTGTACATTTTGATGTATAGTAAATCACTGCAGTTTTTATAAATCAATAAAATATTGCACAAAGACTAAATGTAACCTGTAAAATTTACTAGTTGTTTTACTAATTCTTCAATGCTTGTCAAAAAATACTGAAATCATCACAGAACTTGTATTTGTACATAGAAAGATTTGAAAATTTCCAAATAGTTGCACAAATAGATATAGGCCTACTATACAAAAAAAGCTAACTTTATATCATAGGTGCGAAATTCCCGTAATTAGCCGTAGTTTGTAGTTTTTTGCAAGGTATGACTCTGCACACCCAAACAACACATTTAATATTATTTTTTCGTGTATTTCTGCAGTGCTGTATGTTTTGGGGGTTTTTTACTCAATTTATTGGCAACACTGATTCTTTTGCGGTTTTTATTTAGGCCTATGCTCTTCAAACAAGATAATAGACACATAGGACCTATTCTGAAAATGGCATTCAATTCTGCACACGTTGATGTATAGTAAATCACTGTAAGTTTACAAATAAATAAAATTGGCCCTATTGCACAAATACTAAATATAATCACACTCTTATTTTGTTGCTTATAAAAGGATGCAAAAATGTAAATTTAGTTCACATATAGAAATAGTTATGCCTAATCTCCATGGCAGTAGACTGGAATTGACAAGGTAAATCAAATTTTGATCTAAAGCTAATACATTCAAGTTTTTGTACGACTTACCTCAAAGCATTGACTACATGCTCTAACGCCATAATTTCTTCTCTTGGTCTTTGAACTATCACTTTGGGTGGCACAGCTGGCTTAGACTTGAGCTCTTTCAAAATAGAAATAAAATTTAGATACAGTGGAATCCCGTTATAATAACATGTTCCAGACCAACAAAACATGTAGGCCTATGTAATAATAGAAATTTACTGTATAGGCGGCCTACAGTACAAAAAATATAGGATAGGCTAAATATAATTGGGGATTTTGAAAAGTGTTGTTATACAGGAGGGAAATTTGTTATTTTAACCTTTAGCACACTTTGTTTACAATTCAGGCAGTGCATTCCGCCGGAATTGTGTCTTTTCTTGATTCGGAAGGCGGAATGCACCGCCCGGTTCGCTAAACCAGAAACGGAACGAAAAAATCGAGATCAGTAACTTTTTGACAGAATGTAGTTGCAACATGGTGAAGAAAATGTATCACCATTTTGTTAATGGTGGAGAATGGCGGGGATATGATGTCAAGTGATTTTGAAATGAAAATTCGAGCAATTTGTAGTCATCTGCCTCGGGGTGAAGCGTCATGACAAGGAATCGAGTTTATTATACTATTCGTTAATAGTATATTCAGTGAAATCATTGTTTATTCAGCTGGAAAAGTGGAAACTTGAGAGGTAAGTTCTTCAAATTCATTTTTTAAAATATGTCACGAGGTTTCCAATATGTAAAATATATAATAGTCAACAGCTTTAACAGCTGTCGATCGATCAAAAATATGGTACGCCTAGATCTAGATAGGTCTAAATATGTGTTTATCACTTTCTCACATGTCTCGTAACACACATATACAAACAAAACTTACACCAATATATGCAGAATTTAATTCTTTATTTATATGTGCAAATATTATTTAAATATCTGTAACAACAAAAAAGTTATCGCGATTTCAAAACAGCCACCAACGATTGCATAACATTTCCAAAAACCAATTCAGTGGCAGAAGGAAAATTGCGTAATTGTAAACACAGCATGCCTAAGGTTAAAAAATGTGCTTTATAAGGATTCCTCTTTATCTAAATTCCTTTGAAAGGAAGGAAATAAGTTGTTCTGACATAAACATAAGCAAAAGATCATATCTGATAAGTAGGGACAACACAAGGCCAATGGTTCTCAATCTTTATTCACCCATGGCTCCTTGTAGGACAAATTTTCCTCTGGGGCCTAAAATAAGGTTCTCAGTTTTTATTAAGAGTTATTATTATTATGTCTGAATATATATCATTCAAACATTATCAGCTCTATCTGATCATAAAGTGGATGTAAAAAATATGGTCATCATCACTTGTGACGGATGAACACAGATATTGTAGACAATAGACGTATAGCCAACCTGTTGGCTAAAACACATACAAAAGACTCATAAAATCATTAAAAAAACCTTAAAAAGCAAATATTGTATTATATATCTTTAAATTATAATCATTCAATACAGAAATTACAAATCACGCATAGTGGTCAAAATTAGCCTTTTTTTTTACGATTTTTGCAAGGTTTGACTATATATTCCAGTACAATACATTTTACAGTTTTTTACATGAATTTCTGCAGTTCTGTACATTTTTACTAAATTTTGTGACAATACTGAATTTTTAGTGGCCACACTGATTTTTACTGTGTTTAAATATTTTTGTGGCAACAGTGATTGGTGCGGTTCTTATTTAAATGTTTGACAACAGTGGTTTTTTGCATGTTTTAACATTTATTTCAGTGGCAATACTGCTCTTGAATACATTACCAGTACTTTCATTATTCCCTATGATTGTTACGTTTTTTTTATACCGAACTTGAGAATTTCAGAACAAGACAATCATAATAAGAATGATAGAACTTCACCGATAGCTACACACATCCCTCTATAAATACAAATAAGACAAATTATATAATTACTGAAAATATAACAACAAACTTACTGCTTAGCTGATCTTGGATGCTCTTTTTCTCCTTAGCAACCTTGGATAGCTTCTCTTCCATGCGACATATTGTGACAGAATGTTGCTTGATCTGTTCCTCATAAGAAGCATGCTCAGATTTAAACTTGTTCACTAACTCTTCTTTCTCTGCTGACAACTAAGTGAAGGAAACAATAACCAACATCAGAATACTTGTGGAGTGCATGGTCATGGTGTTAGAGTGTTTATCACACATCTCTGACGACCTTTTGAACTCAATTCTGACAACTCTTTTGTCTAGTAATGTGTTGGTGTGGTCTTTGTTTTTATTCATTTTGTTCTGTCATTTGTCATCTTTTTGTTTGTTTCGATTTCACTTATATTTAAGTGTTTTTTTATGTACTCCTCACACCTGAAACTGGACAAACTTTTAGTTTTTAGGAGATATCAATAAACCAGAGGTGGGTGTGTTCACTGTTCACTCCCACTGTCAATTCAATTGCAATTAGAAAATTCAAGGAAAATAAGAGAAACCATTCAATTGTCCCTTGGTGAAATCAGGGGAGGCAAGCCAGAAACTTGGCAGGTAGACATCATCTAGTACCATTTCTGCAACAAAGGTTGGCTACAACAGATCTCAACATCCCCTGCCTCTTGTTTTGGTGATGCACTCTGCTAGACTTACCCTGTCCATCTTGTGATGTTATTCTCCTACACGTATCGCGTATCTCTGTCTACCTTGTGCTCGTTTCCCTTTGACTTTACCTTCAAGTAAGGTCTTCAATAAGGTGTCATTTCTTTTAATGTGTCCAAAATATTTTATTTGTCTAATCTTGATTTCTCTTAGTAATTCTTTCTTCATATTAAGTGTTTTTAGAACCTCTTAACTTTGTTTAGTTCCTTCTCTTGTGGCAACGAATACAGTGTATAGTATAATAACGTTAAATGCACACACAGTTTCGCAATAGCATTTCACTCAACCAACAAAATATATTTCACTTTCAAACTGAACACAATGATTGCAGAATATTTTACTTTATGATTTTTATTTAAAACAAAATTAAATTCCGTATATTGTCATTTCTTGCATCCAATGTCTTAAAGATGAGTATAACTCAATCTTTATTTATTATGTAACAACGATCTGGATACATAATACTGGAGATAGAGATACATGATCATATATGATTATATATGATTATATATAGTAAATATATATAATATAATATATAATATTCAGCCCATCCTTCTTTATGGAAGAGAAACATGGACAGTAAACAAAATTAAGTGTGCAGGATAAGGTGGAGGCATCTGATATGTGGTTTTTAAGAAGAATGATGAACATTTTTCCAGGCATGGACAGCCAAGAAAAGTAATGTAGAAGTTTTCAGTGATGCAGGAAGAGTAGAAAAGGACAACTTATAGCAAAAATTAAAATCAGAAAATCAAGAATTTTAGGGTTGAAAAACAATTGTTTTGGAAAAACAGTTTTGATGAAAAAACGGAACTAGAACATTTAGTAACCACTAATTAGCTAATGTGTGATGTCATTCAGTGAGTTGTGTAAACGTCCTCCTGTAGGATGTGTAGATGTCATTGTGTGGGATGTGTAGATGTCATTGTGTGGGATGTGTAGATGTCATTGTGTGGGATGTGTAGATGTCATTGTGTGGCATGTGTAGATGTCATTGTGTGGGATGTGTAGATGTCATTGTGTGGGATGTGTAGATGTCATTGTGTGGGATGTGTAGATGTCATTGTGTGGGATGTGTAGATGTCATTGTGTGGGATGTGTAGATGTCATTGTGTGGCATGTGTAGATGTCATTGTGTGGGATGTGTAGATGTCATTGTGTGGGATGTGTAGATGTCATTGTGTGGGATGTGTAGATGTCATTGTGTGGGATGTGTAGATGTCATTGTGTGGGATGTGTAGATGTCATTGTGTGGGATGTGTAGATGTCATTGTGTGGGATGTGTAGATGTCATTGTGTGGGATGTGTAGATGTCATTGTGTGGGATGTGTATGTGTCATTGTGTGGGATGTGTATGTGTCATACTGTAAATGCATATAATATGCCATGTGATCTGTGTATAATATGATTCAAACCTAATTCCACTATAACTAATTTGACTTGGACTTCTTGGGACCAGAAGCTAGAGAGGCCTGCATATCGGGAGATACTTGAAGATGTGTCTCCATTATAAACTTCATTTGTTTTGTTTCATTCCTTATAGCCCATGCTCTTTGCTCTATTTTCCCTATTGTAGAGTGCATTAGCTCTCCACCCTGCTCTCCATGAAATCCTAGACCAAATCTGTATCTGTCTAGCCATGGCACACAATGAAATTCTAAAATGTGCTCTTTGGGTATAACTTTTAGAGGAAAGAATCTTCTGTACAGTGTCATGTATGTCTTAATGCATGCTTGTATATCTGAGATAGACTGTGTGTATAGGGGATGTGAATAAGATACTAAATTGTGTATATCACTGTATGCATTGTTCAGAGCATCAAACAGGTTATGAACTTTGAATGCTTTCTCAATAATTGAATAGGTGGATGTATATTCGGTTGTTGTTGCTACAATTGTCTTGGTTAAGTCAGTGTATACTGGTGTTGTGAGATATTTGTTGCAGTGGTTGCCATTGAAAGATCTACTGTAAAATGATTGTATGTTAATATGATGTTTGTGTAGTATTTCGTCTAGTTTAGAACACACTGGACCAGACCTGGTAAAGCAAGTTATGCAAAGTGTCCTCACATGCTGACAGTTTTGTCTGGAACACTTCCTTTTGAACAGGATCAGTTTCAAACACAACACATCCTTGCAAGAGCTCCATTTCGGAAGTCTTGCATTCAAAGAGTTTCCAGTTACTACCATATCTGGACAGTGTTTCTGCTTTTTTATTTCTGTTTTCACTGGTATCCTGTTCTATTGCTGCATCTATAGTGTCTGCTTCAATCTCTAAGAGTGTATGGTGTTTGTGAACTATACCAAGAAGAATGTGTAAGTATGGTGGACAGACTCTATCAATGTCAATATCTAACAATGGGAAATGTATACTATTGTGATAAAACTTTGCGTACCCCTTTCTCTCAAGTCCATATTTTCTAAATCTATGATTATCTGTGTACAGCATAGTAAGTGTTCATTCATGAATAACTGTTTGAGGTTTCTGTATGTCTGGTTTTTCTTGCAAGCACCACAGACAAGGAAATGTGCCTTGAGCTCCAGACAATCCATATACTTTACATAAGAAGTCATAATCCCCAAACAGAAATGTCACTATCTTTTTCCCTTTCCACTCTATTCCCTCTACTTGATCCTCTATCATGACTGTCAAGTTGTCATAAGTGTCTTTAATTTTTGCCATTCCTATCATAGTGATATTGAATTTTGAATTAGGTCTGTCTATATTCCCTATTTGTAAAAATGTTTTTAAACTGCTCTTTCCGTGATCTCCTCCACATTTCACCCAAATTTCATTGTCTGGTATGTGTCTATCGTGCCATGTCAACTGTCCTAAATTGTCGTGCTTGTCTAATATACTAACTACATACTTCTGAATATCTACAATTGATACATAAGGAAACACAACTTGCATGTTATCTACTCTAAATTCTTTGTTCAGAATTAAAATTAAAATTAAAATGTTCAGACACGAGACTCTTTGCCAGACTTCGTTTACATCTTTCAAGGGGTAGATGCAAACCAGCCTCCTTCAAGAACTTCCTCTGGATTCTCAGTTGGCTCCATGTTAGCCCCGTGGCTTCCTTCATGATCAGTGCATTTTTATCGTCCATGTCTATTTTTACATTTATTCCTGCTCTCTCACAAATTTCATATCGTTGTCTAGCAGGAATTTTCTTTAGTTCAGCAACGTGTTGCTTCTCTAAAGAATCTTTGGCCTGACCTGCAATATGTTTCCGTACACTGCATAGCAAATTAGTTCTTCTTCTTTTTGTTGGTGTGCCAATTAGATTTGTTTGTTTTTGTGGAACTATTATTCTTTTAAACACTAAAGGTTGTCCTCTTGTTTTGCACTGTAAAAGTTTATTAGGGTTGTTGTATAGCTTCCTTCTAATTAGATGTGACCTTCTAATAATTCCTCCTTATTTGTCAATGGTTCTGATATAGGTTTGTTGATAGAATTTTAAAAACTAAAGTCATGTTTCATCATGGGAGAAGTGGCGCTGTCTGATGTTAACTTTCTGAATTCAGAAACTGTACATGTTGTAACTGCAGGATATATGCTAGATATAGCAGAATCGTGTATGTTATTGGGCGTTGAAGGTCTAAAAAATGTGGAGGGTGTACTGGTATAACTACATTGTGGATATGCAGGTGTTGTAAATGTGGAAGGTGTGCTGTTATAGTGAAGATGTGCAAATGCAGGTGTAAATATGGAAGGTGTGCTGGTATAGCTACATTGTGGATATGCAGTTGTTGCAAATGTGGAAAATATTCCATTATTATATTGAAGATAACGGCGAGCTGTGAGTACTGTTAAATTTGTTGGATTGTTATTACTATTGCTATAAATAGAAAGCAGAAAAATTCAGTGTCAATCATAACAAATCCTTCTCCAGAATAATTATATGCAAGAGCCTACACATATTGTTACTTACCTTGGCTCATTCATCTTTTTCTGTGCTTTTCATTAGCTGGTGGCACAAAGTATATGCAAAGTGACCAATGATCAGTAGCATGAGGCAAGATAAATGATGCTATTTGAGATCTGTACTCAGGGCTATTCTGGAGGAGGATTTAATTATAAACCAGTACAAAGAAAGCATGGCTTCCAGATCAACAAACCTCAGCTGTCTGATCCATCAGCTGTTGTTGCAACTTGTCAATTTTCTCTTTCAGCACTTTTTCAGCATTCTTCATGGCTTCTGCTTCTTGAATTGCATAGGATGCCTCTTCTAACTTTGCCCTATTTTCTTGGTTGTGGTCATCAAGTGACTGTTGGGAGAACAATTAAGTCTTTAAGAATTTGACAATATCAGATTTAACTATAGGAATATTGTTTATTATAAGAGAATAATAAACTTTTAGAAAAGTGAATGAACAACCTCTGTATACTACAACTGGTGAACAATGTCTCACAATATGTATAAAAACATTTTTGGCATTAATGTTTGCAATTATCCTATAAGCCTATGCAATGCATTTGCTTCTTGGACATCCATTTCTTCATTTACCCTTGACCTTGCCCTCCAATTTTTGATACTTCAAACTTCCGGCTCTTCATGTTAAACTTCATGTTAAAATATGGACATAATCAACTTGTCAATACTTCTGAGGTTCGTTGATTCGCAATGACATAATTTTTATGGTATAAAGTTCTGACATAATATGGTATACATTACTGAATTGAATTCCAGAGTAGAAAAGAATATACCCAACCATAAGAGGTACTTTTTATTTTTTTTATTTTGGTTACTTAGGAGACTCTGGTTCAACAAACCACAGCCACACTTCTTGCTATGGTAAAATCTCTAATATAACCAAATTGGACTAAAGATCACGATTGAAAGGAGCATACATCACAATGAGAAGTCTCCATCAGAGCCAACTCTTTGAAATGGAGATCGGGCTCAATCAAGTCAATAGAGGCTAGAAACTAAGATTGGTCGGGCCATCCCCTATAGCAAGCAGGACCACGAGCCTACTGAAGCAAGCACAGATGTTAAAGTCAGAGATACCAGGTCGAGAGATGCCCCAGCAACCATGGTATCATGCAACCTGCCTATTTAATATCTCTGCATGACAAATTAAAATTGTCATGGTGCTCACCTGTGAAGTTTTCCCAGGAAGGAACAGTGCTGGATTCTGAACCTTGACAGAATCCATCTCCAGCTATTGAAGGTCCCTCTAGTCTAACTTGTGAAGACAGAAGGCAGAAGACACAAGCGATTGGCCAACCATGGAGGAAAATAACCCCTCTAAACATCATGTGCTGGAATGCAGAGGGAGTTAATACAAAAAATGGAACTAGAAAATATCTTGCACCAGAAAGAGATTTGCTGCATGCAGGAAACCCATCTCAATAAAAAACAAACTTCAAGATATGAGGGTACTAATGTGTCAGAGTTGACAGCAAAGATTGGAGAAAGGTGACATACTAACACTGGTCAAGAATTACACCAATGCCACAGAAACCAAACCACACAAGGTGCTGAATACCAGACAATTCACATTAAGTGCAGCACCCTTGAACTTTACATACTAAACTACTACTGCCCAAATGGCATCTAATTAAACATGACCAATATTAACATCCCTAACAAACACTTCCTGGCAGTGGGAGACTTTAACAGCCACTACCAAAGCTGGGAATTCAACAATTTGGGCAGAAGGAAAGAAGTGATAGAAAGTTGGCAACAACCTAATCCTCCTGAATAATACACAAGATCCAAAAACTTTCTAATCAAGAAATGGCATAGCACCTCCACTCCCAATATGGCATTTTGTATCACAGAACTAGCTAGAATAGTTGAAAAAATAATAGTTGAACAAAAAGGTGGCAGTGATCATAGCCCAGTCATCATCCAAGTGACCAAAACAATAATTACAAGACCAACTAAGCCAAGATGGAACTACAAGAAAGAAAACTGGAACATCTATAAACACAGAGTAAACCTACCCACAAGAGACATACAATAGGCAGAGATATTAATACAACCATCAGGGAGTTTAATAAAGGAATACTCCCGGCAGCTAAGGAGACCATACCAAGAGGAACATGGACAAATTATGTACAATATTAGACCAACACAATCCAAAAACTATCAACTCTCAGTGACAAACAATTACCGTACACTGGAAGATGCAAGTAAACTCTACACTGGCAAGCAAGCAGCAGACATGCATGCATGCAAAATCCTATAGAAACATGGCTGACAAAAGTCACAAAAGACTCAAATTATTGTGATTGGATGAAATACTACAGTATTTTTACAGCCTCTTTTGGTGAAGACTTTCTTAGTAATATCTATTAGAAAGTTGAACAGGTGTATGGTGACGATCAAAACATCGTGTCAAAAGTTGAGTTGAATACTAGGAGTTAATACAGATCATTTATTTATTTAGATTTGGGATGTGGGGTCTTATTTGTGTTGTCATTCATGTTGTTTTCAAGCATAGTTGTTTCATTGTGTTCTCATTCCACATATTTTATTTAACCATTTACTACCACAACTAAAAAACCCTATGGTCTTTCAGATAAACAATGGGTGATTTCTAGGGTGCACTAAAAATGTCACCAAGAAGAAGGTGGACTTCAGGAATTTCAGACATTCTGAGACATCACAATATTACTGATTATCAAATGAACAAATGTGACATAGCCCAAAAACCGATTGTACTTCAATCCTCACTGCAAGAGCAGAGAATAGACAATAGATAGACTAAAAATATTATAATATCACACCAATTTATCCCAATCTGCTCGTTTTTTGTTGTTTTATTTATGTACAAAACACTAGACCTATATTAATAATATCATAACTTCACATCTATTTGGCATAATCTCCTAATTCTTTCACATTTTTGCTCAAAAGTTGATGGAGAATAAAATTCAACTGTAAATAATGATATAATATTGCTTCAGGTCGTCAACTGTAAATAATGATATAATATTGCTTCAGGTCGTCAACTGTAAATAATGATATAATATTGCTTCAGGTCGTCACCATGTGGCTGTGTGGTGGTACTAAAAAGAAAACTGAAAAATATTTTTTCTCTGACACACTAGATCATTTTTAAGTCTTCTCAAAGCCATTATCACTTGTTACGGTCTTAAACACTGTATCTTGTCACGCTACTTTGTTTTTACATTGGAATTTATGATAGTTTCTAACAACGTGATTTAGAGGTAAAGATCCACAAGTTATTGGGGCAAATGTCCACATTAAAATGTATAAAGAAAATGCAGATGTCATGAGGAAGTTACCAGTTCCAATTTAAAGCTGGGAGAACAGATATATATTCTTCTTCTTCTTCAGTGTTCATTCTCAAACTTCCTCTCTTGTAGTAGGACCATGGTCCTATTAGATTTCCAGCAGCATGTAGTCGAGAGAATGGAAATGCGTTGTGCCGCTTTTTTATTTGCATCAATGGCCCAACACATCCGTCTTCAGCGGAAGATATATACATGATTTTAATGATATTCCAACCATACAAAGAAATAATTAGCTTTAAACAGAACTTACCAACTATTTTTTCTGTACTTTTTTCAGATTAAAGTTATAAACAATTAATCACTCAATCAAGTGTCTTGCCAATTTGCATAGGCAATAATGTTTCTCCACAACTCTCTATCTATAGTGTTGTCAATAAGCTCAGTCGGTGAACTTCTACCATGCCACAATACTATTCCATCTAGCAACTTCTCTCTTTGTAGTCCCCTGTCTCTTCTCCCCTTGATCTTCCCAGTGGTTTTTAAGTGTTCAAGATGTGTTCTTCTCAATACATAAAACTATACATATCTATTTTAGTACACATTTACACACTACCTGTTTTCTAGATCTGTTCCAGTAGTGATTACTTTCAATTTACTTTACGCAAGTATTTGGTCAATGTCATTCATGAAAATAATGAATAGAGTGGGGGATAGAACACCTCCCTGTGGTACTCCATGCTTGAAGAGTTTCTTTCTGCTGTGCTTCATTTAGAATTTCACTGCTACTTTTCAGTTGTGCAGGTAGTGTTTTATCCAGAAATACAAGCGCCTGGTCACTTTGTTTTGCTGTAGTTTAAGGAGGAATCCTTCTTTCCACATGCAAGGATCTGGCGATATGAAGCAGTGAAGAGAGCGTAGGCACAACAAAAATAAGGTTACAGGAAACTATGGACAATTTTGCCAAGTGGACAGACAGATGGGCCATGTCTATCAATGCTCAAAAAACTACCTATACCATCTTCAGCAAGTCTACCAAACCACAAAAAATCCTACTAACCATAAAAGTTCAAGCATTGCCTAAAGATGAGACACCCACATACCTTGGAGTCACTTTTGATCCAAGACTTACTTGGAAACAGCACATAGACAAGTGCCAAATAAAAGGTACAATGAGGACAGCACTCCTTAAAAAATTGGCTGGAACAGATTGGGGTGCAATTGGGAAAATTCTAAGTAGAGCATACACAGGTTACATAAGAGCAGCCTTGGAATATGGAATGTCAGCATAGGGGACTGCAGCTAAGAGTAACACTAAAAAGATCTCGAAGATACAAAACAGCAATCTCAGAATTATAACGGGGGATATGAATACTACCCCAATCACAGAAATGGAAACATGCACAGGTTTGCCATCAATAGAAGAAAGAAGAAATGAAAAAACCACTCACAGATACAGACCTACAAAACCTAAAACCACTAAACACCTTTAGCACATATCCAACTTGGGACAGGTTCCCAAACTTCCCAAAAATTATGGACAATATACCAAGCATTACTTCGAAAACAGAAACTACTATACAAGTACTAAAAGAGACAACCAAGAATCACAGAAAGCATACCCAAAGGATATATGGAAACATGTATATACAGTTGGATCAGCGAAAGAGGCAGTATTAGATGGAGGATCAGGAATATATATAGTAACACCAGATGGAAAATAAATAGAAAAATCCACAACCACAGGCAAACATTCCACATATTTCAAAGCAGAAATGGAAGCCATAATAGAGGCAGCCAAAATGCTCATAAATTGCTTGCCGAGTCACAACAGACATGTAGTATTTCTAACGGATGCAAAGTCAGTATTGCAGGCACTGAAAGATCCAAAGAACATGAACATGAATGAACTTACGGTTTGCTTACTACACCTCAGCAGTACTACCAAAGAAACAGAACTGCGGTGGATCCCTGGTCACTGTGGCATACCTGGAAATGAAAAAGCTGATCTCCTGGCTAGGAAAGGGGGATCACTGGAACAAACAGTAAGTGATAATACATACTATTAATGTAAGACCATGTTAAAAGCAGAATTTAAGAAAAAGTGGAAGCAGATGCACCCAACTGCAGAACCAAATGACACATACCATCAAATGTCACACAAGGAACAAACCATCATCTTCAGACTATGAACTGGCCACAACAGACTGAGAAATCACTTGTTCCGAAAGCTGAAGATTGGTGAGACAGACTTGTGCAACTATGGACTGAGCCCAGAGACTGCAGAACACATTCTTCATGTCTGTCAACTCTACCAAGAAGAGAGGGAGAAAATATGGCCTACTTTCAGACTTGAGAGGTTTCATGGATGACCTGAAGCGAATTACACAATTCATTGAAGCAATTAGCGCTGTAACCTGATATCTGACTGAACAACAATGAAGAAGAAGACTCTCAATTTTATAAAGGTTTCTATCACCTTTTTGCCTGCTGATCTTTGCCCCATTTTATGGGGCAAATATCTGCCTTTACCTAAGCTCATAAACTCTCATTGTATTGTCTGCACGTAAGACTTGTGTTTTCAATACATTCACAAATAAAGGATCGGTATAAGCTATACAGTGATGACTGTTATCTCATAGTTAGGTCTAGGTGTCAGAATAAATGTAAAAAGTGTAAAAGTGTGCCCACACCTACCTTACATCTCACATTTTTTATATTGTGCAGCAAAATACTCGCCCTAGATGCAGACTGAAATCAATTGTTTTGGTCACTTCTAGGCCTACATAAATGTAACACGTATTATTAGCTTCATTGATGTTATTGCAGTCAGTTTGTAAGAATAATGAAGACAATGTCATTAAACTGCCATTAAGATAAAGAAAAAACCAAAAGTAATGTCAATCGCAAAAACAGAAACACTACTATTTTCACTGATGACAAACAGGTGAAAGAATTCACTTATCTAGGATGCATCATATCATCGAATGACAAAAACATCAAAGATTTTGACCATAGATGCAAAACAGCATACCAGATCTTAGGGCAGATGTCTCCTATTTTCAAAACCAAATATTTGAACATAAACACCAAAACTGCACTATATAAAACTATCATACCATCACTATTCTACCAATGGCAGACATGGATACTAACAAAAAAAATGCCAAAAGAAACTATGTTATGCATAAATGACTTGTCTATGTAGAATTCTCTAACAATAAGAGACAGAATCTGAAATGAAAACATCAGAAGACAACAGATTAAGTGGTTTTCTCATGCTTCCAGATTAATCTGATATCACCCCTCTCTGCTGATACTTGTATGCATTCTAATGCTTTCATGATAGTGACTTTATTTTGACGTTTATTTTTATTCACTGTTTATATTGTACTTTCTTGAAAAAGACCTTAAGGTTGAAACTGTCTTGTATACTGTTATCTGTATTTTCTCATTCCCATAACCTAGGTTTGAGAGTCTGTACGTTCTATGTAAAGTTGATCAACATTGTGTTTTACATATTGTTATATAGTTTATAGCAGTCTCAGTAATAAAACTGAGAAAAATGTAAATATTTTGTCAGATTTTGTATATTTTAAATTCCATAAAAAGTCAGCCATGGGTTCAATCTACAGTTGGGGCAGGATTTTTTTTCTATCGGAGGTACATTCAAAATCCTTCCTGTGCATGTTGCGGCGTCTGCTATGGCAAAGCGGTCTTTATTTCCACAGCCTATGGAAAGCCTCCCTGCACTCCTTCACAGGAAAACATGCAGTAGCAAAAAGATAATAGTATAACAATTTATGATACTCTCACAAGAAAGCTAAAGC
Organism: Meghimatium bilineatum; assembly: GCA_034231615.1. NCBI lineage: Eukaryota > Metazoa > Mollusca > Gastropoda > Stylommatophora > Philomycidae > Meghimatium > Meghimatium bilineatum. The sequence continues at coordinate 50,960,433 of CM067300.1, forward strand.
TAACCTGTCTCATCTGTATCAGCAATGATTCCAGTTCCTCAATTTTTCTATGCTCAGCCTGTATATCTCTCTCTCTTTTTTCCAGTTCCAATGCTTTGATTTCCTCAACAGCAATATTCAACTCCTGCTCACCTGACTCAGGAAATATAATAACTCAAACAATAAACAAAACAAAAACAATACACTGACCTTTTGCTTCTAAATAACCTACTTCTGACTGCCAAACAAACTTTATTGGTCTGCAAGATCTGCTGATCTAAAATTACTGCATGTGCTGGTTTAGTAAATATCAAACCACAAACTATCTTAGCCAATCTGTGAAACATGATACAAAACACTAATATAGGCAAAGGAGAAAATGACTATGGTAAACCTTTTATATTGATAGTTTAAATATTTCGAATACGAAATAAATTTTCAGGAACAGTGCTCACTGGTAACCTGTATTTGGGTGCATGTGGAATGTAATACAGCCCTGTAACATGAACCTAAATCTGGCGTTCACATTCCTGTACAATGCATCCCCATTTCATGTCTGGAGAAAAAAATGTTATATGATTGCATCATTTTCTGTGACTTTTCTCTTACAAATTATAAACATATCCGCTACTTTGAATGTTACCCCTTCATAATGAACTGCATCTAATTACTAGTAACTGTCTAATGAAAGATAAAAGTGCTATTTTTATTATTATTAACTGCATCCATACACATTAATAAACCATGGCATTCAGTGCCCTAGACAGCACACAACAAAAAAAAGACAGGAAACTATGTCATCTGTGCTTTCCCATTAAAGCTATATATGTGACATATCCTCTACAGAAAGTTGTCCTCACTGTCATTCTGTAAGCCACTCTCTTCTAGACTCATGTTCAGAAGGCATTCAATATTCTGTGTCCATCATAGTCTTGGTCTGCCTCTTGATTCCCTGGAACTTTTCCCTTCATGATTAATCTTTCTAAACCATTGGGTCTCTTTATGTCCAAAATATGTTAACTTGCGCTTTTTATAGTTTTGTGAAGTCAGTCTTCTTCTATGTTCAAGTCTTTGCAGACATCTGTTTTGGTTCATCTTCCTGTTCATGATATTCTTAGGATCTTTCCATAACATTTCATTTCGAATGCAGATGTCACTGCCCATGTCTCAAATCATATGTTGCCACTGGAAAAATAAAGCTTCTTAAAAGTTTAACTTTGCTTTTCTGTTTTCTCCCTTGTCATAGATTTTTCATCCCCACTAATAGATTTCTATAGAAATCCGTTGACACCAGATTGACTCATTTTACATGCTGGTATTAGTTTGTTCCATATGAGCCAATGCTTCATGTTGAAGGTGACAAAAGCTTTAACTTCAAATGTAAAAGTCTTATGATGTGAAAAAAGCTTTTCAAACACATATTAAGAAAGTTGTCCAATCAAACAGAACTTTAAAGGACTAAATGATTTTCAATAAAGTTTTTTCATATTTTTTTGTCTTTAGCCGAATATGGACTTAAACAATAGCACAATATATATTATCACAATATGAAATTCTGCCCGATCTCCCAAGTAAGTCTGCTCAGATTTTCAAAAGTGTGACACATGGTTACTCTCAAGAATGCATGAGATTGTTGTAAAGATTAGAAGAGCCGTATAGAGAAAAATAATAGATATACAAAGAAACTGATAAATCTGCATCAAACTGGACTGTTAGCAACTACACTATGAGGGATTTCTTGGAAATAAAAAAAAGCAAGAGTAGCCCTTGAGATCTCACCTTCACAAGAAGAAAAAATCCTGTACAATAAAACATGTGCCAAAGTAAAACTAATAGTGAAAAAGGCCAAACATGATAAATGGGCAAAAAAATTTACAAATTTAGATCTAAGGAAAAATGGCAGAAAGGCTTAGGCGCAGATCAATAATTTGTCGGGGAAAAGAAGAAGAACAAACGATAAACCTGTCATAGATGGAAACAGAACAATCACCACAGATCAGAAAAAGGCAGAACACTGTAACCACTTTTTTGCCAGTGTGAACAAGCTGTCCAAGACTGAAAAAGAACCTACTGAAGCAGCAAGAAAAAGTTATAATTTCTAGCTCAACCATATTTGATGATGACTTCAGTATGCAAGAACTCCAACAAGGGCTGAAGAAACTAAAGCCAAGAAAGTCTCCTGGACCAGATAAAATTTATAATGAAATGTTAACACACATGAGCACATCAGGGAAAGTACTCCTTAAGCTAATAAATATGACCTGGAGAAATGGAAAACTGCCTAAACATTGGAGAAATGCTAGCATCTTTCCCATCCTGAAAAGTAAAAAACCTCCAGATGAACCCAAAAGATGGACCCCCATATCCCTAACATCATGTCTTGAGAAATTGGCAGAAAGAATGGTTAACGCACGACTTTACTGGTACCTCAAGAGCTCAAACATCCTCTGCCATGAACAGGCTGGCTTCAGAAAAGGCAGTTGCACAGAAGACCAACAATTTAGGTTGATACAGAAAATCCATGATGGATTCCAGGAAAACAAACACACTGTAGCCATCTTCTTTGACTTACAACAGGCTTATGATCGAGTATATAGAAAGGGTCTTTTGTTGAAGATGATTGAGATGGGAATTAGTGGAAAGCTATATTAACTGGATAAAATACTTCCTCATTGACAGAGCAATCCAGACAAAGATAAATGATACAATCTCATCTAAAGAAGTTCTAGAGGAAGGCTTACCACAGGATTCTGCTTTAAGCTGCACCCTCTTTCTCATTTACATTAATGATCTTGCCAAACATATCAAAGCTGAAAAAGCCCTCTATGCTGATGATTTAACAATATGTCAGAGCCATGAGAATGTTGAAAGTGCTGTCAAAAGACTAAATGGAGATTTAAAAAGACTACATGAATACTGTCAAACAGAAGCTAAAAATAAACTGTGAGAAAACTGTCTATACCAACTTTACCAAGAGTCATAAAGAAGCCAAAGAAAATATCATTCTATGGTTGGATACACAGAAATTGCCAAGAGAAGAGCACCTCACATATCTTGATCAGCAGCTCACCCTCAAGAAGCATGTAGAAAATATCAAAAATAAAGAACTTAACCGATTACAACTACTGAAAAGACTCACTGGCACATCTTGGGGATCAGACAAGGATACCCTCAGAGGACTATACCTTGGTTACATACATTCTGCTTTAGAATACAACAGTGCACTCCTCACAACATGTTCCAAGACAAATGTAGAAACTTTAGACAGAGTGCAAAACAATGTCCTACGTCTTATTAGTGGAGCCATGAGATCTACACCAACGGCTGCATGTGAAATACATAAAAATGTAGAACCCCTTGAGATGCGGAGAGATATGACTGCAATGGAGGCTTATGAAAGAAGCAAAAGAATGAACAAAGACCATCCAAATAAACAACTTGTAGAAAACTGGGAACCAAACCACAGAATAAAACAAAAGTCAGTCCAGAACCATGTCAATGAAATAAAAGACAGTTATCACCTCCCAGACAAGAGACAAGAACTGCAAAGAGTAGAAAAATGTTTACCACCACACACAGGTTTTGAATTGCCGGAAATCAAAACACAGTTAAGAGATAATGCAACGAAAAGTTCCGACCCAGTAAGTCTTAATGAAAGCAACACAGAAAACAATAGACACCTACCCAGAACATTGGATTCATATCTATACTGATAGGTCTGTCTGCAAAGCCATCATCAAAGCAGGTTATGGAATATATAGAATATCTAGACAAAACATCTGATGAGTTATTTTTACAGACTCTATGTCTGCTCTTCAAGCACTGGAATGTGATGGACATTATAAACCTGAGCTAGCTGAAATATATCAATATGCCAACCAGTTGCTTACATCTTATAATGTCAACATTGTTATGCAGTGGATTCCTGGCCACTCAAACACACCTGACAATGTTAAGGCAGACAGACTAGCAAAGATGGGAGCACAGCAAAAACAGCCTTATACAGAAACAACCATGCACACAGATAAAATGATGTTGAAATCTGTGAACAAAGAAATTTGAATGAACAGATGGGGCATGGGAAACACTGGGAGGGAAATCTATAAATATATGACCAGCCCAAATCCTAAAGAATCCCAATGGACTGCAATAACATCAATGAAGCTAATAATACGTGTTACATTTATGTAGGCCTAGAAGTGACCAAAACAATTGATTTCAGTCTGCATCTAGGGCGAGTATTTTGCTGCAAAATATATAATATGACCAGCCCAAATCCTTACATTTGAACATTTATCAGCAAAGAAAGTGGAAAGGGACAAGTAAATGAAACCGACATGAAACTGGTGCTCAAAAGGTTATCTTACACAACATTCACAAAGATATGTTAACAGATCAGTATTTCTTCCATGTATCTGGTAATTGGACTTTGATTCATAAAAATTGAGTGCAAATTATAATCTATCGTAATTTTCTTGCACAATCACTTCTGATTTTTGCGGAGTTATTGCCCTTGCCCTGGGAATGAAGCTCTGGGTTTTTCTTGATCTGCCGGATATGAAAGGGTTAACTGAACATTACGCACTAGATTATTTGCCTGTTATAAATATATAATACTTATCAAAACAGCAGCAGAGAACGGAAAAAATTGCTACACAGACTTTTCAATGTAATATGGAAGAAACAAGACACACCAGAATACAAGAAACATGACAATCATTCCCATTTGGAAGAAAAAGGAAGTAAGATAGACTGCACAAAATACAGAGGGATATCTTTACTAAGCCACACAGGGAAAATTTTTAACAAAATATTAGAACCACAATTATGATCATACATTGAACCACAACTTAAAAACACTAAATGGGCTTCCGTAAGAACAAAAGCTGTACAGATGTTATCTTTACACTTAGACAACTAACAGAAAGAGCCACAGACAATGAGAAAGAATTATGCATTGCATTCATTGAACTAGAAAAAGCCTTCAACAGAGTAGAAAAACAACAACTTTGGAAAACACTAACTTTGGAAAACTATACAGAATACTATTAACATTTAATCAATATATGCAAGGACATTTATACTAGTAGCCAATGTGAAGTAAGAACAAATACAGTAGTGTCCAATAAGTTCCAAATCCAATCAGGAGTTTCCAAGGGGTGTGTCCTATTCCCCCTACTTTTTATAACAAATATCAACCACATCTGTAAACTAACAAGTACCAACAAAGAAGAAAACATGAACAACAAATTGAACACTACTGTTTACAGATGATCAAGTACTAATAGTGATATCAGAAGAAAAATTGTAAGAACATATGAACAGACTCCTCACAATGTTAAAAATTCAACATGAAGATTAATATTGAATAGATTGAAATAATGGTAATAGCAAAGAAATATAATTATCTCCATTGATAATCAGCACCTTAAACAGGTAAAGGAGTAAAGAGATACAATGCAACAAAACATACCAGATACTAGAACAGATGACACATATTTTAAAGAAAAACAATGTAAACATAGACACTAATGTTGCATTTTACAATATTATTATTATCCCATCACTGTGCTACCAGTGCCAAACCTGGACAATGACAGCACAAGACAAAAGAAAAATGTATGCATGTTCTTCCATGACAAGTGATGATGACATTTTTTTACATCCACTTATGAAAATTCAGTTAGAATTATGACTATGCTTAATAGTTTGTAGATGGATAATGAGCCCTATTCGAACTGTAAATGTTCTTGGACAGTTCATACATAGAATGACCACTGTAGGCGGATTTTGGTCTATCCGTTCACAAGATGATGCGTTTTCACAAGATGATGCGTTCTTTTTGACTGTAGAGCACCAGATTCTTCTTCTTCTTTCTGTCCTCATGTACCTTTCGGTGTTGAGGGGAGAGTGAATGTACAGTCTTTTGCCCTCCTATTTGCCTCTTCTGCTGTTATATTTCCGAGTGTCTCTAATTACACTATCTATCCACCTTTTACGAGGGCGTCCAATAGGTTGACTGTTTTTGTATCGTTTGTTAAGTGTTTTTTTTATAATACTTTCTGTCTGGTTATGTGGCTGTACCATTTAACTTGTTGCTTTTGGATGTATTCTATTGTTGACTTGATCCCTAATTGTTTCCTTAGTGCTTCATTCCTGATTTTGTCTCTGAAGCTAACTCCAATCATACGTCTCACACATTTCATTTCAGTGGTGTTAATCTTATGTATTGTTCTAGAATCCAATGTCCAAGTTTGACACTGATAACACAATGTTGGTAAGAAAATGGTGTTGAAAAGCACTTTCTTTGTTTCTAGTGTAATATCTTTGTTTCTTAGTAAAGGTGTTAATTGACCAATGACCTGACAGGCCTTATCACATCTTGCATTTATTTCTGCTTCTTGTTTATTTTACTCGGGGTTGCCAATTTCCCCTCGCACCAGATTAGATCTATTTTGTGTAAGTTCTTCCCATGTGTCTTGGTATATTTCAAACGCTTCAGTCAGGTCTTTAATGAATCCTTGTGGCACTTCTTTTCCATGCTCCTAGAGTCAGTGGGAAAACCTTTTCCCTTTGGGTGATTGGGTGAATTTTCATGGATGTGAAAATGAGCTGCACTGGGGATTTTGTGAGCTGCACTGGGGATTTTGATTAAAGTGAGGAGGAGTTCTGCAAAGCATCGACCTCACTCTCTTGTCAGACCTAAAACCAGTGGCAAGACGAATCGAGACAACTGGAAATTAAGTACGATGCATTGGAACAAAATAAAAATTGGGACAGCAGAAATAACATGTCTACGAAGAATACTTGAAGTGTCATTAAGAGACAGAATTATAAACAACAACCTCAGACAGATAACCAAAACAATACCAGCATTGGAACACATCAAAAGACAACAGATCAAGTCTTTTTCACACACTTCAACTACCAATAGGACAGCATGTCACAGATGGCCATGACATATAGACATCATGGTTGTAAAGCCAGAGGCAGACCATGTAAAAGATGGACTGCAGAAATCATAGAAGCCACAGGAACAAGCATACAAACAGCACACCATCTCCAGAGAACTCTTCTACCCCTGATGCCGCAAGCAAAGCAAGGACCACAGTGTATAGATAGAAAGATATAGATAAATATGATGATATGATGTTCGTCCGTCGTGATCGACGATGACCAAAAACTCAACCATAATAATAATAACAATAAATAATACAAATAATAAAAGTTAATAGTGCGTTTTAAATGACTAGCAAGTCCAATGCACGCACAAAATGTTCTTTTACAGAATTGACAACAATAGAAGGTATCTGTGTGAGGTTGAGATGTTTTTTCTTTTCTACGTGTCCGTTTCTGTCTTGCAGTATCTTGTCTGAATTCTTCCGCCGCTAGTGCTCCCGTTCTAATGCTGTAACACCATGCTGTTCTATCCTGAGCAAGGCTTTCCCAAGCGCCTACGTCAATGTTAAGATGTTTCAAGGATGACTTGAGCGTGTCTTTGAAGCGCTTTTTCTGTCCACCCGCTTTTCGAAATCCTGCCTTGAGTTCTCCATAATATATTTGTTTTGGCAAACACAAGTACTCCATATGCACAAAATGGCCTGCCCAGCGTGCTTGCGCCTTCATAAGTATTGTGTGGATGCTTATTGAGGTTGATTTTTCCAAGACCTCGTAGTCTGGTACTTTGTCCCACCAATGGATGTTTAGTAATTTACGTAGGTAGGTAAGATGGAAATGATTTAATTTTCTTGGATGTCTAGCATACACTGTCCACGTTTCGCAGGCGTATAGTAGGGTTGGTATAACAGCAGCATGATATACTTGTAGTTTGGTGGTTGTTCTTATACCTCTTCTGTCCCATACATTGTTGCGTAATCTGCCAAATACAGCACTAGCTTTTGCCAGTCTATTGTTAATTTCCACATCAATGTTGACATCGCGAGAGAGAGAGTGCTTCCCAGGTAAGTAAAATTGTCAACTACCTGCAGTTTTTCCTGATTGACGATGATGGAAGTAGCAGTATGTTGGCTATTTGATGTTGCTTGGTGCATGACTTCTGTTTTTTTGGTGTTAATAGTGAGACCAAAGTTGTTGCAGGCCTGTGAGAAGCGGTCTATGGTGCTCTGCATGTTTACGACAGAGTCAGCATACAATGCACAGTCATCAGCATAAAGTAATTCTCTAACAGTACTAGATTTAGTTTTCGTGTTTGCTTTTAGATGACGTAAATTGAAAAGACCACCATCCGTTCTGTAATTGATCATTATGCCAGCTGTTTCAATACTATGGTGTGTTTCCGTTAACATGGCCGTAAATAACAGGCTGAAAAGAGTAGGGGCCAGCACACATCCCTGCTTTACACCATTTGTGACAGGGAATGCAGGAGATACTCCTCCGTCGCAGATAACACTAGCCATCATACCGTCATGAAATTGTCGTATCACAGTGACAAGTTTTGGGGGGCATCCGAACTTTGTAAGCACCTTCCACAGTCCTTCTCTGTTAACAGTATCGAATGCTTTAGTTAAGTCCACAAATGTTGCTCTTGTTACTTTTCCTGAATTTGCCATGCAGAGAATATCATATCAACTGTACCACGACCTGCACGAAAACCGCACTGACTCTCTGGGAGTAGCTCATTTAATAGTGAATTATTTAATCTGTTGAGTATGACACGAGCAAGAATTTTACCAGCTATAGACAAATATAGATAAATATATAATCCATATTACAGTAGAACTCCGATCATCTTAGTCCTGATTAACCAAATTCCCAATTATCCGAATCGAATTTGGGTGAAATAATTTTAGAGCGTTAGCGGATATAAATGTTCTTGCCGTCTAATGTTACAAGTCTCCTACAGCCCATGGATCAGGGCGTTTTTGAGCGCACCAAATGACATTGCAGGCGTTCATTGAAAGAGGCTGAAAAAAACAGTGAAGAAAGAGTTCTAGAGTCATATAAACAAATAAATTTGAAAGAATGCTGGTACATGATTGCAGATTCCTGGAATACGGTTAAAAGCCTTACACTTAAACGAGCATGGAACAGGAAAAACGGCACATCGGCCAAAGAACAACTACAATTTGAACTAGAAAAGCAAAGGAAACAACAACTACAAACAACAGTTGTACTACCTACTGAAAAAAAAAAGGAATTGTCAGTTGAAGAAATTGTGAATACTGCCAAGAAAATCACAGATTGCTCAGAATGCAACGTTGATGACGTAGATTATAAGGGTTTGAGATAATGACAGATGATGAGATCGCCAAGGGTGTCATGGACGAACAACAAGGTGATAAAGAAGACATTGATGACCCCGGTGGAGAGACAGAAGATGAAATTATTCCTACATACAGGGAAGCTTTTACGTGCTTCGACAATGTTTTAAAGTGGATGGAGCGGCAACCAGAATGCGACACTGTACAACTTCTTTCAATGTATGATTGTATGTATGTACACTGTTTTGCTTCATTCCTGAGCTATATCCAATTATCAAATTTTCTATTATCTGAATCGGCAGATCCCCAATTAATTCGGATAATCAAAGTTCTACTGTACAATATTACTAACATCACCTTTTAGTTTAGCTTTCTCAAGAGCATCCTGCATTCTACATTCCAAGTCAGTTCTTACGGCATTCAATTTCAGCAAGACTTCTGCCCTGTGTTCTTCTTCTAAAACTTTAATATGACTGTGTAGTTTCTCTGATTCAATCATAGATGACTCCCATTTAGAGTAGAGCATTTCAATGTGCTGACTTGGCTCTGCCGTTTTGAATATCACACAAATATAAAACACAAATCAGGTATACTCTTATACATATTTATTTGGGAAATAGAAACTACAATCAGACCATATTTTCCAGATTTAAAAAATGTGTAAATATCATTTCAAAACTCTACAAAAGTTTTGTGGCATATTGCAGTTGAAATCTAAATCACTGAAATTGCTAATAGATTAAGCTATTATAAAGATATTTGGCAGTTATTTTGCTGAAATAGAATAGCGCTGAAATAGATGTACTTAGCTGTAGTTTATCTCAGGCTCTGAGAGGTACTGAGACCATCTCTGACAGCTAAACTAGCTGTGTAGATAAGGAGGAGGGTGTTTCAAATTGAAATCCCTTAGAAAATCAGAACATGATTATTAGTAGTAGGATGCAGCCAAAAAGTGGGTAAATCCTCCCCTCCCCCCTCCTTCCAGGAACTAAGTTTATTGTAGGAAAGTGTAGGAACTGACTGTTGATGACAGGGCATTAACAACTGTTAGGTTCCTATGAACTTTCACTGACTATCAGAAGTTGACCAATAGAATAAGACGGGAGTGACAGCAGTGTAATGGAATAACTACTGGACTGTGTCAATTTACTAATGGTGAGCAATGACACCTAATATTAACACCTGTGTGCTAGTTGATGTTGACGATTTATGGGAACAGTCACTAGGAAGGAAGAACAAATATGGAGACCTAGGATGATAAGTGTTGTATAATTAAATGATATCGTTGAATGAATTAATATATTGGTAATTAATTAAGACTATAGCTAGAGTTGCATATATGCATTGTATAAGTATTTGATTAGATAATATGATGATGTTTTTTTGTCAAATATAAATTAGGCAAATTGGGTCCCAACATTAAATGTATTGCCTCTGAGCTATTGGGCTTTAGTTTATCCGTTAAGCTAGTTGGTTAGATTATTAGAACCGGGTTTAAGAGAGGAAGTATTAAGGAAGAAGGGGTGGAGTTCAGATTAAAGTATTACTAACAATAGCTCATGCATCATTTCAAAATGGTGGCACCCTTTTGGATACATTCTTTCTATGTAATTTATGATATTTATTCATGAAAAATATGACTGTTACTTATGGTTGCAACATATGGATGAGATACAAAGACCCTAAGTAAAACAGCGGCAAAGAAGACCAACTCCTTTGAGATGAAATGCTACAGAAGGATACTTAGAATATCATGGAAGGAAAAAAGAGAAACTCAGATATTATAAACACATTGAAGATTCCAGAGTGTTGATTACTAAACACAAAAGCAAAAAGAAAAGTACACCTGTTTGGTCATATAAAAAGACACAACTGTTTAGAAAGACAAATAATGGAGGGTAGAGCACCTGGGAGGAGGAAGAAAGGCAGACCAAGAAGATGATAGACTGACGACATTAAAGATAACATGAATACGTCATTGGAAAATGCAAGCCGCATCGCCCAAGGCAGAGAAGGGTTCAGGGAGTTCATTGGGAAGACAATGGTCTGGAGAGAATACGTTACATAACACAAAATGGAAGGTAAATTTATGTGATCTATAAAAAATAATGTAAATTCACAACTAGCATAATGGATTTCACTTTTAACTCTAGGGCTTTGAAATTCAATCATAAAATGTAACCATTGATTATGACACAGAACATTTCAGAGGTGTCATAAAATGTCATGAGTTTCATTTTATACAGAATTGTATACAGAATGTGAGATACGTGCACTCTGGATTGTTTGTCAGTAAAGAATTAAGAAGTTCATGGTTTGAGACACTGAATTGTTTTTTGAGTGGCCCTTTACACCTTTACAGACAGAAGAATGTAGATAATATTTATTTAAAATAAGACTAGACAGTTTTGAACCTGAGCTATACCATTGTCACAGACCCTCTTTTGATCATACACTTATATTCCAAATAGGGAAGATTTGAAACCTGCTAGGGTCTGTCAATTATCAGATTTTTAGGCACCTTTAACAACTCACAGAATGTACATTCTTAAAGATATGACAGCTATCCTAGAATTGTGTTACAAGGGACCTTGATTGTTTTAATGATCCAGGCATGGTTTTACAACAAGAAGTGTAAATTTAGACATGTACAGCATAATATTTGAGACAAGCCTTGACATTTGGCAGGATAAATCAGATAGCTATCACTGGACACTGATATAACTGCACCATAGCTCGGAAAAGGAAGACAGCACTCTGTACAGAATGGATGGGCCCAACAGCCTCATAGATAACAAACATTTTACTATATATGTCAAATTTATAACATTTTCTGACTCACTATCATTTGAAATCTTGACATTGACACCACATTTCTCTAAAGACTGTTCAGTTAAGTTCTCCCAATCCAGTTCTGTTTTCAGCACATCACAGAACAAGTCACGCACCCATAGCAAATTTTCATCTCCACTCAGTGACTGGATTATTATTATTTCTTCTTTCAACTGACCACTGAGTCTTCCATTGTCTCTTAACCTGTTCTGTAAGCACAACATATTGTAAACATAATGTTAAAAACATGCAACTTTCTTCAAATAAAACCCAAGAAATCATACACATATCAATTTATTCACAAAGTAAGACTTTCTAGTTATACGTTTTTGTGTTTCATTATGGGATAATATGTCCACACACATTCCAATTTTTTTTTCCCAACTTGATTTCATACTGCTTCCATGATGCGGAGATAAAAAACATGCAGAGTCTGCTACTGATCATTCAATCTGCGCCACGTACTCAGAGCCTCCTTCCTCAAGGGTCTTCCAGGGGAGGGGATGGGGGCCTCTCAGTTCACTGCGCGCAGATCAATAGATGCTGCGTTGTATGTGCCTTTAGTGAAATCTCATTTCGTTAAATAATGTATGGTGTGTTTCGTTAAAAGTGTGGACACATTATTCCATAAAGTACCATTTTTGTATTTTTTATCAAAGGTTTAAAAAAAATGTGTGTTGTTTTAAAAGAGCATGAATTAATGTGGCAGTGCTTGAGAGATGCCTTCAAGTAAGTCCTTGAAATTATTTACTGACATGCACTTAAATGCTGACTTATGCACAGCTCAACATAGAACAGCATATTTGGAAGACACTAGTATGCACATGATGTAACCACCTGAATAAAGTTAAAACATGATCAAATGACTTAAATTGCTTCCCATCTTACTTTGCTATATCTTAGATTCAGGAGCAAGGCCATGATAGAACCAAGAGCAGATGGCTCCAATATACACATTTTCTATAATTGTATAACTTACATCTTTTGCTTTTATCTAACTGGGTCTAACTAAGCAAACTAATATAATTCATTTCTCTCAAGGTGTAACAATACAAACTGATTTAGTACCAAAATATGAGAATAGCAGTTAACAAAACACAATTATAACTCATTAATTAAAATTCTAATGCATATAGTTCATACAGTGTTACATTTTCCTCAGAGGGAAGTTGATTCCCCTAAGGTCTGTTGCTTAATCTTCAGTTCTACTACTTGGAATTAATACTTACAAGTGTTTCACCTCCTGATGATAGGCATTGAATTGAGGTCAGTCAATCAGCTGACCAGGTATATGATAAAGTAATTCGATTTGCAGATTTTCTCTGATGTCTGAACAACCCCAAGAATATATAGTATAAAAAACAAAGCTCCATGGATGTCTGCCAATACAAGGTAACTACGTGAAACGTAACAACAATTAGACTTACGTAAAACACAGGTTTATATTTCGTCTCAATGGGACACGACAGACTATAGCTAAAACTAGTAGGTAATGATGGGCAATGATGAGCACACAAGAAATCATAAAAATTACAATACACAAATCGCATTCAACGTTTAGGCATATCATTTGCATATTTCCATTGGACGTTGTGATAATTTTTCTATTCGTCATCTTTTAATGTTTTGTGTGTGTCTTGATAAAGACCTTTTGGTTGAAACGTTGAATGTGATTTGTGTATTGTAATTTTTATGATTTCTTGTGTGCTCATCATTGCCCATTATTACCCACTAGTTTTAGATATAGTCTATCGTGTCCCATTGAGACGAAATATAAACCTGTGTTTTACGTAAGTCTAATGGATGCCTGCAGGTATCTGAAAATAAATGAGACTCATCCAGACACCATACAGCTATAGTCAATATTCTATCATGCTACTTCATCAACAACATTAACCAAAAGCAGGCATTCGTATTTTGCAACAAACTTAGTCTGTGTTATAATTAATACAAAGATCGGAGGATATTTGATAAAATGGAAGTGCCGCAGTAATCAGACAAATAAAGGTAAATACAAATAAGGTAGGAAGGTTACTGTAGAAAACTGTCAATATAAAATAATAAAATATAGAAAATAACAATAAAACAAAGAACAAATACAATTGTCAACGTAACTGGGACCTTTATCAAGACAACAAAAATAGTTAAGAACACAAAACCATAACGAATATAAAACAATTGGCTGGGAGACGGATTTCTCTCACCAGGAAATCATCACCCAGTGACAGCGCAACACATTATTAATAAGTGCATATTGATGCGTTCAATATGTTTAAATTATGAAATGCTAAAAGATGAAACATGCAAAACTAAAGAACGGGGATACCAAATGGCATTGCCAAAAACGGGGTGGGGGAGGGGTTAAGTGGGCGGTGGAGATAAAAGGGGAAAGGAAAGAGAAAGTGCACGCAGGAGCTGGGGCTATAAATATATATAAGGAACAGAAATGTGTAAAGAAGAATAGCATTTGACATTATAGGATAGATAACAAAAATATATACACATTCAAATACAATCACGAACTAAACAAATATGTATACATTCTATTTGACAATCATAGATAACTATAAATATAAGCACATATACAAACAAATGTATGTAGGTACCTATATACATGTATTTGTCTGTAGTCCAATGTATGCTGTGATATCAATATATACTTTTATATATGTCTAGATATTTGTTTGTATATGTGCTTATATTTATAGTTATCTATGATTATCAAATAGAATGTACGGTATAAATATTTGTTTGGTTTGTGATTGTATTTGAATGTCTATATATTTTTTTTATCTATCCTATACTGTCAAAAGCTATTCTTCTTTACACATTTCTGTTCCCTATTTATATTTGTAGCCCCCGCTCCTGCCACCAACTTAACCCCTATACTAAGGTATTCCTCTGTGCCCTATATGTTTTATATAATTTTATTTTCTCACATTCCCTGCCACACCAAGAGTTAAGTTGTTTTTTGTAGTTAATGGCACAGGTTATTCTTACTTACTGCACTTGACTCAAGGGCTTCTCTAAGCTTTTTGCCATTGTTCAAAAGCTCTTCCTTTCCAGACTTGGCTGATATGACATTTGATTCTAAATCTTTGATCTTGGTCAACAGTCTTGTTCTCTCATCAATGATCTGTTTCAGGGTCTCAATGAGTTCATCATCAGATATCTCTTTTTCTGGAGTTTTTACTGCAGGTGTTGAGAAACATAACTGAAGGACTCTGGATCTCAGTCTCTGATTCTGTAGATGCATAAAATATTTGACATGACATATTACACAAAACCCTTTGATATAAAAGAGAAAGTTACTGGAGACAGGATAACTAAAGTTAAAACTTACCTAACAGAAACAATAACCAAACTGTCAGAGGATATCCGACAAGGTGGAGAGTGTCACAGAAACAAAAGTAAGAAGCAATAATACCTATGATAATTTATTATTGTCACTGATTACTTCTAGAACTAAGAAATAGCAAAAATACTAAATGTAAAGTAATGTTAATGAAAAATAACCAAAAAAAACAAATGAGCAAGGACTTCGTTCCACATTACGGTCTAATAAAGACCTTTATCACGAAACAACCACAACTAGAAATAAACAAAAGCAATTTAATCAATACAATGAGATGGTCTTACATTTATTTTTTACTTGTTCTCATTGTTTTTGAAGAAAAAATTTACAATCATGTTTCGTTATGAGCATTAACAGTGCTCCTTTACATTTATGCCCTACTGATAGATAAAAATCAAACGAGGTAAGTGGAATGCAACATGAAAATAAGTCATGAGTGTCAAAAACCTGATTACATGAATGTTTCACGTCAATGATGCCAACTGTACACACAATATATACAAACATACAAAATAGTATACATGTGCAAGACCACACAAACACATATATGGAGATGGGCGGGCTGCCAATAAACAGCGTCAAATATTAGGGGGAAGGATGGGGGGGGGGGGTAAGTTGACAAGGGGAATTCCCATATATGTCGACCTGTTTATATTTGCAACACTATGCCAAAACATTGTTGATGGAGGATTTATACAGATGTTTGTACTTAAGAAGTAAGTGGTCTAGAATGAACCAGTTTCAATAAGTTTACTAAATAGTACTTGCTTTGGAACACTGCTTTTTGACACTCTGCATAAACAACCCACTTTAATCTATATTTAGAAAGTGATTGCATAGTAACTGAACATGATGCTGTATTTGAATATTTGTGATTTTGCCAATTAATGTTGAGAATTTTACAAAGGTGATATAGGTGATAGATTAGCATTCTTGAACATAAATGCACAAAATAAACTGTGTATTGACTAAACAAAATAATAACATATCATAAAATGGCAGGAAAATTGATTGGAACACCTCAAATAATCAACAAATTAGGTCAGTTGCAATATTTTTATTAAAAAAATTGCAAACTATGAATAAATATTGCATTTTATAAATTGTAATTATTCTTTTGAATAACAAATTTTCAATAATTAACTGAGATGTTGAGCTTCTGTAACCATTTTCCTTTCCAGTGATATACTATATGCACACCATTTATCAAAATTATGATAAAACTTGATCTAATTTTAAAAATACGTAATGAAATTTTTCTACTACTGAAAATGTATGTGGTACAAACCTAAATAGATGTAGCACTTTATAATTCAGATTTTTAGTTTGTGTGTGATTGGTTTAAATGATAGCAGTCTCCTCATGTACTAAAGATCTGTAATTTAAAATTCAGATTGTTACTTCTCACTTGAGACGACCAATCCTTTAGTTGACTCAGCTGTAAATGAGTACCTGACACATGAATTAGGGGAGATAAAGACAGCAAGGAAGGAAACTGGCCACCCCACCTAATAGTTGCTGTGGATTAGTACATGAAGAGTTATCTTCATCCCAGACATCAGGTTGCTGTCATGGGACCCACCTTTACATATAATTTTATCCAGTCATATTTTCCTTTAATTTTCTGTTGATGGTTACACATCAACCATCTATTCATAAAACTCTTTGTTGCCTTTCAGCGACAGGGGTAGAATAATTTTCTGGAGACGGCCCTCTTGTGTGCTGAGTATATTGTTAAATTTGTCTCCTCTTTTATTTCAGTGGTCCATTATTTTCATGGTCGGCTTCTAGGTCTGTCTTCACTGTATCTGTGCAGCATAGCTTGTTGTGGTACGCTGTCTGATGGTAGTCTGCTGATGTGTCCAAACCATTTGATCTGTTGTCTCTTAATATATTCCTATATTAAACTGGTGCCGATATTTTGTCTAATGTCCTCATTCCTCACTCTGTCTCTTAGCAATATTTCTATGATTCTGTGTAAGCATGCCATTTCAGTTGTCACAAGTTTATGTTTGTCTTGTGCTGTCTTGTCCATGTTTGACATTGGTAGCAAAGCATTGGCACAATAATCATTTTGAATAATGCTATTTTGGTGTTTAAATCTACATTTATCTTTCTGAAGATTGGTGTTATTTGCCTTGGGGTTTTGTATGCTTTATTACATCTATTGTGTATTTCTTTGCTGCTCTTGCCGTCTGTTGTTATAATACTTCCTAGGTATATGAATTTTGTCAAGTCTGTTATTTCCAATATATATATTTGTGTTTATTTCTGTTCTTCCTATCTTCATTACTTCAGTCTTTTCTATATTTATCTTTATGTTAAAGGTATGGCATGTTTGATGTAATCTATCTGTCTTTTGAGTTCTTCTACAGGAACCATAATTTATGACAATGTGTCCCAGATAGGAGAAATACTATAATATATTCATTCTCAACTTTGGATTTTTCCACTCATTTAGAGAGTACGGTACATCAAAAGTAGCAGCCATTTCTTCTATAAGCCTCTATGTATATTTATTACACATATTTATTTTTATACATCCCATATAGGCCTACTTCTTAATCTTTTGCATTCGTTCTCTATCTCCTGTAGATTAGCAAGAGATTGTGTCATGGTTTACAGTTTGTCTGCACTATCTTTTATTTTTGGATTGACACATCCAGCATTTGCATGGTTTCTGGGGCACTTTGACCATCTATGGTCAGAGAATAGTCAACTACACCCTTAAAATTTCCTTAGCCATCTCTTACAATATGCATGGCAGGTCATAATAGTGTTTCTATTAATTATTATTTGCTCCCCTTTAGAGTTCTGGCAACACACAGGTGATACCTTATATACAAGAAGACCTCTATGAATTTTACGGAATATAATTTCAGTTTCTTTTATGAAAAATATTATTAAAAAACATGCTAACTACTTTACATACAAGAGGCGAATATAGATGCTAACTGAAAAACAGCATATGGTTACTATGTTCTTTACAAAATATATAGAAAATGTGTCCAATTTGATAGGCAGGACAGGTGGGGGCAAAAAACCCACTTTTTACAGTTTAGTGTATTCTGACACCAAGACCTAACTAAGGGACAACAAACTGTTATCGGTGTATAGCTTATCTATCCATCTTACATTAGTGACGGTATTGAAATTATAAGTCTTATGTGTAGACAATAAAATGAGAGTTTATAAACTTAAGTAAAGATGTATTTTTGCCCCATGTTATGGGGCAAAATCTGCAGGCAAAACGGTGATTAAAATTGAAGGACATCACCATGCTACAGGTACAGCAAACCTTCAGTGTGTGAATATATACTAAGAATAGATATGTATAGTTTTAATGTGTATAATAAACTTTAATCTGGAAAAAAAAGTGTTGAATAAAACATAGTTGGTAAGTTTTGTTTTAAAACTAATACTGTCTTTGTAAGGTTATCATAAATTTACCTAATAGAGTAGCTTCAATAGAGTAGGTGGGAGAAAAAAGATGAGCACTTTTCACTTTTTTATTAAACATATTCTGACAACTAGACTTAACTATGAGAGACCCAACTGACAGCAGTGTGTGGCTTATCCATATATGTTACATTAGTGATCTGAAACATACAATTATTTGTAGACCATAGAATGAGAATTTATGAACATTTGTAAAGCGCTAACTTTGCCCCATTTTTGGGGCAAAGGTAAAGTGCAAAGGCAAAAACAATTACAAAATCAAGGGCAAATTGACAAAAACAGCAAAAAAACTGTGTCCAAGCTTTCCTTCACAGTCAGTCGCATTGTGTGAAAATTATAGAACACAAGGACTAGACATCTGTATACAATGAGATCACTCTAAAGCTCATCCTGTTATAACAACTTTCCCTATTTAACAGAATTTTTCAAAATCCCAATTATATTTATTCTTTATTGCTTTGCACTGGATATAACTAATTTCTGTTGTTACATAAATATTTCGTCGGTCCGGAACAAGTTGTTATAAACGGGATTAGACTGAATTTATGTAACTTTAATACAGAAAAATGAAAATATTTTTCAAATCATTAATATAAAGAATGGCTGCCGAGATCGGTTTTGAGTCTGATAAAGTCTTTGAATCATGTAATGCTGCTTGGTATCGGTTTTGGTAATTTCCAAATGACATCGTTGTGCGTGAAGTATTACTCTTAATTCATTTGGTTGAAATGTGTATTGCAGAACTCTTTATTTTTGCTACATAAAGGTGAAATGAGTCTTTACTTTTCAAGTTGATTAACTACAATATATAAATGATATCTCGTCTGTGTCATTTCCAGAAGAACTAGTGCTGATGTCATCGCTGCTGTCAACTGACACTCTGATTCTGAAAATTCTGATTCAGATAAAAGAATTGTTTTCTTCCTGACATCTGTTTCAAAGTGTTTTGCGCTGGCTCTTTTATTAGTCCTGTTTTCAATTTTCGTAGTCTTTGTTTTCTCAAGTGCTTCTTGTCTATCTTTGTTTAGGGTCGAAGTGATAAGTGCAGATTATAGGAGGAACCACATTCAAGAAAATCACTCTATGATCATAAATATCAGCCGTGTCTACATCATGATCTTACTGTTGCTGGTAAGAAATCTTGATTGGTGAAAATGTTGATGACAAGTGGAAAAATTATTGTTACTGAATCCTTCTGTTGCTATTGGAGCAGTCTTCTCATAAGCTCTACTAAATATTCCAGCAACATGGTACTCAGTTACAACTTGACCAGGGTTAGATGTTGTCCAGTTGTCGCACAAGTCATCATAATAAATTAAAGTAGGAAGCAAGAGGATAAATTAAAAATTGAGACTAACAGGAATTTAGCCAGGTCCTTTCTAGTGGCACTGAATTGCCTGGCAACTCCAATAAAATGGTTTTCCGTACTTGATTAGCCACCCAACTGCATCTCCAAAACAGATGCAATTTTTTCGAAACATTCAAACTGTGTACTATGGTAACTAAGAATGGACCAATTGAGACAAGGACTACCAAAACCACAATAAACATCCTGCAAAAGCATTAAAGCATCTTCAGTAACACAAACATATAACATACATATACGTAATACAAGGGCCAATAGGTCTTCTTGCAAACATAAATAACATAGAGACTGTACAATGTTGCTTCAAATAATAGCTTAAACAAGTAAATTCAAGTAGAAAGCAAGAGGACAGATTATAAATTCTTCAGACTATCAGAAATTGAACCAGGTCCTTTCTAGCGGCACCGAATCGCCGTTATTTCCCGTTAGTCTCAAGTCATCGTAATAGGCCTTCATAGGTCTAAAGAAGTTACAATCTAAGGGTTGAGTTCTGTGGCTGCTATGAGGGTTAGACTTAACATATAAATGTTGTTGTTTTTAGCAAACGTTATTACTTGGAAATAAATGTGTGATATGTGGTTGTCTAAAAGTAGCAAGATATGGCTGTCTGTGTGTGACTTTACCACAAATCCCATTGTTAACAACATTTATAAAATGTCACAAATAAAAAAAGTGGCATCACAATATAACGTGCTTAATAGCTTAACAATACAATATACATTCCAGTTTATAATATAAAACAGCATGACAGTAATGATAACAACAGACAAGTAGTGAGAATTTGAAAAAGAAAGTTAGATTGATACCAGTGAAAAATTGCTTTATCTCATGGATGAAAAAATGACCTGTCCATGACCGATGAAACTTTGTTGAGTGAAAGAATGGGATGTTAGCATCTGATGTAGTCACATGGTGTGTGAGGACAACCCATAGTTTTGAGAGGAAAAAACCAGCTGTGCATCTTGTCCCCACTTACCATATATATCGGTCTATCCCAGCTTTAGATCAGCATCAGCAATTTCCTTATGACATCGGCATTTTATTCATGTATTTTGAATGAGGTCATTTGCTCCCATATCATGCAGGTTTTTATCCCAAACCAGATTGTTTGAAACTATCATAAAGTCTGATGATAAAAACAGAGCAGCCTGACAAGATAATTTCTTTAACCTGTAGCATCCTCTGTTTACAATTATGTAATTTCTTTCCTGCCAATGAATTAGTTTTTGGAAATGTTATGTAATCATTGGTGGCTGATTTGAAATGGCGATAACTTTTATGTTGTTAGAGATATTTAAATAATATTTGCACATATAAATAAAGAATTGACTTCTGCATATAGCAGTGTAAGTTTTATTTGTCTGTGTGTGATACAAGACATGTGAGAAATTGATAAAGACAGATTTAGACCTATCTAGATCTAGACATATTGTATTTTTGGTCACTCCAAATCTGTTGAATATTATATATTCTAAATAAGGAAAACCTTGTGGGCTATTTTATTTAATTTATTTGAAGAACGTACCTCTCAAGATTTCCACTTTAGAATAACAATCAGTAATGATTTCCCTGAATATATAATAAAATAATAGTATATAAAATAACCTGATTCATTATCATGTCGCTTCGCCTCTATGCGAATGGCTATAAATTGCTCGGATTTTACAATCATAATCACACGACATCTCCTGCTGCCATATTAGTACTAGAAACAGTAAGTTAACTAATATATCTACTTAGAGTTGCCATAACATTTTCTAAAAGAAAATTACAAATCTGGGTTTTTTAATCATGTTCCATGCACTGGGCGACGAGTTTTGCCTTCAGGATTAAAAATTCGAGCTAAGTGTGTCGCCGTAGGGTGCTAAAGGTTAAGAGCTTAATAATACAACATATATTTCAGTTCAAACATTTAAAACATTACAATATTACCCCACTCAATCTATTAGCTGCTGAAATAGGCCGCTATATATTCATTACCGTAGTGGCCGTTCTCGTCCGATTGACACATGGTCACTTAGATTGATGTCTGTTACTTGTTCTCTGTGAATAGACATGCCCATAGCACTGACGTGATTAATGGTAATGGTGAATTCAAGTTTCTTTTCTGATCGTTTTTAACCTTTAGGACGTGTGCAGAAACTTTATTCACCAACATTTCCCCTTCTCTGGTTAGTGAGCAGCGAGTATATTTGCTGCCTTAGACTGCAGTTGCTAGGTACACTTGAATCAGTTAAAAATCTCCAATATTTAAAAAAATTTTCACCAGATTTGTTACATCTGGCATTTTATTCAATTGACTACCTTTACCAGCAGTTTTAGTGGCAACCATATGCCTAATGCCATATAAATATCAATATTTTCACAAAATATTGATAATTTCAAACAAAAGCATCGCCATGATGGTAAATTCTGTTTTATAGATGTATATTTTATCGAATTTTCATTTAAAATATTATCGATTGCGAGTCAAATGATTATTTATGGAGAGATAAGTCATTTCCACACTAGAAAATAAGTTACAACACGCTGTTTTATCTAATTTAATATTAAAACATCAACCAAGTTCGAACGATACATTTCTGGACTAGATCTAGGTTTATAGAAGGATTTTAAGACATACCTGAAGGAGTAATCCTTGTAATCTGTGAACTTATCACGATTAATCCATGAATTTGGCACGCTAATTTGGTCTATGTTATACTGCTTCCACTCTGGAATATTTAATAAACTTCATGCAATTGTATTTTCGTTCTAATGGTAAAAAAATTGCTGGGTTTTTGTTGAAGTTGTCTTTGAGACTGTCTTACATGTCTTGTATTACACACACACACACAAATAAAACCTACAACAATATATGCAGAATTCAATTCCTTATTTATATGTGCAAAAATTATTTAAATATCTCTAACAACAAAAATGTTATCATGATTTCAAAACAGTCACCAACTATTACGTAACATTTCAAAAATTAATTCAGCGGCAGGACAAAACTTACGTAAATGTAAATACAGCGTTCTACAGGTTAACAGCTGTCATTTCCAAACTGCAAAATGTTTATTATGACCTTCCATTTTCATCAAAACTTGGTGAAAATTGATCTACTTACGATTCAGATGATGCTGATAGGCAGTTTTTAAATGTAATTTAAAAGAATACATGTAATGCAATTTAATGTAATGTCTAGCTCTGTGGCGAAGTGGTGCAGAGCGTGTCTGTGACGACCAAGATACCGAGTTCGATCCCCAACACAGGTAATTGTGCATCCGGATCGTTCAGAAAGCAATGGCAAATTACTGAACATATTTATATTGCCTAGAAAATCACCACAGCCAAAAAATGCTGGGTTGATAGCTACGTCCTGAATAGGATATGTTACCAATTTAAAAGAACGTGAATGAATCAGATGTTGATGGGAAATTAGTTTAGTATTTAGAATTTAAAATAGCAATATCACCCATCTGTAGTGCAGACCAAACTGATGATGTGCAGCTTGCACAAATCATAGATCTAGTAGACCACGTTGTAGACCCCACACCATAGACCTAGTAACGATTGAGAATAACAATACAGCTGATCTATGTCAATATTGATCAATTTAATGAGAAATCAGGTCCTGCAGATGACATTAATCAAGATTACTGTGCTTTTGATCAAGACTAGGCCTAGTTGTCACTATTTCTACATGATCATTCTTTAGGGGTACATGCAGAACTTTGTGTATGCTGGTATCAAAATTTTCAGAAAAATAAGGTCTATTTTGGAAAGCTCACCAGATATCTAGGGCTTTCTTTATGCAAACTAGGCCTATATGTTTGGAGCAATTAAAAGTTACAGAATGATGTTGTCATGCTGTGTAAAAGAGACTGCTTTGCAACTTTCATTTGAACATTTATCATTAAAGAAATTGACACAAGTAAATGAACAGGACATGAAACTGGTGCTCATTGTTTTTCCTCTAGCTTGTTACATGACAAGTAAACTTATCTTACATGACATTCACAAAGATATGTTCACAGATCAGTACCTCTTCCATTTATCTGTTAATTAGACTTTAAATTATAAACATTGATTACAAATTGTATTTTATATTAATTTTCTCGCACAATCACTTCTGTTTTTGCAGAGTTATTTATCTTGCCCTGGGAATGAAGCCCAGAGTTTTTCCTGATCCGCCGGGATTGAAAGGGTTAATGAAGGCAAGTAGAGTGTGAGAAATTTTTAAAATACCAAGATCGAACAATGAAAACAACAAGTAGTGTGATAAATTTTAAAAAATCAAGATCAAACAGCACGAAAAAAAATGTTTGTGTATTGTTTCAAATTGATTAGTCCTTGACCTATTAAACTTCATTGTCAAAGATTGGAATGATGGTGTCACATAATCACATGTGGTATCGAGAAAACCCAGAGGTTAGAAATAAACTCACTGTGGCTCTTTTCCTCCACTGGAATTTTGGCCCCAACTACCATATACAGTGTGGATACAACATAAACTCCACTGACCTTCTTCTGTGTCTGCTCAAGGTCAACTCTAACAACTCTCTCTGATCTCTGTACATCCTGTAATTGAACTCTGACAGTATCAAGTTCATTCTGAACATTACGATTTGTTTCTCTTTCAGAAAGCACTTGAGATTTTATCTTGTCTAGCTCCTGTCTAAGATCTGTGACATTTTTTACTTGTTCTCGAAGCTTGTTTTCTGCCGTATTTAATTTCTGTGAATACATAAGTTTTTATCCATAATTAGCATATACATTAACTCTAACTGCAGACTAAGAAGAAACCAGGAGTTTAAAAACGTATTCTATATTCGTGTTTGGTATCTGTTACTGGGAATGTGCTGAGAATGTCCAATGTGTTTGTGCATGATAGAATTTATTTATCAGCAGCTCAACAAGAACCACTGTTAACAATCATGAAAATTCATCAACTTTAGTGGTACTAGCACATAATGAGACATTCCTCCATAACAAGAGATACTCTTTAAGGTATGGTGAAAGGAGGAAGAAGATGAGGTGGTCAGAAGTTAGGCAATAAGACTCAGTTTAGTTTATTTGCTTTTATACTTCTTCTTCTTCTTTCGTTCACTTGAAACATGTCTATATCTGCAATTCTGTCTCCTTAATAAAACTCACTGTCTTTTGTAGTTCATACAGTGTCCCATAGAGCTTTGATTCCAGTGTTGTTTCCTCTGGCCAATATGTCTGCCTCAGCGTTTCATGCTCAGAACGCTCTTGAAGTATATGTTTGGCACTCTGTACTGCCTGTCCACATGTACACATGGCCGTGTTGCCAATCTTGAACTTTGTATACATGTGACTGCGGAGTCAGTTGTGTCCTGTTCTGAGACTGCTTTCATACAATGTTGTATTAGTTATGAAACCTTTAATTTTTTTTAAACAAGAAAATGGGGGGGGGGGACAATTAGAGGTGAGAAAGAGAGTTCTGCAGTGCTATATAACCCCTATACTAACATATGGGTACAAGTCTTGGACAATAAACAAACTGGAAAGTGGGAAATTAGAGGCAACACAGATGCGGTTCTACAGAAGAATGCTGAGAATACCATGGACTGTCAGATAAACTAATGTAGAGGTGTTGAATGAGTCAAATGTGAAACGGACCTTAATCAAGAATATAAGAAAAAGGCAATCTTCTTTTTTTGGGCCACTTCATGAGACAGGCAGGTTTGGAGAACATAGTTGCAACAGGTAAAATTGAAGGCAACAGAGACAGAAGGTGACAACGTGAGAAAATATTAGACAGTTTGACAACCTGACACAGCAAGGAAACAACAACAACCTTGATACATAATACTGTGGACAGAAAGCTGTGGAGAGCCATGATCGCCTACGCCAGCCGGCATGGCACCTGATGATGATGATGATGTAGATAAGGATCGCAACTGTGTGTATTGCAGTACACCAGCAAAGAGGCTCTGCATCAAATTCATATGCAATACATGTAGCGACCAGCCTGATCTACATAAAAAAAGATTCTTTTTGGAATATCATATGCAGATGTAAATATTCAGACCTGTATATAAAAATAGAATAACTTGTGGAGGTTATGTACACAAGTCCTGGACACTAAAGTGTAAACATAAAATGTTATTAAAATTGCATATTTTGTATGCATTCTGATAGCAAGACATGGTGACATTTATAAGAAATGATGTACATATCAATACTCGTGTGTATTTCAAAATGGTTCAGGATGTATGTGGATGTGTGTTATTTCAAAATAAATGGATTATGAGTCAGCTTTCTGAGATACAAGATTGGGTATGTACCCATTATTATTGTTTTTCACACATTTTTTTTTAATTTTATTTTTTATAACTAACACAATATAGCAAACTAACAAACTAACTCAACTAATTTTTATTACCTATCCATTTCTGAACATTTTGATGTCAGAATTGTTCATGTGGGCAGAATAGTGAGGGAGAAAATGGAAAATACAAATACTACACATATGAATTAAAAATATTGGACACAGAAGTCCAAAAAAGTATCTATATTTGCTTCATAGACTACAGCAAGGCCTTTGACAGAGTCCAACATGAAAAATTAATCAAATGTCTTCAAGAAATAGGCATAGATGGAAAAGACATCAGGCTGATTAGAAATATATATTGGGAACAAACTGCATCAATAAGGTGTGAAAACAGCTACTCACCGTACATAGAAATAAGAAGAGGGGTAAGACAAGGATGCATTTTATCACCAAGCCTATTTAATATCTACACAGAGAATATCTTTAAAAATATAGAAGAAATACCAGGACTCAAGATCAATGGGAAAATAATAAACAACATTAGATATGCAGATGACACTGTTCTTTTAGCAGAAAGTGAACATGAACTACAAAGACTAATAGATCAAGTCAATAAATCAAGTAATGAATATGGACTGGATATAAACATTCAAAAAACAAAAACCATGATAATCAGCAAAAACACAGAAGAACAGGAGGTAAACATAAACATACAGGGAGAGAAACTACAACAAGTAAAACAGTATCAATATCTTGGACACATAGTCACAAATGATGGCAGATGTGAAACAGAAGTTAAAAGGAGAATAGGAATGGCTAAAAGTACCTTCAATGACATGAGGAAATTATTAATATCTAAACAAATTACAAACAAGTTAAAAATGAGAATTATAAAATGTTACATCTATTCCATATTAATGTATGGCTCAGAAACATGGACACTAAATAAACAATTAGAAGACAAAATTGATGCCTTTGAGATGTGGGTATATAGAAGAATAGGGAGAACATCATGGAAAGAGAAGAAAACAAATAAAGAGGTGCTAAAAACACTTAATATGAAGAAAGAACTACTAAGAGAAATAAAGATCAGGCAAATAAAATACTTTGGACACATTAAAAGACATGACACCCTATTGAAGACCTTACTTGAGGGTAAAGTCAAAGGGAAGCGAGCAAGAGGTAGGCAGAGATACAAGTGGGAGAGTAACATTACACGATGGACAGGTTACAGTTTAGCAGAGTGCACCACCAAGACAAGAGACAGGAGATGTTGGAGATACGTTGCAGCCAACCTTCGCTGCGGAGACGGCACTTGATGATGAAGATGATGAATTAAAAATATGCAAAATTTTGCATATTTTGCTGACATCAAGACAAGGTGATATTTATAAGTAATTATGTACATATAAATACCAATGTGTATTTCCAAATGGTTCAGGGTGTATGTGAATGTGTTTTATTTCAAGATAAATGGATTATGAATCAGCTTTCTGGTATAGAAGCTTGGGTATGCATATATTACATTTTTCATAACTAACAAAATATTTTGTGTAAGCAAACAAACTGAACTGATTCTTATTACCTAGCCATTTCTAAACATTTTGATGGCATAATTGTTCATATGGGAAGAATAGTGATGGAGACAATGGAAAAATACAAATACTATCAAAATTTACTAAAATATGAATAAAATGTTCTCCTGTATAGCAGGAAAGCCTAGAAAAACCTTATGGAGATGAAGAGTTTAGAATTCTAATCAGTGTCATTTTTTAATAATAGGATTGGCTAGTACTGTGTCCTAAATACAGCTACGTGTAGGAGCATGAGAACTAACCGTATATTTTTTAATATAAGTCAATGAGTATATAAGCCAAGAATGTAATTTTCATGTCCAAAATCTGAAAACTTGTGTATAGACTGAGGTATAAAAGATAATACCACTAATAATACTGCGGAATCCCAATATTATAAGAAGGAAGGGACAAGAAAAATATTGCTCAATGGATAATAACACAAACTTTAGCAAAAGTAAAATGCAAGGTCATTTCTTCCATTTGTCCTACCCTACTGGTACTCACATTAAATACAAAGTAAAGAATAAAACAATGTGACCTTTGCCCAGAGTCATTACCAGCCTCATAAAACCTGCCAACACCAGGTACCAGTGTTTCTAGATATCTGATTCATTCATTCATTCAGTCAGTGTTGTATCTGCAACAAAGGCTGGTTTCAATGATAGATAACATCATAATTTACTGTAAATTCAAAGTCTAGTCAATGAATTCCCTTGATCAATATTTCCCTTGACAAATATCATCATCAGCCATGACATTCACATCACTTTCCAGACTAACTGATGAAGAGCCACTATAATTGATTATGTCTTACCAACTTTAGTTAAAAGTGGATGTGGAACAGTGGTACCTAAAACAGCATCTCCCTGTACAGGCATGAAACTCCTGTCTGCTTTGATTTTCCTTCACATAGCAGGTTGGACAGAAAAGGCAGTTTTTGTAATGACAACTGGACATGAGAAGATGAATTTTACTGTTGTTTTAGTTTGTATGGCAGTCCCAACCATAAACAAATTGTGATTATTTTTAAATGCACAACTGTGTAAGAGGGCAAAATTTCCAAGCAGCATGTTTCTGCATACCCACAGGAAATGGATGAATGAAAGTCACCCTGAAATGGCTATAAAAAGTGTAGAGGGCAGAGAAAGAGGGAACCTGCTGTAAAAAAAACATATAGGCTAGTCTGGGACTCATTTCGGACACATCTCTCTGAGAAAGTGAAAAAACAATGCCATGAGATAATGCTATCTATATCTGTAATTCCTGGGGCCTTCCCTTCTTCCCGCAGCCACTAGATGTCTCCTTAACAAACCATTTAAGGACAGGCTTCAAGCAAAATAGAATAAATCGACATTGTCATTAGATTAAGCTGTGATGAAGGGTGGTAACATAAAAAAAGCTTGTAATTGCTAAGTTGGTCTAAGAATTGTAGTCGGATGTCTCAAAAGTGTTTCGATCTTTCAAAACGTGTTCCAAATAAAAATAGGCCTACTGGCAGTCATAAACATGATGTAAAAAAAGGGACAAATAATAATGTATTTTGATGCCAAAATATTACTTTATAGCAATGCATACCTCTCTGCAAGAATTAAAGGTGTGTGATATATTGTGCGAAAACAAAAATGTGTATTTTTGTGTATTCTTGTTTTTTGTGTTTGTTTTTTTATACTTGTGTATATACCTTTCAAAATAGTCGTACACAGTTATGTTTTTAAATAGTATATTATTAAACAAGTAAAACACTATCTCAGACATACAATCACAAATGATAGTAGATGTGGAACAGAAGTACTTTCAATGACATAAGAAAAATATTGACATCTAAACAAATTACAAACATGCTAAAATGAGAACTATAAAATGCTACATCAATTCTATATTAACTTAGTATACAGCCCATTTTTCTAAAAGACAAATAAATAGTTTCCTTACTCAGGCTAATCTTTCTAAAAGATGATTGGAGACAGTAGTAGACATTGCGAAGAAAACATTCACCAAAAGCTTTCATAAACATACAGTAGTATTTCATTCAATAATAATATTCTAAAGGTCTTGCCTCGTGACTATGGTCAACCATTTTATGATATTAGTTTAGGAGCAAATTAAACATTGTAAGTTTATTGGTTGTTTTTCTTCTTTAGCGTTGATTCTCACACTCCCGCTGGATCTCCCTTGTAGCAGGACCATTGTCCTACAAGACTTCCAGCAGGATGTAGTCCAGAGAATGGAAATGCATTGTCACCCCATTTTATTTGCACCAATGGCCAGACACATCTGTCTTCAGCAGAGTTTCCTAGTTGGCCTTTGATAGGCAAAGACAGTGCAAAACTTTCATAAGAAATTTAAGCATCTCAACTCATTCAAATCATCACAGAACTTTTATTTGTGAATAGAAATATTTGAAACTTTCCAAATACTTGCAAACATGGATATACTTTACAAATCAGCCAACTTTAGATTGTAGTCACATGTTGCCGAGTCTGTAAGTATTTTCTATAATTTAAGACTTGTTTTATTTTCGTTTTATGATATTGTCTTAGGCCTTAGATCATTAGGCCTATGTTTTATCTTGTAATGTACTAGGCCTACATATTTATTCTCTTCAAACAAGACAATTTACATATATTCAAGAAATGACATTCAATTCTGCACATTTTTATGTATTTTTATTTGAAACTATCCAAATAGTTGCACAAATGGATACACTATACAAAACAGACAACTTTAGATGATAGAGTCATATTTCTGACACAATTAAAAAAATATTTTTATTGGTCTTGTTTTTTTAAATTTTAGCTGTTGTTATGTTTTATCACAAACTTTCACCTAATATACTATGTATATCCACTCTTCAAACAAGACAACAGACACATTCTGAAAATGTCATTCAATTCTGCACATTTTCAAAGTACATCACTGTAGGTTTAAAATAAAATATCGTACAAAGACAAAATGTAAACACACTCTTAATTTTGAAAGAGTGTGTAAAATTGTGAGTTTAGTTCACATGTACTATGAGTTAAAGTATCGCTGAGAAACATGAACAAATAATTAGAAGACATAATTGATGCCTTTGAGATGTGGATATATAGAAGAATGAGAACTTCATGGAAAGAAAATAAAATAAACAATGAGGTTCTAGCAACACTTTTTATGAAAATAGACAAGAAATAAATATCAAACAAATAAAGATTTTTGGACATATTAAAAGACATGGCACCTTATTGAAGACCTTACTTGAGGGTAAAGTTGAAGGGAGGCGAGCAAGAGGTAGGCAGAGATACAAGTGGAAGAGAAACATCACAAGATGGACATGTTATA
Source organism: Meghimatium bilineatum (assembly GCA_034231615.1). NCBI lineage: Eukaryota > Metazoa > Mollusca > Gastropoda > Stylommatophora > Philomycidae > Meghimatium > Meghimatium bilineatum. The sequence goes on from CM067300.1 coordinate 50,991,826, forward strand.
GTCTGACAAAGTGCATCACCAAGGCAAGAGACAGGGCATGTTGGAGGTCCATTGCAGCCAAACTTTACTGTGGAGTTGGCACTTAGTAATGCTGATGATGATGGTTACTAAACAAAAAGTTCTGTACCTGTTTTAGAGAAAATAGTTCCTTTTCTCTGGTACTGTTTTCTTCTTTTGCTGTGGTAACCTCTTTAGGATTCTAAGATAAAATATTATAATTAAGCTAACATGAAAAAGTAAATATGGTTAACACCATCATGATGATAATGATGATGATGACAAACCATGACAACATTGACGACTGACGACGATGGTAACCATGATGATGACCACATCTCACCTAGTGTGCCATTAGCCACATAATACACACCTAACACCATAAAATAATAGATACATAATAAATGTTATTATAGATCAACAAGAAAATAACCTGGCAGTGGCAAAAAACAGAAACTTGTACGTTTTGGCAATGTGATGAGACATGATTGACTTTCCAAAATTATCCTGCAGGGAACAGTTGAGGGTGGAGGAAGAAGAGGAAGAAGTTTTTCAATATTAAAAAAATTGGATAGAAATAAGATTTTCCATATTAATCAAGGAACTTAGAACAGAAAGACATGGCAGGATTTTTGTGTTGTTTCCATACCATCATACCTATGGCACTGAGTAGTTATGGGCCATTATACTATCTGTTTTGCATTGCAAATTTTTCACATAATAGGTTTTACATCTTTTATCATATAAATGTAATTTTTCATGATTCAACTGTATGGGACACATCTAAACATATGTGAATGGATGTTCTTTCAAATATGAAAAGAATAAGATGTATATAGAATAAATACCATATGTAAAGGGTTATGCAATTCTGACCGCATAGTAAAACAAACAAAAATTGTGAAAATATTTATACTTACAAAATTATGAAATATATCCAAAATATCGATGATATGCAGAAATCCATTAAAGTAACAGTATAGTAAATAAAACAAAGTTATATCATAGCGTTTAACTGCAGAAGGGGTGTGAGATGTTAGCTATCTTATCTCCCTCACAGTCTTTACTTCTCGGACTGATCAAGTACCCATTTAAGGCTGGGTTGACCCAGGAGCTGTTACCGTCTGAAAAAACATTTCCACCTCAACTGGGAAATGAACCCAGGACCACTCATATGCAAAGCCACTTTACTACATGGCCACTCAACAGTATATCCATATTTGAATATTTACAGAAAATATAATCATGTTTGATTATCATACAAAAGCATTTATGATGATTACTGATTTTTTATTAGGAACAAGCATTACAGCACTGGGGGGCATACCCATATATGCTCTGCTTGCTGTTCCATCAGTCATCTAAAAGTGTCCCAGTAGTTGCTGAATACCTGTTCTGATCTTTCCAGAGAGGGAGCTTTTTCTCCCACTTTCTCGTCTTCTTATACGGTATTCATGACTGCTCTAATCAATTCAATCCTGCCTCTTCTTATCTCGGTGCCATTCACCAGCCAACACATCACTCATTTCCCCTGACCCCCAACATGACCTGTACAGCAGATCCATGTAGTGCTCTGCGCACTGTTGAGAAGCGTGACCCATTCAAATCTTATCATACACTTTTCTAACTTGTGCAGCATACTTTGAGAGTCCAATCATAAAATGTTGGTGGTTGCATCACCAGCCAAATGAGAGCTGCTGTCACCGCCTCTATTTCCATTCTCATACTCGATCTTGTAGTGGGATATGCAGCTGACTTCTCAGAGAATTTCTTGCCATTTTGGTAGGCCAAAAAACAACAACTACACATGTTTGTTTCTTAAATGACTAAGCCGTCTGTAAATTTAAGTAGGAAGCCAGAGGATAATATTTTTTTTTAAATTCTTGAGACTAACGGGAATTGAACCAGTCCGTTCTACGGCACCAAATCGCCTAGCAACAATTGCACACGCGTTTTTCAGTACTTGACTAACCGCATCTCCAATAAAAGATGCGATTTCATCAAGCCATTCAAATCGTGCACACAAAGTCACCCGAACGGACCAATCGAGACAAGGACTATTACAACAACAACAAACATCCCGTACAGGTATTGAAATATCCTCAGTAACAACAAACACATAACATAATATCCGTATTTGTTATACAAGGGCCGATAGGTCTTCTTGTAAACATGGATAACATATATAGACAATACAATTTTGCTTCAAATAATTGTTTATACAAGTAAATTTAAGTAGGAAGCCAGAGGATAATATTTTTTTTTAAATTCTTGAGACTAACGGGAATTGAACCAGTCCGTTCTACGGCACCAAATCGCCTAGCAACAATTGCACACGCGTTTTTCAGTACTTGACTAACCGCATCTCCAATAAAAGATGCGATTTCATCAAGCCATTCAAATCGTGCACACAAAGTCACCCGAACGGACCAATCGAGACAAGGACTATTACAACAACAACAAACATCCCGTACAGGTATTGAAATATCCTCAGTAACAACAAACACATAACATAATATCCGTATTTGTTATACAAGGGCCGATAGGTCTTCTTGTAAACATGGATAACATATATAGACAATACAATTTTGCTTCAAATAATTGTTTATACAAGTAAATTTAAGTAGGAAGCCAGAGGATAATATTTTTTTAAAAATTCTTGAGACTAACGGGAATTGAACCAGTCCGTTCTACGGCACCAAATCGCCTAGCAACAATTGCACACGCGTTTTTCAGTACTTGACTAACCGCATCTCCAATAAAAGATGCGATTTCATCAAGCCATTCAAATCGTGCACACAAAGTCACCCGAACGGACCAATCGAGACAAGGACTATTACAACAACAACAAACATCCCGTACAGGTATTGAAATATCCTCAGTAACAACAAACACATAACATAATATCCGTATTTGTTATACAAGGGCCGATAGGTCTTCTTGTAAACATGGATAACATATATAGACAATACAATTTTGCTTCAAATAATTGTTTATACAAGTAAATTTAAGTAGGAAGCCAGAGGATAATATTTTTTTTTAAATTCTTGAGACTAACGGGAATTGAACCAGTCCGTTCTACGGCACCAAATCGCCTAGCAACAATTGCACACGCGTTTTTCAGTACTTGACTAACCGCATCTCCAATAAAAGATGCGATTTCATCAAGCCATTCAAATTGTGCACACAAAGTCACCCGAACGGACCAATCGAGACAAGGACTATTACAACAACAACAAACATCCCGTACAGCTATTGAAATATCCTCAGTAACAACAAACACATAACATAATATCCGTATTTGTTATACAAGGGCCGATAGGTCTTCTTGTAAACATGGATAACATATATAGACAATACAATTTTGCTTCAAATAATTGTTTATACAAGTAAATTTAAGTAGGAAGCCAGAGGATAATATTTTTTTTAAATTCTTGAGACTAACGGGAATTGAACCAGTCCGTTCTACGGCACCAAATCGCCTAGCAACAATTGCACACGCGTTTTTCAGTACTTGACTAACCGCATCTCCAATAAAAGATGCGATTTCATCAAGCCATTCAAATCGTGCACACAAAGTCACCCGAACGGACCAATCGAGACAAGGACTATTACAACAACAACAAACATCCCGTACAGGTATTGAAATATCCTCAGTAACAACAAACACATAACATAATATCCGTATTTGTTATACAAGGGCCGATAGGTCTTCTTGTAAACATGGATAACATATATAGACAATACAATTTTGCTTCAAATAATTGTTTATACAAGTAAATTTAAGTAGGAAGCCAGAGGATAATATTTTTTTTTAAATTCTTGAGACTAACGGGAATTGAACCAGTCCGTTCTACGGCACCAAATCGCCTAGCAACAATTACACACGCGTTTTTCAGTACTTGACTAACCGCATCTCCAATAAAAGATGCGATTTCATCAAGCCATTCAAATCGTGCACACAAAGTCACCCGAACGGACCAATCGAGACAAGGACTATTACAACAACAACAAACATCCCGTACAGGTATTGAAATATCCTCAGTAACAACAAACACATAACATAATATCCGTATTTGTTATACAAGGGCCGATAGGTCTTCTTGTAAACATGGATAACATATATAGACAATACAATTTTGCTTCAAATAATTGTTTATACAAGTAAATTTAAGTAGGAAGCCAGAGGATAATATTTTTTTAAAAATTCTTGAGACTAACGGGAATTGAACCAGTCCGTTCTACGGCACCAAATCGCCTAGCAACAATTGCACACGCGTTTTTCAGTACTTGACTAACCGCATCTCCAATAAAAGATGCGATTTCATCAAGCCATTCAAATCGTGCACACAAAGTCACCCGAACGGACCAATCGAGACAAGGACTATTACAACAACAACAAACATCCCGTATAGGTATTGAAATATCCTCAGTAACAACAAACACATAACATAATATCGGTATTTGTTATACAAGGGCCGATAGGTCTTCTTGTAAACATGGATAACATATATAGACAATACAATTTTGCATCAAATAATTGTTTATACAAGTAAATTTAAGTAGGACAAGGACTATTACAACAACAACAAACATCCCGTACAGGTGTTTGTTGTTGTTGTAATAGTCCTTGTCTCGATTGGTCCGTTCGGGTGACTTTGTGTGCACGATTTGAATGGCTTGATGAAATCGCATCTTTTTTTGGAGATGCGGTTAGTCAAGTACTGAAAAACGCGTGTGCAATTGTTGCTAGGCGATTTGGTGCCGTAGAACGGACTGGTTCAATTCCCGTTAGTCTCAAGAATTTTTAAAATTGTCCTCTGGCTTCCTACTTAAATTTACTTGTATAAACAATTATTTGAAGCAAAATTGTATTGTCTATATATGTTATCCATGTTTACAAGAAGACCTATCGGCCCTTGTATAACTAATACGGATATTATGTTATGTGTTTGTTGTTACTGAGGATATTTCAATACCTGTACGGAATGTTTGTTGTTGTTGTTGTAATAGTCCTTGTCTCGATTGGTCCGTTCGGGTGACTTTGTGTGCACGATTTGAATGGCTTGATGAAATCGCATCTTTTTTTGGAGATGCGGTTAGTCAAGTACTGAAAAACGCGTACAATCACTATGTTACCAATGTCAAACATGGACAAATAACAACAAAAGATAAAAGAAAACTTGTTACAACAGAAATTACTTGTCTACATAGAATTCTTGGAGTAACAATAGGAGACAGAATCAGCAATGAAAACATCACAAGGCTAACAAATTCAATGTCAATCCTGGATTACATCAGAAGACAACGATTAAGTGGTTTTCACATGCTTCCAGAATATCACCAGATGTTCCCCTCAAAAAGCATTGCTTTACAGACTGGATACAATGCGAGAGCAAACCATGAAAAAGATGGACTGTTTGAAAAATGGCGGCCAATATCAAGCGGCCTAAACTAGGTGGCTCAAAAAGGAAAAGTCACCGGGCAGGTGCTAGAAGAACGAGATCGAAAACAGCTAGGCTAGGAATTAAAAACGTGCGTGTGCTGTTTTGGAATGTGGCCAGTTTACACAAGCGTAGAACAGAGCTAGAAAAGATGTGTTATGAGGCTGACGTCATTGCATTGCAAGAAACGCAGCTAGGTGAAAGTGGTAATATCAAGATAGCCGGATTATAGTGTTTCTACAACAGGCGACATCTAGGACAGGCAATCTTAGTACGCGAGGGTTTTAGTGTATATGAGGTTGATATGTCCAAGTGGGATAGCGACAATATCCAGTTACAGGCAGTGAGGGTCCAGAGGATACAATGCAAAACATGATGTCGTCCAGCACCCAATCATGATTGTAAATGTGTATGCCTGCAACATGAGCATTGATCTTCAGGGTTGGAAGATCCTAGGGGAGATAATGGAACAGGAAAAGCAGATCCTCTTTTGTGGTGACTTCAATAACAAAAGTAAGCAGATAAGGCCAAAGGTAAGATCCTTTAAGTATGATCGCAGAGGAGTGGATGTTGTGAGCAGAATTCGACAAGACAAACGTAACGCTCAAGTAGTGGGAAATCAGGTGTGGGATAGGCCCCCCTGGTGGAACGAAGAGGTTCAAAGGGCATGGAGCGAGAAACGGAAAGCAGTATCACTATGGCAAAGGGCACGGAAACGTGTTGCGGCTCAGCCCATGGAGGTCGCACAATGGAAACGGAAGAAATATATCTTAGTCCAAACATTCAAAGATATTGCAAAGTCAGCAAAGGCATCAAAATGGGACGAATTTTGCAAGGAGATCACACGCGAAAAGTCACTAAAATTGTTCTGGCGGTTACACAAGTCCATGAATGGTCTGACAAGACACGTGACTATTGCCGATTTCCAGAGCGACGATACCGGCTGGCAGAAGACAGACAAGACAAAAGGTGTGGCGTTGCTGGCACACTACACCACACAAATTGGTCAGAGAAATGTGGAGGCATATCAAGAAATCAGGAAAATGCTCACAGACACGTGTAAGAACTTGAGCATGGAAAACCATATGCTAATCACAGTTGAAGAAATCAGGAAGGCACTGAAAAGTACAAAAAACACAGCACCAAAGCCAGATGGCATTAGATACGATGACATTAGTCGAAGAACGGATGAGGAGTTGGGAGAGTTGGCGGACATGTTCAATAATAGCCTTCTAAAGGGCACAGTGAAAGAAGACTGGTTGTACAGCTATTTAGTTCCACTACCCAAACCTGGGAAGGACCACACCAGGATACATGGATATAGAATAATAACTATGCAGAATACGATTGGCAAGCTTTTGGAAAAAATTGTTGCCTGGAAGGTATCATGTTATCTTGAAAGAAATAAGTGTTTACCAACATTGTTAGGAGGATATCGTCCAGGAAGAAGACATGGCAGAATGCAGCCATATTTGCGCAGGATGTTTTTGAGGGGTTCGATTCGCGCATGGAGACATGTGCGGTCGCAATAGACCTTGAGGATGCATACAATAGGGTGTCCTTGGATATCTTGATGCACCAGCTGTTAAATCTTGCAGTTAATCCTTTTGTCGCGCGTTGGGTTGACGCCGCCCTGATGCACAAGGTTGTAGTTCTTAAGTGTGGTAACTGGATATCTACACCAACGGTTATTAGCCCTGGCCTGCCACAGGGATCGCCTCTATCTCCTATACTTTTCAATGTATACACAGTACATATCGCTGGCAATCAAATCACAGGTGGCAGAACGATGTCATATGCCGATGATATCCTGGTGTATAGACAGGGCAGAAATCGAGAAGAGTGCGTCGTGGAACTACAGAAGGAGCTGGACAGACTGACAAATTGGTGTCAAGATACGGGAGCAGTGGTTAATCCGTCTAAGGCATTTGTGATGTGGTTTTCCTTGAACAATCACATGGTAAAGACACCCATGCCACAAGTTTCGTTGTCCGGGAAAAGTTTAGAAAGAACTAGCACAATGAGATATCTGGGTGTGTTTTTTGACAGAAGCCTGAGTTTCAGGGAACATGTTGACCACATTATCATAAGGGCAGGCAAAGGCTTAGCAGCAATGAAGGTTATGGCTGCTGCGCAGTGTGAGCATGATTGTTATTTCTTTTGTACCAGGGTTTGGTTGTGGCTGTGGTGGAATATGCACTGGCAATTCTGACTCTTAGCCAAACTCAGATCGAAAGACTGGACAGAGTCCAGAATGCAGCAATGCGTATCATTCTGGGATGCACAAGAGACACATCGACAAGAGCTATGGGATACCTACTTGACTGCCCAACAGCTGAGCATAGATTACAGTATTGCCGTGCACGGGCGTACCTTCAAATACATGCAGATAAGGAACACCCGTTGCAATCCGAAATACAGAAAGTTAAAGGCAGCAGACTCAAGAGAGGAAGGTCGTGGATGGAACGTGCTGAGGATGTAATACAAAGCGTGTGCAGATTACAGGATGTGGCAGCTGGTGCGGAATGGATAGGTCTACCCACAGATTTCGAAACTTGTTTGAGAGTAGTAATATCACTTAACAGGGAATGCAGAGAATGGTGTCCCACAGCTGTGGAGAAAGAAGTGCAGGCTTTAATCAGTGAGAATACCAAAGAGGGGGATGTGATTATATACACTGATGGATCTGTAATTAGGCATGTTCGCAGTGCTTGGGCCTTTACAGCTCAGTGCGCAGGTAAAACGATCAAGGAGGAAAGTGGTGCCTTTGCGGTCACTACGAGTAGTATGACCATGGAGACTATGGCGGTGACCAAGGCATTTGAGTGGCTACGCATACAGAAGGTAACGCAGGTCTGCATATTGAGTGACTCTATGAGTATGATGAAGAAGGTACAAGTGGGTCTCGTTCGCGAACAGTGGATTGAGGCCTTGAGAAATGCGAGCTTGAAAGCGGTTACATTTATTTTCGTCCCGGGACATGTGGGCGTTTGAGGCAATGAAAGAGCGGATCAACTGGCATTGTGTGCGATTGTGGCACAGGGCGATGGATCGCGCTGACGTTTTATACTCCTTAAGAGATATAACACGCGAGAGTTAGACTAATGTGGATGATGATTCCTTTTCAATGGCTAGGATTAAAGATCAGGGATTGAAATGCGGTGTTGCTAAAAAGGTGAACATTTTGGAGGGCGCAGAAGAATGATGGTCAACCAGCATAGGACCTGTACTGTCAGCAGAAGTGTGATGGCGGATACACTCAAGGAGAGATCGGAGCAACTATGGATGTGTCCAGTTTGCAGTGATGATGATCCGATGACTAACTAACTAACTAACTAAATGAAAGAGCCCACGAAAAAAAACATATATGAAGCACACAAACAGGCCATCTCCAGAGAAATCTTCTACCCCTGATGCTGCAAGGCATATTAAAATTTTTTTAAATGTTTTATGTGATTTTATTTCTAAAAAAATTACATTATAGTCTTGTAGATATTAGATAAAATATGAAACAGACCATATGATAAATAATTTACCTTGACACTTGACAGTTGGATATCCATTTCCCTGACCTCTTTTTTAAGTACTTCAATTTCTCTGGTAAGGCGACTTATGGTGCTATCCTAAAGTAGATAATAGGTAAACAAAACTATAATCCACAGGTGGAAAATGAAAACACTGGTGATGAAAATTCAGTGCAAACACATACAACTCAATGTCTCTACTAAAAGGCCTTTGTCAAGAATATAGCACACAACAAGCAAAGAATTGCATTAAAGTATCCTTAGTTTGGAAAAAAACTGTATTATGTATTAACATGTGAATGAACAATTCATAAATAGGTAGTTCTAATATGTTAATCTAGGTACTAAGGGTACCGCATTGCTCTTGTGGACCAGTACAAGGGTCACCTTGTGGACCCAAGGTTAGCAGATAACCAAGTTAATTATAGCACCTCCTCGTGGTGCACCCAACACTGGCCAACACTTTTGAGATCGTATCTGTGAATGTGGAGGCTGCAGATGGAATGAGAATTGACTGCAAAAGAAAACAAAAACACCTCCAAGACATCTGTGCCAACACATACCTGCTGTAAGTCAATACACAGTGATAAATGAAAATACATTGCCAATGCAAATGTATCGATATAGGTAGATATCATCATGAATATCAAGAGTAGTGTGCTAGTCCCTGGGAAGATAACATATAGAATGTAACATATAATATATAGATAATATATACAATGAGAGTGCAGCACAGTGCTAGAGGGAAGCGCAATGTACAAAATATAATGGGAAAATGCTACATGGAAATTGGAACTAAAGTATTGTTCCGCTCAAGTACAAGCTTCTAGTCCAGGTGTTCCTAATTATGTGTATAGATGCAGACTTGGACGAGGGCGCACGATGTCGGTGAATGACACCTCGGTTAAGATGGCGAACAAGCCCAGGTCCAAATCTACTGTCCAGCTTTTCCTATACTGAAATCATGCTCGTGGATGAGAAAAGGTTCAGTACCTGATGGTAAAGGTAAAGGTAGGTCTCATGGCATCTGCCGTCTGGAATGAAGATAACTCTTCATGTACTAAGCCGCTGCAACTATTAAGTGGGGTGGCCAGTTCCCTTCCTTGCTGTCTTTACCTCCCCTAACTTATGTGTCAGGTACTCATTCACAGCTGAGTCGACTGCAGACATGTCGAGTGAGAAATCACGACCCAGACATTTTTTGGGTCCTGATGTGGTTTTGAACATGGTACACTGTAACCCAGTGATAGCAAGCAAGCTCTCTTTCAACTATGCCACAGTGCTCTTCAGTACCCGATGGGCACAGGCACAATACATCTAATTATGCAAAACAAGTTCACTGGCAGCAGAACACCTCATGTGAGATATAGTCCTCCCAAGCCTAAATCCCTGATTACCGCCTCCTCAGAGACTGCCACCCATGGATATGTTTTGGCCTGTAAGTCCAAAGGCACAGTGGATGATAAACCATCATGGCATAGAGTCAATATACATCTATCATCTGGCAACAGATAGGAAGTCTATCACAGGCTAGCAAAGTCAATCCAAATTAAAGGCATGCCAAAATTTGATATGCTAGGCCACAGGTGCAAATTGATCAACATATGTTCAACAAATGGATAGAAATATAGAAAGTTAACATAAAGACTTTTATAACTTATGATCTTACATGATTAGTTAACAGGTTTGTGTGTTTAGAGAAACTTCATGTGGCTGTATTGTTTTGTGTAGAATGAATCACAGTCATTACAGCTTTGTAGTTGACTGTTTTACACCTTAAACTGTGCAGGTCTTAAACCCTGTTTTCATACAGCTGTTTTTTACTGCAAATTTGTTCACATAACATATGTGACAAATTGAATCATACATTTGTTATTTACCATTGCTTAATCATGTTCTTTATATTAAAATATTCAGGAATGAAATATCTTTATATTTACAATAACACAAAATGTCTATTAATAGCAGTCACATGTAAAATGAATAGAAGTAAAAAAGAATACACATAACAAAAAAAATAGACAGAAAAAAATATCTTTCACTTCATACTATATCCAGTTCTACACAACTGAGGAAAGCTTGATCATGTTTGTTGTACGCAAACAAATGCATGATGATTATGTAAAAAAAAATCACAATTTTCTATTTCTATACAATTCTATATTGAGTAAAAGGAGCCATTCCATCTTGCTGACTGATAACATTAATGTCCGATAAGATCTAAGATTGTCCATGTGTTGCCAAAGCCCAAAAAGAGAGTAAAAAATATTGATAACCTTAACCTACCAAGCACATCATAAGAGGCGACTGAGGAGATTTTGGGGACTAGTCAGCTGCCCATTCTGTAGAGGGTCAAAGCGATCAGGAAGACATGCTGAAATCGGATATATCACTCCAAAAGGTGTAGATATCACAGTCAAGTTGTAAACCATGACATAATACAAATTCCATTCTCTGGACTACATGCTGCTAATCAGAATTAGTTTGAGAACAAACTGAGAAGAAGATGTAATAATATAAAATATAGGCACTTTTAAGTCACAAAAGACTGTTAAAAAAATTAAAACAAAAACAAATTGGAAACTGATTATTTTTAAACCTGCATTGTCCCTTTTATTTTTCAACATAATTTCCACTAACTCAGATGCATTTATCCAATCGTTTTATCAGTCCTCCCAAGCCTGCTGCATAGAACTGAGTGCTCTGTTTTCTAAACCACATTTTCACTTCACATTCAATTTCTGCATCATGTGCTAAACGTTTCCCGCCAAGGTGGGTTTTCAGTGGACCAAATAGGTGGAAATTGCTAGGAAGTGCTGTAAGGTGGATGCTCCAGAATTTCCCACCCTAGATGGTCAATTCTCTCCTGAGTTAATCAAGCCGTATGTGGTTTGGCATTGTCATGAAGGAGCAGTACTTCTCTAGTCAGCAGACCTGAACATTTTCTTCAAATTGTATCCCGAAGCCTTGACAGAACTTCAAAGTACAATTCAGGATTCATATTGTCACCATTCTTCTTGAAATTGTTTAGAAGCACTTCTTGACAATCTCAGAACACTGTCCGAAAAACCTTCCCTGCTAATGGTGTAACCTTGAATTTTTGGACACAAGGCAAAGGATATTTCCATTGCATTTAAGCACGCATTGACTCAGGTTGGTAGTGATGCATCCATAATTCATTCCCAGTAATAATCCTGTTCATCATGTATTCTCCTTTAACTGATTAGCGACAGTTATGCTGCAACGACAGATCTAATCTGTTCATTTTGTATTTGTCTGTCAGTTGTCTCGTTACTCACCATGAGCTACTTTCTAAAATTTCAATTATTATTATGCTTTATGCTGTATGCTGAACCATGTGAACACACTATTACAGGTGCAACAGAGTCTATTATTACTCGACTATCACCTCTAATCATCTCTTCCCACTGCATGAATGCGTCTGCTGAAATCTGCTGAACAGGACAGCCAGATGAGACTTCATCAACAATTTCAGAGGGTCTTAAGAAATTTAATCTACCCAGTTATGCACCGCTTTACGGGACAAACATTTGTCAGCATAAATAGGAAGTAATTCTGTATGAATGTCCATTGCAAGTAGTTTTTTTTGCCCGCAAAAAACTAATAGCAGAACGATGTTCTTTGACTGCACACTCCATAAGTAGAGTTACCATTTTCTTTATGTGCTGAGCATGCAAAACCAGGTGCCACCTAAAAAACGGAAACATAAAGTTGGATTATGCTGACACCTAATGTAACCATTAGAACCACCTACTACACTTTCCTGCCATTCCACAGAGCTTTATGACATGCCTTCCTATGTCAAAAATGTATGCAGTCCTCTTCTTCTTCTTCTCATTCGGAGTTTGACATGTCTACACAGCAATGCAGTGATTTCCAACAAAAACTATACCATGGTAAGCTTGTGATGTCATGTAGTATTTGTCTAATACTTTATCTAATTGTAATTACACTGGACCAGACCAGGCACACAATTCTACAACCTCAGTTCTGACAGACTGGTCTCTATTCCTTTAACTCATTTCCATCAGGGTTTTTTTCTATCTTGCCATAATGTATTTAGAAGCAACTATACAAATTGAGGCTTTAGCTGCTTACCAGGCAGAAAGGATCTGCTTAAATTATCTGACTATTTTAGCGACTTACCAAAGATAAGGAGTTAATCTTAATGGCACACTTACTTTGCTCCTTACTTTCACAAATCAATAAATGTTCATGTAACTTTTTATTTTTAATTTAGCATTTCTGCATATTTTCAAATTATTTGTTTTGTTTGACAATTCCTGTACTTTTTGTATATCCTTTATTATGTTAACACCTACTTGTTTACTTGCACCTACTATGTCTACTGCACTTTATAAGATTTTATGATGTTTAAGAACAATCCCTAGAAAAATGTAGCAGTAAGGTGGTCTAAATTTTGTCAATATCAATATCTAAAATTGGAGCATGCAAACAATTATGATAAAGAGAGAAAAATTTTCTATTTCCTTGGCAATATTTAATCAATTGGTCATGATATTATTTCAGTAATGACAGATATCTACATTACACAGAACTTCTAGTAAGTGCATACATGCTCAAAGGACAGATAGATGAATTACAGTCATATTAACATGTGGCTATATTTATAGCCTATACTATATACCGGTACATAATATTATAGGAGATAATAGCCATCATAATTATCTGAAATCTCTAAAAATATGAAGGGTCGGTTAAGTTAGCAATGTCTTCTATCGATAGTCAATAATTTTTATTTCATTACAAAGAATTAAAATAAGATTAGGTGATGCCATTATAATAATTTGTTTATGTACAAAATCAAACAGCACAAAGGTCTACCACAGAAAAGTGCTGGTGGCCAACAACGTTTGTTGCGATAGAAATAGTTTTACAAGTTCTGGCTATTCTGGGTCAACCAAGTTTCACACCGAATTGAACAACTTTATTGTCATGAAAATGTATAATATATGTGATACAAATGTGCAGATTTGATAAAAGTTTGTTGTTTTACATGCATACTTTTGTTGGATCAGTTGTTTACATAATTATAGTAGTGGCTGTCAGACATAATGTTTATTGTCATTCAGCTGTCGTTCCAAGGCCAAATGTGTTGCGTTGGTTGTATTAAGTCCATGTTTGCTCCAGGTTAACTTGATATTTTCTGTCCGTTTTCTTGGTCAACCTTTGGCATTATGTCTGGATGTTATTTTGTTATATGCTCTTATTGGTATTTGGTTTGGATGCATTCTCATAAGGTAACTGAACCATTTTACTTGTTGTCTTTCGATATGTTCAATACATGATATTATACCAACTCTTTTCCTAATTTCTTCATTTCTTTAAGTCTATGTGTTTGCTTTCTGACACCTTGTTTCTATTTCTCTATCTAGTCTTCCATTTTCTGGAAAAAATACTGTCTAATATTTAAATTCATTGGCTTGTTTAACTTTGGTGTTATCTATTGTTATATTCATTGGAGTGAATTCAAATCGAATGATAAAATCAGAGAAGAGACACATCAAAATTTCATAACAGATGTTATCAGAAAATGCCTTTGGTCCTACATCGGGCATGTCCTACATGGAGACACCAACAGAATACACCACCACTCTCTTGAATGGATACCTACGGGCAAAAGAGCAAGGGGTAGACCAAAAGAAACACTCAGAAGAACAATACTTAGAGAAAGTAAAACAACCAATATTCATACTATTCAAGAACTGCACAGAATAGCTTTGAACAGACAAAATTGGACACCTCTGCCCTATGTGCTAACTTCAGCACAAAAGGAAAATGAATGAATGAATGAATGAATTGTTATACTCATTGATGTTACAGACTTTCTGATTATCATAACTTCTTTTTTTTGTACATTAATTTTCATGTTGTACATACTATATGTATTATGTACTGTATTTATTATATGCTAATAGCAATGCATTAATGTGGTTTTGCAAATTTTCCTGATCTTCATGATTCCTGTATCATCAATATTTAACACAATGTTGTTAAAAAATATCAATTATAATCATATGAAAGTCTGTCAAATATATTCAAGTGTTATTACAAACTGTTATTTTTGTGTCAATTATTGTTAGTTTACTGCCATTTTATCAATTCAGATAATTCTACCAATTGGAAAAGAATAACAACTTAATAAAGAGTTTTTCAAGTGGGGGAGAAACATAACAAGATGGGCAGGTTACAGTCTAGTAGAGTGCAGGACCAAAGCAAGAAACAGAGGATGTTGGAGGTCATGCCACCACCTTTATTGTGGATATGGCACTTGATGATGATGAGCAACCTAACATTTACAGAGAGAGCTATGAGAAAAATTTTCTTTAACCTTCCGACCGGGTATCCCGCGATTTCCCCGTTCAGCACCTACTGGCTTAATTTTACGCATCCCGCGATTTCTGCATGCTCGCAATTATTTATGTTTCTTAGCATTGCTATTCCTCGATTTATGCATTCACGCTTTAACCTTTAGCATGCTGTTTTGACAAACCAGGTGAAGCTTTTAGCCCGAAATGTGTCATTTCTTGACACAAAAGGCGAAATCATCTGCCCGATTCGGTACACCCGAAACCAAGCGAAAAAAATAGAGGTTGGTAACTTTTTTACAGAATGTATTGGCAGCATTGAGGAATTTATCTAGCTTCCTGTTTCTATTGTCAAAATGGCGATAGATGACAGTGTTTGATTATGAAATCGAATTCCGAGCAATCTTCAAGCATCGGGTTTGCGGCGAGGCGACATGACAATGAATAGAGTTTATTATACTTCTTTATCATCGAAAAATTCAGTGAAATCATTATTTATTGTGAATTCAAGGTGGAAACCATGAAAGGTAAGGACTTCAATTTGTTTAATTAGAATAGACACGAGGTTCCACGATGTTCTCACTATGTAAAATATATAATATTCAACAGCTTACGATCGATCAAAAATACAGTAGGTCTAGATCGAAATAGGTCTAAATTTGACTTGATCACTTTCTCACACATCTCGTATCACACACATACAAACAAAACTTACACCAATATATGCAGAATTTAATTCTTTATTTATATGTGCAAATATTATGTAAATATCTGTAACAACAAAAACGTTATCGCGATTTCAAAACAACCACAGACGATTGCGTAACATTTCCAAAAACCAATTCCGCAGCAGTCAGCGGCAGAAGAGAAATTGTGTAATTATAAACATAGCATGCTAAAGGTTAAATTGATATAGATTCCCGCCAGATGTCACGTGTTATCACTTGTGAAAGGAATTCGCGCACAAAAGAGTGCTTTGTTCACTAGTAATAAGATATTTGGTGTGTGTTGTTTGTGTGTTGTACTGACTGCTGTAAAAAATAACTGAGGATGAATATATATATGTAAAATACTGATAATATTCAGAATTTTGCTTTGAGGTAAGAACAGATTTGCTATATATGTATTTGAAGGACTAATGAAATTGAAGCGGAATCTGAAGATGATAGCGATTACGTGCCTGGCATTACATGCCTGCCAATGCATTTTGTTAACAGACTGCCTAAAAACATTAGTTATTGAAATGTATACAGGGCACTGTGTGTAATAAATAACTTCCGTAAATTATGGAGTTATAAATAACTTTAGAAATAATGAGACTGTCCTTGCTGAAAACTGACCTTATTTGACATGTCTCGCTGCATTTGAGTGACTAGGCCAGAGATGATATTCTTATCTTTCTTCACTTGATCAAGTTCAGCTCTCATCTGAGATACTTCTTTTACACGTTCTCCTATCTCTTGCCGAAGAAGCAATGGAGAATTTGCTTTATTATCCTGCAGTTTATCCAGCTGTAACAAACAAATATCTTTGTTTCTTGGCATAGGTCAATACAGGATTGGTAATTACTGTTACTTTTATTCTTTATTTCAAGTAACTTGCATCATCATATCTTAGACCACATTAGAGGAAAATGTTGTGGTTGATGGCACAATAGTGAGAAGAGACAGAACTGACCTAATCAAGCGGTCATATATTTACTACAAAATGAAGATGAGGTTGAAAGTGATAATGCAGCAGAGTAAGAATGATTGAAATGAGAATGACAAGGGGGTGAAGGAAGATAGTGTGTCCTCTCTGGAAAGATGTAATCAATACCTGACAGGATATTGAACATTCTTGGATGGGTGAGGAATGCACAGCAGAGCAATTATGAAAATGTCCCCTTTCCTATACATATAGCATTATTTATTTATAATAAATAAGGAATCATGTTCTGATCTGATCTATGATACTGTAAACACTGGTCTGTGTTCAGTTGCGCAATAGACACTAGTCTATGATCTGTTTGTGCATTAGACAATGGTCTGTGTTGTAGTTGTGCAGTAGACACTGGTATTTATTATGTTTGTGCATATGACACTGGACTATGTTCTGTTTAAGCAGAAGATACTGGTCTATGTACTGTTTGTGATAAATACTAGTCTATGTTCTGGTTCTGCAGGAGACACTAGTATATGTCATGTTTCTTCAGTAGACAGGTTTGTGGTCTGGATGTGCAGTAAACACTAATCTGTGGTCTGGTTGTGTGATAGATACTGGTATATTTACTATTTTTCCAATTGACACTGGTCTATGATCTGATTCTGCAGTAGAAACTGGATTGTGTCATATTTCTGCAGTAGACAACAGTTTGTGGTCTGGATATGCAGTAGACACTAGACATTAAGAAAGTGAAATTAGTTCAATTCATGGTACTGACTTTTAGTAAGGTTTAGTCCTTTGGTTATGAAATGCTATCCATATATTAGATGTAAATTGAGGTTACACAATACAATGTCTTCTCACCTTAACTTAAATGCTCCTGGAAACCAGTTTGAAAACAAGCTCTTGTGTTTACATTGCATTTGAATTTTTATAGACATGATTTATTTGATTTATTTATTTTATTTACTGCTGGATTAATTGATGTCAAACTACATGAATTATACAAATAGGTCCTAAATGTCTTTAGTGTGTTAGCCTTATAATTTCTCTTACCAAACTTTTGGAATCCTTATATAATCACTCCATCAATGTCACAATTATGTCAAACATTAATATTAAAATAATATGAAAAGTTAAAATGACAGAAGAAAGTCATACCTGTAACTTAAGAGCTGTAATTTCATCCTTTTTCACACTAACTTCTGTCTCTAGGTGAAGAAGCCTTGCAGACAAATCAACTTCTTCACCTAGTATATATGATGGTTCTTGGTGCAACTCAACCTGCTGAAAAATAATAATACATTGAATGAATGGGAGACTGCAGTAAAACCATGTACCATATAGATAGATAAATGAATGACAGACTTCTGTAAAACCATGTACCATATAGATAGATAAATGAATGACAGATTGCTGTAAAACCCTGTACCATATAGATAGATAAATGAATGACAGATTGCTGATAAACCATGTACTATATAGATAGATAAATGAATGACAGATTGCTGTAAAACCATGTACCATATAGATAGATAAATGAATGATTGCAGTAAAACCATTACCATAAAGGTAGATTAACATCTAATAAATTATAAAATTTGTTAAATGGATTTTACAAACAACATACAACAAAGAACAACTCAATGTTTTGACTAAAACTAATACAGATAAAGACCTTTTATGGGTATGTAATACATAAGGAACACTAATCAGCACTTCATCTTATCGCAGGTGCCATTTTTTGTCGTGCAGACATGTCAACTAGTCGGGTTGCATGATACCAAGGTTGCTGGTGCACCTCTGTGCCTGGTATCTCTGACTTAAACACATGTGTTTGCTTGGACAGGACTGTGGTGCTGCTCAATATTGGGTTGGCCTGACAAATCTTAGTTTCCAGCCTCAATTGACTGGGCTAAGCCCCATCTCCACATCAAGGAGTTGGCCTTGATGGGGGGGGGGGGGCACAGGTGAGATGAAGAGATCTCCAATAAATTAGATGGAAACATATCACAGTCATTACGTCCTCTCCATACATGCAGGACAAATGATGGTAGATATGAAACAGAAGTTTTTTAACCTCTCCTATTGGAAAATAGAAATGGCAAAAAGTACTTTAAATGACATGAGGAAAATAACATCATCTAAATTAAAAACAAGCAAAAAATGAGAATTATAAAAATCTTTATCTATTCTATATTAATGGATGGCTCAGAAACATGGACAATGAACAAACAATTAGAAGACAGAATTGATGCCTTTAAGATGTGGATATATAGAAAAAAAATATGTAGATTTTCATGAAAAGAGAAGAAAACAAAGAGGTTTCAATGACACTTTGTATGAAGAAAGAATTATTAGAATTACAACCAATAAAGACCAGATATGGAGACCTAGTCTGTGGAAAGCTAAAGAGGAGTTGATTTATTCATCAATCAAAAAAACTAAACAGAAAATACTAGAATGGACTATCAAACATCACATGCGGTTGCGTCTGTGGGTCTCACCAATGGCTCATTAGACAAACCACCCATGCAACAGAAAACCTTAGTAGATGGCATACCGTTATATTGAGGTTATCTTCTTATAGAAGCTTCATGGCACGTCATCTATACAATTATGCTTCTCATGCTTTTATTTTCTTATTGCAATGTGCTTTCATATATGTATGCACCCTCTGTGGTTGGGAGAGAGCCAGAGATGTATTGCACAGCATTGGGGAGGAGGAAACTAGCAGCACTGTTTTTCCTATGGCAGAGGCCCATCATAGAGGCACAGTGACTCTGGATGTGACGATCGTTTTGATTTGAACATTTGGTTGCATGCTTGGAGGAATAGAGAAGTTCGGCATAACCAGTAGTCAATTGGTGGCGATGAATGGGCACTGTGAACTTGGTTGCAGTGGCTCGAAGAAGTGCAAAGGTTGAAACCTACCTTCCTGGTGGTGTGATAGTTATTCTTTGGCTCTGGCCCAGGGTTGGCAGAGAATCCACACACTCCCCAGCAATATAATGCCATTTTAATGGCATTGGGTCAAATGGCATGAGCCCATGGACCGCTGGATCAGCAACCAACCAACCATCAAACATAACCACACAAAAAAACAAAAAAAACTTCCATTTCTGTTGAAGTAGTACTAAAATCTCATTAATTTACCACCATAAATTACACTTATGAATGAGAGGAATACTTTAAAAAAAAAACCAGTATGCAGCATGTTTGAAGAATATATCACTGAGAAGTGTGGATAAAATTATATACTGAGAAACAGCAAAAAAATAGTGAAGAACAGAGGAAATTGTATATAAAATATCTGAAAAAAAGAAATGAATATCTCAGGTCAACCATGAACTGCTCAGCAGAGATCAGTTAGAGGTTAGTAATGGCCCTATAAAATGCATCACTGATAAAAAATATACGGCAAAGGCAAACAGAAAAGCATAGTCACAACTATTGAAAAACTTTGTTTTTCCAGCTGTAACATATGGTTGTGAGACATCAGCAATGACA
The DNA here is from genome assembly GCA_034231615.1 of Meghimatium bilineatum. Taxonomy (NCBI): domain Eukaryota; kingdom Metazoa; phylum Mollusca; class Gastropoda; order Stylommatophora; family Philomycidae; genus Meghimatium; species Meghimatium bilineatum. Next base: position 51,012,295 of record CM067300.1, read on the forward strand.
TCCACAACTGAAGAGAAACCATCAGCATTTGAAATGAAATGAAATATAGAAAGGTCATAAGAATATCATATAGACAGAAAGACAAATTAACAAGATGTCCGGAAAGACCTGAAGATAGATGAAGACTGGCTCCTTAAAACTATTTTTAAAAATATACGCTAAAATATTTTGGACATATGATTAATCATCTAGGAAAACGTTCCAAGAAAGAGAGCAAGAGGCAGACCAAGACTATGATGGACACAGGATAAAGACCTTCTGAATACGACACTGAAAGAAGCTGGACAGTTTGCAGAGCTGAGAGGCTTACAGGGTGGCAGTGAAGACAGCATATTGCAAAGGATATGTAATACAGCTAGATAGAAAAATAAAATGAATCCATGTTCACCAACTGGAATGTTCTGCTATAACTACTCTGTGGAAGTATAGGCCCTAAGTGTTGCTACAGAAACAATTACAAACACAATAAACTAATTTTAAAAGGCGGTATTTCTTACTGATTCAATGTCTGTCATACAAGCCCTTAACAGCAATAAGCTTCTCCAGGCTTGAAGCAAGCCCTACAATATATCAGCATACAACGGAGGGTAGTGATAACATCCCAATGAACAAAAAGACCAAGAAATCACCTACTAAGAAAAGAGAAAACTCATCAAACCTATTAGAAAAGTTGACCACCCAAAATGATAACTTAACATAGGTGTCAACTACCTGTATTCTGACATTTACTGTGGTATTTTTAGACATAACTACGGGACAACAAACTATTGTCAGTTCAGTTTATAGCTTATCTATTAATCTTACATTAGTGAGGGTATTGAAAACATAAGATTTAATTGTAGACAATAGAATGAGAGTTTATAAATTTACAGAGTATGTAAATGCAGGTCTTTGTCCCATGTCTGAAGTGTCAAGGTATTATGACTTAGAAATTATGTCCAGGCCAGAGTAATTAACAGTCCTAAAGGATATATAGATCATTGGAGAATACAAATATGGAGCAAAAACAACACCTGGTAAACAATATTTACTCTCCCCTAACATCATCCACAAGTTTGCCTAGTATTTGAGCCCACACTACTGAGAACCATCATAGTTGTCATTTTAATGCCTATATTCCAACTATTGGCTACAAACGTTATAACAACAGAGGACTAGAGATTGAAGACGTGCAATAGTTCCAACTTAAACTTATTACAGACCTAGGAGAATTCACCCACACTTCTACACAGGGCATACAAATCGATCAATGGACCCGATGATTTTTTCCATCTTATATAGCAAAAAAAAAGCATCATCAAAGTATTAAAAGATGTGGGAAGTGACCACCAGCCAATCTTTACAACTAATACACCACAGATCATGGGAAAACCATCTTGGAATTTTAAGAATGCCAACTGGACCAGTTTCAGTCAAGTAACTACTGCTGGGTTCAGTGACATCAGCAGAAAAGTTAACATGAACGCAACATACAATAAAATCTGCACCATCATTCTAGCAGCAGCTAAAAAGTATATCCCAGGGGATAAGGCCGAAAAATATAGCCATTATTGGGCATCTGAACTGGCTGAAGCAGTTATGAGAAGATAAAAGCCAGAAAACACCCTACCACCTTAAAAAAACAGTATACAACAGATGGACGCAAAAGTAAGATATATATATATATACCCGGTATATATAAAAGAAAATAAGCAAAGGAAAACAAATGAAAGACCTGGAAAGAAAAATGAAGCAACCTCATACTCAAAATAGAAGGGAGTAAAGCCTGGAGACTTACATAATCTCAAGGGAAAATATACAAAGATCAATCCAACACCTATAGTAGATGGTTGTGGCAATGAAGTAAGAAAGCAGATACATTCACCAATTTCTATGCAAGTGTCACATAAAAATCACAGCCAAAGGAAAAAACTAGACAAAGTACTTATAAAAAGCACCTAACATATATCAGAACAATATTGTTGCATTCAATTTATGGCAATACGGAAACTGGCCAGAAACAATGATCACGGACCACATAAAATTAAACATGAAATGATATATAAACTGCGACCAAAGGCAAAAGAATATAGAATATAAAACCTCAATAATTCTATCAGACTCAAAATATGCTGCACAAGATAGCAAAGTGTATGATCAGTACTTAATGGTCACTCTTCTCAACAACACGCAGAGCATTACATGGATCTACTGTCCAGGTCATGCTGGTGTCAGGGGAAATGAAAGAGCCAATGTGTTGGCTGGTAAAGCCTTGGTGAATGGCATCAAGATAAGAAGAGACAGTATTCAATTGATTAGAGAAGTCATGGATACCCTACGAGAAGACGAGGAGGAAGTCGAACGTGACAATGTACATATTCAGAGAATGGTAGAAATGGGATGACTGGAGGCGATAGGCTAAAGTGCTCCCTCTCCGGAAAGATCAGAAGAACGCGTAATTATCCACTGACTGGGACAATGAGCTTATACACTTTAGATGGTTGATGGAATGGTAAGCAGAGCATATATGGGAATGCCCCCAGTGCTGTGACACTTGTTCCTAATCAAGAATTTCTCACAGCAACTATCAACTCAATTTTTAAAAAAAAAAGGGAAAACCAACAGAGCACCAAGAAGTTATACGCCCACATTTTTCATCTCATCCATAGGCACTCACTCTGGTTGAGAGAATGGTTAACAACAGACTATACTAGTGGCTAGAAGATTACAACTGCCTAGATAATAAACAGTCATACTTACGTATTACACAGGTTTATATAATCGCTTCAATCAGACACAACAGACTATATCTAAAACTACTTGAGACTAACGGGAACTGAACCAGTCCGTTCAACGGCACCAAATCGCCTAGCAACTATTGAACACGCGTTCTTCCGCACTTGACTAACCGCATCTCCAAAAAAGATGCGATTTCATCAAGCCATTCAAACCGTGCACACAGTCACCAGAACGGACAGATCGAGACAAGGACTATCACAACAACAACAAACATCCCGTACAGGTATTGAAATATCCTCAGTAACAACAAACATATAACATAATATCCGTATTAGTTATACAAGGGCCGATAGGTCTTCTTGTAAACATGGATAACATATATAGACGTTCTGGTGACTTTGTGTGCACAGTTTGAATGGCTTGATGAAATCGCATCTTTTTTTGGAGATGCGGTTAGTCACGTGCGGAAGAACGTGTGTTCAATAGTTGCAAGGCGATTTGGTGCCGTTGAACGGACTGGTTCTGTTCCGTTAGTCTCAAGAATTTTTAGAGATTGTCCTCTGGCTTCCTACTTATATTTACTTGTATTAACAATTATTCAAAGCAAAATTGTATTGTCTATATATGTTATCCATGTTTACAAGAAGACCTATTGGCCCTTGTATAACTGATACGGATATTATGTTAAATGTTTGTTGTTACTGAGGATATTTCAATACCTGTTCGGGATGTTTGTTGTTGTTGTAATAGTCCTTGTCTCGATTGGTCCGTTCTGGTGACTTTGTGTGCACGGTTTAAATGGCTTGATGAAATCGCATCTTTTTTTGGAGATGCGGTTAGTCAAGTGTGGAAGAACTTGTGTTTAATAGTTGCTAGGCGATTTGGTGCCATTGAACGGACTGGTTCAGTTCCCGTTAGTCTCAAGATTTTTTTAGATTGTCCTCTGGCTTCCTAGTTATATTTACTTGTATATCTAAAACTAGTGGGAAATGATATGCACACAAGAAAACATACAAATTACAATATACAAATCATATTCAACGTTTCAACCAAAAGGTCTTTATCAAGATACACACAAAACATCAAAAGACGACGAATGGAAAAATTATCACAACAAACAAATGTATCTAATGGAAATATGGGAATGAGATGCCAGAGGGGTGCAAAGGAAACGCATTGCTCTCTGCAGACCCAGGGTTAGCAGATAACCAAGATCCGAAATGCACCTCCTCGTGGTGCACCCTGGAAACAGAAATACAGCAGCTCGAGCTGATTCTGGCCAAATCATTTGGGGATCATGTCCGAGATTGTGGAGGTAGCAGATGGAAAGAGATTTGACTGCATAAGAGACAGACAATATCTCTGACATCACCAGCATCACCACATACAGCGACACTGTCAATATACAGTGAAGCTAGTCAGTCCAGTCTGAACATTGGAGGGGCGGCTAATGTAAAAGGCTTGTAAAGGTAGATGCATGACGAGAGACAAATAGATTTCATACTGAGTAAATTTAAAGGGCAGAACAGCGCCAGAGGGCAGCACAAACTGAAAATAGAACGTGAAAAGTTCCTAGGAAAGGGGAACTACAAACTCTGTTAGCTCGAGACAAGCTTCTAGTTACCTGTGCTCCTTATAGGCAGAGACCCAGACCCAATCATGGGTGTTCGGAAAAGCAAGAAGACCTGACCCAACTCTAATGTTGAGCCTTCCTAAACCGGAAATATGCTCGCGAAGAGAAAGGATTCTGTACCTGATGGGCTCAGGCAAAAAAGGGACATGATGGCAGTCCTGGCCCAACTCTACTGTCAAGATTTCCTATTCCGGAAATATACTTGCAGAGAGAAAGGGTTAAGTACCTAATGGGCTCAGGTGCTATTGGGACAAGGTCACTCAGCTCGAGAACGCCTTGCTCTCAAACGTGTGGTGTGAGACTCGAACTTGGACGAGAGGTTCACTATATCTGTGAACGACGCCTCTGGTAGAAAGTGGAACGAGCAAGGGTCCAACTCTTCTGGCGAGTTCTTTCTCATATGGAACCAGCCTCGCAGATGAGAAATGGTTCAGTACCCGATGGGCACAGGCAAAACTATGTCCAATTGCATGAGGTGAGTTCATAGACGTGAACGACAATCGTCTAGGCAAAGATTCACTGCACCCGCGTGCCCGGCGACAGATAGACAGGCTGTCACGGACTAGGGAAGCCTACCCGAATAAAAGGCATGACGAAAACAGATGTGCTGGACCTCGGACGTCCTGACCACAAGTGGCAACCGAGATGCAAATAACACAGTTCTACTGTGGAACTTGCAGCACAATGTACTTCATGCTCCCCGGTGGAAATCACACGATATATTCGTTGTGGTTATATGAGAGCAAACGCTGAAGAAGAAGAAGATGCCAGAAGATCAGGAAGTACATAAAAAACGTAAATATATGTGGAAACGAAATGAACAAATAGATGAGTAAATGACGGAACAAATATGTTTGACAGACATATCTCAATGTGTCAAAAGCATTGTTTGCTGATGAGCTTGCCATCTGGACTACAGATAAATATCCCATCCTGGCAAAAGCAAAGATTAACAGAGCTCTCCTCACAATCTCTGTATACTGTGAATTGTGGAAAATAAAAGTCACTACACAGAACACTGCTTACACTATATTCTCTCAAAACCAAAAAAAAACAGCCTAAATATCTGTCAACATCAAAATGAGTAGGAAAATAGTAAAGAAAGGGTCCCCTGTACACTTTTAGAATAAAACTAGACAGAGAACTAAATCTAAAAGATCACATTGAAAATCTCAGAGAAAAAGCAATTAAATGCTTAAACCTCATATAGAGACTAGCTAGGACAAATTGGGCAGCAGAAAAACACTCTCCAACTGTATCTCGGCTACGTAAGATCAGTAATAGATTATAACCTCACTTGCTAGACCACTGTAAGTAACACTAACATCTCTGAATCTGGTTGTTATTTGACATATTCTGCAAGACTGCAGCACACTAAACCAGATATGCACAGAACACTGGCCCAAAAAGACAGGCATTCACATAAAGCTGCATCATGGGAATCTTGAAGAACTTTCAAATACAGCAACATTTACCAGGAAAACTTGACTGTCATGTAGACATGTTAAAGTGTGAATTAGAAGATCTTAGACAAGACCAAACTGGTGTTTTGAATACCAAGCAGGTGTTTATCTATCAAGAATTTTTAATGCAAAAATATTTGAGTATCAAATTTCTTGAGAATCGCTCGAGTTATCACTGTACATAATTATAATTCTAGGATCCACTTACCCGAAGTTCCGCAATTTCTTCCTGTAGCTGCTGAATAACTGTGTCCTTGCGCATTGCTTCCAGCTCAATATTGCGTAATTTTGTCACTTCCTGGTTGAGCTGTGAAATCTTAACATCCTGTTTGTGGTAATATTCAACTTATCATAACCATTTTCTCAGGTATAATGCACACACATAGTTGTAGAGAATTCTACTGGCGATCTTATAAAATAAATACACAAACTTAACTAATGTTGCTGTTGATATATAGCAGATATTCCAGGATATCAGTGGGAGGACATAATAATTTAAGATATCTGGATGAAACTGTTCTAACTGCTAAAAGTGAGGAAGACACTCAAGAATTAAATAATGTAGTAGTGTCAGAAAATAAAGAGAAAGGCCTCTTCTTAAATATCAAGAAAATAGAAGTAATGGTTATTTCAAAGAAACAAAATGCCACAGCTTGCAAGATTAAAGTGAATGATATCGTATTAAAACAGTTCCACCAATTCAAGTATTTACGTACAACAATTATAGCAGATGGAAGAAGTTCAAAAGAAATAACAAGAAGAATAGGGCAGGCAAAAACAACATTCAGAAAATGAAAAATATATTGTATAATATTCTTATTCTTCATCTTTTGCTCACTTGAAACATGTCTTATCTGTAATACTGTCACCTTAATAAAACTCACTATCTTTTGTAGTTTATTCAGTGGCACATAGAACTTTGATTCCAGTGTTGTTTCCTCTGGCCAATATGTCTGCCTCAGCGTTTCATGCTCAGAACAATATTATGTAATATGACCTTGTCATAAAAGTGAGGAAGAGAGTTCTGCAGTGCTATAGAACTTCTATTATTAAGATATGAATGCGAGTCTTGGACAATAAACAAACAGGAAGTGGGAGATTAGAGGCAGTAGAGTTGTGGTTCTACAAAAGAATGCTGAGAATACCATGAAATGCTAGGAAAACTAATGTAGAGGTGTTGAAAGAGTCAAATCGAGACAGAGCTAAATCAATAATATAAAGGACAATCTTAATTTTTTGGGCACTTCATGAGACAAGGAGGTTTGGAGAGCATAGTCATAACAGGTAAGATTGAAGGCAACAGAGACAGAGGGCAACAACATGAGAAAATATTAGACAGTTTAACAACCTGGCAGGGCAGGGACATAATGATCCTGAAATATAATACTGGAGATAGAGAGCTGCGGAGAGACATGATTGCCTAAGCCAGCCGGCATGACACCTGATGATGATGACTGTTGATATGGCTACTGTCATCCTTTGAGCTGATTTTTATAATGTTGTGATTGATGATGCTGATAATGATTGATGATGACTCACGATTGATGATAACAAGAATGATGATATTGATGATACTTTCTCATTGACAACCACATGTTCACTCGAAGTAAACAAAAATGTAAACTAATATTTTATTGATAAGCTTAACCACAAATCTACCTTGTCCTGAAGATCAGGTATTGATGATGTTCTCATAAGCGGTTGTTCTGAAGGTCTCATCCACCCACCGATAACTGTCACAAAGAGAAGTGCATGAAACACATGACCAACACTAATGAAATACTAACATGATTTATACATGTAATATTTGTGCTTCAACATTCTTTCTACCAATGGCAGCACAAGGGTCCATGATATCTGGTCTGGTAATCTTATGATGTCAAACATGCTTTGAAATCTGAAGACATTTTACTTTCATATATCACTAGCAACAGTTACTGGCAATTGAGCTTTTCTAGGTTCATGTGTGTCATGTGACAAATTCTTTCCAGAATGTTGTCTTCAAATGAACTCTCTGAACATTTGAGCAATGCAGCTTGCATTTTCCAACGATGTATTCATGTTATCTTTGATGTTGCTGTTTAATACTTTGGCGGCTCTGAACAAAAATCAAAGTCAAATCACACCCAATAATGGATCTCTCATTCTCTGATGACTGTGCCCTGTCTGTGTTCGTCCATCACAAGTGATGATGACCATTTTTACATCCACTTTTGAAAATTAAGTTAGAGTTATGACCATGCATAGTTCATAGATGGATAATGAGCCTTATTTGAGCTGTAAATGTTCTTGGACAGTTCGGACATGAAATGACCACTGTAGATGGATTTTTTACTATCAGTGACTTTTTAGCTGCTCTCTGCTGTAGTGGTGCAGCTCTGGTGTTGACTGTGCCCTAAATACCAACTTGAGGTTGATCTACAAATTTGTAGATAACAGATGAATCTGATGACAGATTCTCCAAAGCCTGTACCAACTTTGGATTTTATCTTAGAGAAAACAGAAGTCATGTTACAACCATCACCTGGCAAAAGCTATCTCGAGCCCTGCATAAAGATAAATGGCGTAGAACTGAAAGTTGTGAATAGATTCACATACCTAGGTAGTACGTTATAACAAGATGTCAACGTTAATGATGAAGTGTATACAAGGATCGCCAAGCCAAGCAGCACTTTCAGCAGATTATATGCAAATGTGTGGCGTAGAAATGCCATTAACCTACAGGCTAAACTGAAAGTCTACAGAGTAGTGGTACTTCCAGTGTTGTTATATGCTAGAAAAGCATGGACAGTGTATAGATGTCATGTAAGAAAACTCAATCTCTTTCACACAACTTGTCTCAGAAAAGTTATGAACATCCATTTGATATGCATGCCAGACCATCGCCTGCCAAAGATACTTCTGTATGGTGAGCTGGGGAAGGGTATTAGGTATGTTGATTATCCTCTTCGCACACCGGACAAGTCCATAGGTGCTCAGATCTCCGCTTCAGTAAATCTCTCAGGGTATACCGGCTGATGGTTCTGGTTCTATGTAGGTTCACTGCTCTTTTTGAAGTCTTTGTCAGGGGTTCTCTACGGGCCACACCCATCCTCACTCCCAATTCACGCATTCTTGATATTGACTCATGTTCATTCATCTCAAAATCCTCTGATCGTGAGGACTCACGAAGAGCAATGAGTATGTCTGCTCAGTCCATAGGCTGACCGTCTGTTGTGGTGGCGAGGCTAGCTAATTGGTCAGCTCGTTCACTTCCCTCCACGCCCGTGTGTCCAGGGACAAAAATAAGCGTGAGTCTTCGTAGTGATGCCCGCATTCTTGCTCTCTCAAATGACTCCACCCATTCCCTACGTACATCACCTGTTTTGACTTTCAGAATCATATTCAGAGAATCACTTAGTATGCACGCATGGGAATAGGCTTGCGATTCCAGCCAGTTAAGTGCCTGCGTTACTGCGAATACTTCCATTGTTAGGCTGCTTGTTGTTGCAGTAAAGGCACCACTGGCTTCATGTACTGTTCTTCCTTTTGATCTGGCAGTAAAGGCCCATGCGCATCGGTGGTGACGGATGATCGACCCATCCGTATAGATCACAACATCTGTGTCATCGGTATTCTCGCAGATTAGTGCCTTGACCTCAGCATCCACGCTCACAGGACTGAGTCCCTGCACTCTCTATTGAGTGTAATGATGGTCTTGACTGCCTCTTGAAAGACCGTAGGAATAGGTATCCATTCTTCGCAGGAGTTATGTCTTCTGGGGCACAGATATGTTTAACGGTATCCTCGGCCCGACCCATCCACGATTTGCCTCTCTTGAGTCTGCTTCCCTTCACACGTGAGAGCTCGTTGTGTATTGGGTGATCTATGTTGGAACTCACTCTGAGGTATGCGCTGGCACACCACATATCAATTCTATGAGATATGCTCAGAAAATCAAGGAGAAATCTCATAGCCACACAGGGTGGGGAAGGGTAAACGATCTCAAGGTTGCCAAAAGAAGTGCTACAAGGACTCGTTAAAGACCTCACTGAAAGCGTTTGAAATAGACCAAAACACATGGGAAGAACTTGCACAAAATAGATCTACATGGCGCTCTACAGTCAAAAAGAGCACATCATCTTGTGAAAAGAGGAGAAATGCTGCATTCCAGCAATGGAGAGTAGCTAGAAAGTCACAGATAGACCAAAATCCACCTACAGTGGTCATTCCATGTCCGAACTGTCCAAGGACACTTACAGCTCGTATAGAGTTCATTAGCCATCAACAAACTATTATGCATTGTCATAATTTTAACTGAATTTTCAAAAGCGGATGTAAAAAATGGTTATCATTACTTGTGATGGACGAATGAACAATGTTGTCAGTCCATCGTCTGCTTGGTCTGCCTTTCCTCCTCCTCCCAGGTGCTCTGCCTTCCATTATTTGTCTTTCTAAACAGTTGTGTCTCTTGACCAAACAGGTTCAGTTTCCTTTTTGTTATTGCGTTTAGTAACCAACACTCTGGAATCTTCAATGTGTTTATAATATCTGAGTTTTTCTTTTTTTCCTTCCATGATATTCTAAGTATCTTTCTGTAGCATTTCATCTAAAAGGCGTTGATCTTTCTTGCCGCTATTTTACTTAGGGTCCATGTTTCACAGCCATATGTTGCAACTGGAAAACTAAAAGTTTGTAGCATTAGCAGTTTCATTTCTATGTTGTAGTTTTTCTATATGTTTTTCAGCCATGTTATTTTATAATATGCCATTGCCAAACTCTTCCTTATCTCTGCCATGCAGTCTCCATTGATGTTTGCTCCTAAGTATTAAAATTTATCCACACATTTTATGTCTATTCTGATTTTTGGTTGCTGTGTTGATATATCTGTTTACATGATTAGGTTCATGTGCAAAATGACCAATCATATCTCTTGTGTGAGGTATCATGTCACTGCTTTCAATTCAGTTATAGTATGATTCCAAACACTATACAAAGGAAAACTCAGATTATCTTTCATGACTTCTTGAATTAATCATATTTACATGTCCTAACTCACATATACTATCATTGACTTATAAATACTCATAACTCTCAGAGAATTGACATCATTTTGCAATGATTTTCTCAAATCTACTTTATCAGAGTTTTAGGGGTGTCACATTAGAGACATAAGTGAAAAAAAACATGATACATATTATTTGGGTATTCCAATGGTAGCATATCATTGAGCAGAATTTTACTTGGTGGCGGCTATCTCATTTATGAAACTCCCCTTAATGGCAAGCAGAAATACAACCAGAAACTGTCATCATCAGATAGCATATCCTGAACAGGATGTAGCAGTGATAAGTCTTTTGAAACTTCTGATGATCTTGAGCCAGTCTTCCTGCTTCTGGTGCTGTCATATTCAGGTGATCTTTGATGTCTTGTTCATCTTCTATTTTGTCTGTCTCTTATTCGTCTCCCTGGATTCATCCCCTCCATTATGGTCTTCTCTAGGCTGTTGTGGCGTTTGTTATGGCTAAAATATTGAAGTATTTTTAAAAGAACCATACCCCATCAAGGCCAGCACCTTGCAGTGGTGATGGGGCTTAGTTCAGCCATCAGGGGCTGGAAACTAAGATTGGTCGGGCAGTCCCATTCGAGCAGGACCATAGTCCTGCCCAAGTAAGCAGAGTGCTGAAGACGGAGGCATCAAGCCAAAAGACGCACAGATAATCAGGATGCCACACACAAAACACAATGGAAACATGTCTGTATCTATAAAAAGTTATGGTGCCTACCCTGTGGCGGACGTTCAGGCAGGGACGGTGCCGGGCCCTATACCTCGAAAGGGCCCAACCTCAGTTACTGAAATTCCTTCTCAATTGCCTCGAGGAGCCAGGAGGCAAGGGAATAGAGCTACTGGCAAACAAACTTTAAACGACCAATAAAAATAATGCACTGGAATGCTGAGGGTGTCAACAGTAAAAGACATGGATACAGCAAAAAATTGGAACTTGAAAATGTCCTCAGTGAAGAACAAGTTAATATATGCTGTATCCAAGAAACACACCTCAGCAGCGACATAGGCTTCAAAATCAGAGGCTACCAGTGATACCGATCTGACCGAAAGTACAGGCGAAAGGGTGGAATTCTGACACTTGTTAAAAACAATATCAGTGCATGTCAGCTGGAAGTATATATGGAAGGGGCAGAATACCAGATGCTCCACCTAAAAACAGACAGTGCAGAATTCCATCTCCTGAACTACTACTACCCAAATGATAAACCATTGGCACTAGACACAATTCCAGATAAAGAGAAACTTATGGTGTGTGGTGACTTCAACAGCCACTGTCAGAGCTGGGGCTACGATCATATCATCATATCGACAAGAGAGGTGAGGAACTTGAGAGCTGGCAGGATGAAAATAATCTCATCCTTATTAACCAGCCAGCTGACTCACCAACCTTCTACTCGAGAGCATGGCACAAAACCTCTACACCAGATCTAGCATTCCACTCACCAGGCCTGGAATGGAACATCACACGTGTTGTTGGAAAGCAGCTTGGGGGTAGTGACCACAGACCAGTATTTCTGGAAATCCACAATGAATTTACCAAGGACAGCAGCACACTCACTAGGTGGAACTATAAGAGGGCAGACTGGAAAATGTACCAGCATTTAACCAGTGTTCTAGCTAAGGACATGAACTTGGACAAAGACATCAATAGAGCAGTGAGTGAATTTAATAGATGTATTCTACATGCTGCTAGTAAAACCATACCCAGGGGGGCACGCAAAAACTACAAACCCTACTGGAATGATGAACTGGAAAAGCTGCAAAATGAGATGGAAACATCTAGACAGCAGGCTGAGAACAGACCTAGCCAAGAACATCACAACAAATATCAGCAAACAAAAGGCTAAATTTCAAAGAGCCAAGTTACAAGCCAGACGGAGTAGCTGGAAAGAAAAAACAGAGTTCCTGAACCTAGAAAGAGATACTAGGAAATTATGGAAACTTGTAAAACAACTAAATGATGAAGGTACAGGGAGAAATACCAGGATCACACTTTATAAAGATAGAAACATTTTAACAGGTAAACATGCAGCTGATTACTTTGCAGATTCCTTTGCAGAAGACAATAACATCAAAGTCAGCCCAGACAAACAACAGGAGGTTCGAGAGAACCAGCAAAACATTGGACAAGGCGAACCTATACCTGAAGTCATGGAGGCACCAATCACAATGAGAGAACTGGAGCATGCAATATCCAAATTGAAAATGAAAAAGTCCCCTGGAGCTGATGGAGTGTCTAATGAAATGATTAGAAACCTGGGAATTGCAGCAAGAGCAAAGCTACTGCAGATCTTTAACACAAGCTGGTCCACGGGTAATGTACCACAGGCGTGGAGAGAAGCAATAATGATACCACTCCTCAAATCAGGAAAAGATGGCAACACAGTCTCCAACTATAGGCCCATCAGCCTCACAAGCTGTCTATGCAAAACAATGGAACGCATTATCAATCTTAGGATGCAGTGGTACCTTGAAAGTGAAAACCTTCTGGTATCACAGCAAGCTGGTTTCAGACAGTGCTACTCTACAGAAGATCAGGCAACCTACCTCTCGCAAGAGATTGAGGATGCCTTCCAAGATAAGAAACTGGTACTAGCAGCATGGATAGACCTCAGAAAAGCATTTGATAAGGTCTGGAAAGAAGGGCTCCTAAAGAAATTGCGAAATTGCAGGGTTAGCTCAAGAATGTACAAATGGGTAAAAGCATACCTGCATAATAGAAGAGCCAGGGTACAATTAGATGGTCGCAAGAGCAAGAAAGTTCTACTGAGTCATGGAGTCCCCCAGGGAGGAGTCCTGTCGCCCACACTTTTCTTGGTTTACATCAATGACCTAGTTGCTGAACTACCACACGGGATCAAAGTGGCAATGTATGCTGACGACCTGGTGATCTGGTGCACAGAAGAACATGCGACAGTGGCCACTAAACAAATACAAAGAGCTATCGATGCCCTAACCTTATGGGCTAATAGATGGTGCGTCAGCATTAACACAGATAAGTGCAGCACTACACTTTTTACCCTCTCACAAAAACAAAAAGCCGGTCATATCAAAATAGATGGAGAGCTCTTGAAAGAAGACAAACAACCCACATACCTCAGAGTTACTTTTGATGATAAACTGACATGGAAGCAGCACATAAACCAAGCAACAACAAAAGCCAGGAGGAAGTTAGCTATCCTGAGAAAACTAAGTGGAACCACATGGGGAGCCAGTGGGAATATACTCAGTAAAGTTTACCAGCAAGGCATAAGACCACACCTGGAATATGGTTCAGCAGCATGGTGTCCTGCATCAAACACCACATTACAAGATCTAGATAAAGTGCAAAATCAGGCACTTAGAATAATGTTGGGAGCAATGAAATCAACACCCATAGCAGAGATGCAGAAAATGGGAAGAATGCAAACACTTGGCGAACGCAGAGACACAAAAGTACTAATTCAGGCAGAAAAGTTTCAGTGTATGCCTAGTCATCCAATGAAGGAAAGATTCCAAAATCTAGCAATGGGACGACTGAAAAGAAGCAGCTTTATCCATCAAGCTAAACGACTCCGCAGATAACTTACAGACCTACCTGAAGTTGACAGCCCCTTAAGGCCTGTACCAGAACAAACCCCGTGGAGTGAAAGACATGGAATGCCAATATACATTCAGACCCATGTGAAAGGAATACTAAGCGAGGACGAACAGAACAGTGTGCAGCGAAGGACAGTCACCCTCAGTTTCCTGGATGAGGAATATCCACAAGATATATGGGTCAGAGTATACACAGATGGGTCAGCACAGAATGCCGTGAGGAATGGAGGTGCAGGTGTATATATAGAATATCCACACAAGCCTAGAGATACAATCAGAACACCGACAGGAAAATTCTGCAATAATTATGATGCAGAAATCCAGGCAATTAGTGTGGAACCTAAAAAACTGCTGAACTCCAACTCTGACCTACAGCCTGTGGTATTCCTGACAGATGCAAAGTCAGTGCTTCAAGTTCTCCAGTCTGAAAAACTAACAGACTTGAAAAAACTACTTAGCGAATTGTCTTACCAGTATAGGGTAACCATGCAGTGGATACCCTCTCACTGTGGAATACCAGGAAATGAAAAAGCAGACCAACTGGCTAAGGAAGGTGCTGCCGAAGACCAACCAGATATACCAATCACCTACCATCAGAAAAAACAGATGATCAAGTCAATAAGAAAGCCACAAACACCAACACAAGATGACTATCATATTATGAACAGACCAGAACAAGTTATAATTCTACGTCTCAGAACAGGACACAACCGACTCCGCAGTCACATGTATACAAAGTTCAAGATTGGCAACACGGCCATGTGTACATGTGGACAGGCAGCACAGAGTGCCAAACATATACTTCAAGAGTGTTCTGAGCATGAAACGCTGAGGCAGACATATTGGCCAGAGGAAACAACACTGGAATCAAAACTCTATGGGACACTGTATGAACTACAAAAGACAGTGAGTTTTATTAAGGAGACAGAATTACAGATATAGACATGTTTCAAGTGAACGAAAGAAGAAGAAGAAGAAAAAGAACCATACTGTTTAGCCAGTTTTCTATTAAATTTATTTCTCTCAGGATGGCTATATTGGTGATCTTTTTGGTCAATGGTATTCTAAGGATTTTCCTGTCACTTTTTGTTTAAAATGCTGCTATTTTATTTTTCACTTTGTTGGTGATTGGCCAGAATTCACACCCATATATTGCCACTGGGAACATGCAAGCTAATATACCAGGAAGTGTCACCCACACAATTTTACCAGAAGTCAGAAAAAAAAAAATAAAGTACAGACACTATTAAAAATCGGATTTGTTTTGTCACCAGAAGTTATTATGTTTAACTGACATAAGTTTACCACCACTTGAAGGTCCAACAGGCACATTTTGAATATTCCTACGAGCTGCTCCAGCACTCAGGGGTCGTGACCTCAATGGTGGCCTTGGAACTGGTGATGAATGACATGTTTGAATGTGATTCCAAGCTGGTGACATTTGAGGTATGCTTGCCCCACCAGAAATGTGAGGCAAAGTATGCACTCCTCCGGAAGCATAGTTACTATATAACTCTGCATCAGTTATCAAGGATGGTGCCTGATTCCAAACAGGAGGTTTCTGACTCACAGTGGGAATAGTTACCTACAAAATCATATACATAATTTAATTTATAATAACATAAATTATACATTTTATATACAAACACCAATCATTATATGACTAATGTTGGACTAGAGGCCTAGTGACTGATCACAGAAGAATATTACAAATATCAATAGGCAAGAAGTTAAATGAAATGTAAATTGGAAACTTTCAGCATGACATTGAGCAATACTAAATCATGTGAAACTATATGTATTTATATGTGATGTCAGAAAGGAGTGAGGAATCGGTGCTATAAAAATCATAACAGATGCAGACATACAACAATGATCACTTTCTGCTGCTGCAAACACTAGTGTGATATATTGTCATCGATTATGGCCTCAGTCTGCTCACACTGTTACAGATACAAGTGGACAGATTGGAAAAAATCCAATTATAGGAGCAATGCTGGGATTTACTAAAGATACCCCCATATCACGGCCATGAGATTCTTGTTGGATTTGCCCTGCATTAAGATACGGAATCAAGTGGTGCAGGTAAGGGCATACCCAAATGTCGCCAAAATGACCACCAAAATGTATTACAAATAAATCTAGATGAGACAATGGAATAGCAAATCAAACACTGAAAATCATGGGTGGCAGAAGCAGATGATATGTTGTTCATCATCATCATCAAGTACGGTCTCCGCAATGAAGGTTGGCTGCAACAGACCTCCAACATCCTATCTCATTTGGTGATGTACTCTGCTAGACTGTAACTTGTCCATCTTGTGGTGTTTCTCACCTGTATCTCTGTCTACCTCTTGCCAGCCTCCTTCGACTTTACCCTAAAGTAAAGTCTTAAAGAAAGTGTTATGTTTTTTAAAATGTCCAAAATATTTTATTTGCCTGATCTTTATTTCCCTTAAATAATTATTTCTTTAAATTAAGTGTTGTTAGAACCTCTGTTTTCTTCTCTTTCCATAATGTTCTCCCTGTTCTTCTATAGATCCACATCTCAACAGCATAAATTCTGTCTTCTGTTTGTTTAGTATCCATGTTTCTGAGTCACACATTAATATAGAATAGATGCAGCATTTGATAATTCTAATTTTTTAACATGTTTTTAATTTTAGATGTTAATATTTTATCATGTCCTTGAAAGTAGTTTTAGCCATTCCTGTTATCCTTTTAACTTTCGTTTCACATCTGACAAGATATTGATAGTGTTGTACTTGTAGTTTCTCTTCATGTATGGTATGTTTACGTTTAGCACCTATTCTTCTGTGACTTTACTGATTATCATGGTTTTTGTTTTTTGGATATTTATATCCAGTCCATTTTCTTTACTTGATTTATTGACTTGATATATTAGTCTTTGTAGTTCATGTTCACTTTCTGCTAAAAGAACAGTGTCATCTGCACATCTCACGTTGTTTATTATTTTCCCATTGATCATGGGTCATGACATTCCTTCTATATATTTAAAGACTTTATCTGTGTAGAAATTAAATAGTCTGATAAAAAATATCATTGTCTTATCCCTCTTCTTATTTCTATGTATGGTGAGTAGCTGTTTTCACACCTTATTGATGAAGTCTGTTCCTAATATATATTTCTAATCAGTCTAATGTATTTTCCATTTATGACTATTTCTTTAAGACATTTGATTAATTTTTCATGTTGGACTCTGTCAAAGGTCTTGCTGTAGTCTATGAAGTAAATATAGAAACTTTTTTGGACTTCTATACATTTATCTATCCCTAGTTGGATACTAAGTATAACTTCTCTGGTTTCTTTGTTTTTCCTAAAACTGAATTGTGCTTCACCGACTTCAATGTTTATCTTATTTTTATTATGTCTGTTCTTATGTTTTCTGAGCCTCTAGCCTTTCCACATTTTATAGATTTTATTGACATTGTTCAGACTGTGTGAATTGGATATATGGGCAGAGGTAGGTAAAGAGAAAAAGTCTCTGATAAATGCAGTAACATAACTGGAGAATGCGTGTAGGGAATGGGCAGGTGTCAGGACTGAGGTGATGGCACAAGAACTTGTCCAGATGCACTCACAACCACAAGACATAGTCAAATATACAGATGGCTCAGTCAAGAGAGAAACCATTAAGTGTGTATGTGATTTTGTTGCCCACAAAATTTGAAAAAAGATGAGTGAATAATCATCTGTTTACTCCACTACAACATCATCATCATCATCATCAGGTGTCATGCCGGCTGGCGTAGGCGGTCATGGCTCTCCACAGCTCTCTGTCCACAGTATTATGTATCAAGGACGTTGTTGTTTCCTTGCCGTGCCAGGTTGTCAAACCAATATTTTCTCACATTGTCGCCCTCTGTCTCTGTTGTCTTCAATTTTGCCTGTTGTGACTATGTTCTCCAAACCTGTCTGCCTCATGAAGCAGCCAAAAAAAAAGAAGATTGCCTTTTTCTTATATTATTGATTAAGGTCCGTTTCGCATTTGACCACATAACAACATAGAAGCAATAAATACTATATTAATGTGATATTTTTACAAGATAATCTGATTGACAAAAAATAAAACCAATGTAAAAAAAGAAGTAAAATAAACAAAGGAAGAAGGACTTTTTCTAAATTGTGGTCCAACAGAGGCCTTCCACTACAACACTGAGCATGAAAATGGAAATATAAGAGGTGACTGCAGTACTTGGTTGGTGACTGAAATATCAACTCACACAATGATACTCTCTGACTCCAGAGCATGTTGTGAAAAATAGAAAGGTGGATGTTAAGAAATGATTCGTTCACATTACCCAACAACTCGGATGTTCAAAGTATTACATGGATATACTGCCTTGGTCATGCCAACAAGTTATGAAGATCACACAATCAACAATACTCTTGGATGGCTGCTGAAACAGAACACTTATGGGAATGCCCTGTGTACCATAATGCTGGTTTCTGATCAAGAATCAAGGACAAAAAAGCAAACACACAGATATCCTACTCTGAATATTCATATCCTCAAATGTGGCAGGGATATTCACCTTGCGACTTTCTTCACCCCATCACACTTCATCCACTAAAAATTGTGTCTGTAACAACTTTGGGATTATTAACAAAAGCTTGTAACTAATTAAGTTAGAATGATGTAGATTATTTATATTTTGTTGGCATTTTGCTTCATTGAGATAAAAGTACATACCGGGTAATTTCAACATGTTTTGATCATAAATGGGTCCCACAAATCTTGTATAAACTACAACTAAATACCCTATCCTAAAATACCAGAAAACGTGATTGAAACACACCAAACACTTGACATGGAAGGTATCATGTTATCTTGAAAGAAATAAGTGTTTACCAACATTGTTAGGAGGATATCATCGAGGAAAGAAGACATGGCAGAATGCAGCCATATTTGCGCAGGATGTTTTTGGGGGTTCGATTCGCGCATGGAGACATGTGCGGTCGCAATAGACCTTGAGGATGCGTACAATAGGGTGTCCTTGGATATCTTGATGCACCAGCTGTTAAATCTTGCAGTTAATCCTTTTGTCGTGCGTTGGGTTGGCGCAGCCCTGATGCACGGGGTTGTAGTTCTTAAGTGTGGTAACTGGATATCTACACCAACGGTTATTAGCCCTGGCCTGCCACAGGGATCGCCTCTATCTCCTGTACTTTTCAATGTATACACAGTACATATCGCTGGCAATCAAATCACAGGTGTTGGCAGAATGATGTCATATGCCGATGATATCCTGGTGTATAGACAGGGCAGAAATCGAGAAGAGTGCGTCGTGGAACTACAGAAGAAGCTGGACAGACTGACAAATTGGTGTCAAGATACGGGAGCAGTGGTTAATCCGTCTAAGGCATTCGTGACGTGGTTTTCCTTGAACAATCACATGGTAAAGACACCCATGCCACAAGTTTCGTTGTCCGGGAAAAGTTTAGAAAGAACTAGCACAATGAGATATCTGGGTGTGTTTTTTGACAGAAGCCTGAGTTTCAGGGAACATGTTGACCACATTATCATAAGGGCAGGCAAAGGCTTAGCAGCAATGAAGCATGACGGCTGCTGCGCAGTGTGAGCAAAAATTGTTATTTCTTTTGTACCAGGGTTTGGTTGTGGCTGTGGTGGAATATGCACTGGCAATTCTGACTCTTAGCCAAACTCAGATTGATAGGCTGGATAGAGTCCAGAATGCAGCAATGCGTATCATTCTGGGATGCACAAGAGACACATCGACAAGAGCTATGGGATACCTACTTGACTGCCCAACAGCTGAGCATAGATTACAGTATTGCCGTGCACGGGCGTACCTTCAAATACATGCAGATAAGGAACACCCGTTGCAATCCGAAATACAGAAAGTTAAAGGCAGCAGACTCAAGAGAGGAAGGTCGTGGATGGAACGTGCTGAGGATGTAATACAAAGCGTGTGCAGATTACAGGATGTGGCAGCTGGTGCGGAATGGATAGGTCTACCCACAGATTTCGAAACTTGTTTGAGAGTAGTAATATCACTTAGCAGGGAATGCAGAGAATGGTCTTTAATCAGTGAGAATACCAAAGAGGGGGATGTGATTATATACACTGATGGATCTGTAATTAGGCATGTTCGCAGTGCTTGGGCCTTTACAGCTCAGTGCGCAGGTAAAATGATCAAGTAGGAAAGTGGTGCCTTTGCGGTCACTACAAGTAGCATGACCATGGAGACTATGGCGGCGACCAAGGCATTTGAGTGGCTACGCACACAGAAAGTAACGCAGGTCTGCATCTTGAGTGACTCTATGAGTATGATTAAGAAGGTACAAGTAGGTCTCGTTCGCGAACAGTGGATTGAGACCTTGAGAAATGTGAGCTTGAAAGCGGTTACATTTATTTTCGTGCCGGGACATGTGGACGTTTGAGGCAATGAAAGAGCGGATCAACTGGCATCGTGTGCGATTGTGGCACAGGGCGATGGGGCAATGGATCGTGCTGACGTTTTGAACTCCTTAAGAGATATAACACGCGAGAGTGAGACTAATGTGGATGATGATTCCTTTTCAATGGCTAGGATTAAAGATCAGGGATTGAGATGCGGTGTTGCTAAAAAGGTGAACATTTTGGAGGGCGCAGAAGAATGATGGTCAACCAGCATAGGACCGGTACTGTCAGCAGAAGTGTGATGGCAGATACACTCAAGGAGAGATCGGAGCAACTATGGATGTGTCCAGTTTGCAGTGATGATGATCCGACGACTAACTAACTAACTAACTAAACACTTGATAAATTTGGTGAGTTAATTTTTTATTTTAAACAATTATAAGCCCCTAATGATTGTTCAAAAATTTATTAAAATGGTAAAAAATATCAAAAGAAAAAGAAAATCAAGAGAGATTTCACAGAACAACTATCAAAGAGGATATGATTATGGGTCTCAACAACATGCAAGAATTACACATAGTAACATCACATAGCTCGAAATGGAGAGCTCTGGTTTTTGCCCTATGCACCATATTCAGAATTATTGTTCTGTTTTACTTTTAAAACTTTTACTACTGCATGTTTTTCTGTTCAGGAGTGCAGAGAGGCTTTTTAGGCTGTGAAAATAAAGGCTACTTTTCTATAGCTGTTGCTACGTATATTGTAAGAATGTTTTATTGCACCTCCAAAAGACAACACTCCTTGTCCCAACCATAGATTGAACTTGGGTCCTAAGGGTTTTGAGACCAGCGTTCTAGCCATATGGCCACGTGTTCTGTTTTACAAATTGTAATTATTCTTTTTTTAAAAATGTCAACAATTACTGATATGTTCATTTTCTACAACCATTGTCCTCTCCAGCGATTTGTGATTCGGAACCAGCATCACTGCACACGAGGCATTCCCATAAATTCTCTGCTTGTCATTTCATCAGTTATCTAAAAGTACAAGTTTATAAGCACAGTGTCCCAGTCAGTTGTTGGTTCTTCTGGTCTTTTCATTAAGATTACACTTTCTTCTTTCTCCCCTGGTCACTCCCATTTCTATCATTCTCTGAACATGCATGTTGAATATTGTGGTTGAAGAGGCAGCAGACCTTTCCATCACACTCTTGCCATTTTGGTAGGCGATGAAAACAGATTCACATCTGTTTCTCTTACTACTGGGCCATCTGTGTAGATAATTATATCTTGTGGCTTTGAATACTGTTCTATGAGTTCTTTTATCATTAATCTATCTATCTATTCGTTAAACCCTTTATTGCCATTCAGCTTCAGGGGTAGAAAAGTTCTCTGGAGATGGCTATTGTGTGTGCTGAGTATATTGTGGAATTTAATATCGTCCGGCTCTGTGGCGAAGTGGTACAGAGCGCATCTGTGACGGCAAAGGTACCGAGTTCGATCCTCACCACAGGCAATTGTGCATCCGGACCGTTCAGAAAGCAATGGCAACCTACTGAACGTATTTATATTGCCTAGAAAATCACCACAGCCAACAAATGCTGGGTTGATAGCTACGTCCTGGATAGGATATGCTCATAAGTAGGCCTAAAAATTACGACAGCTGTAGTAATGTTGGTTCATCAGTGGTTCAAAACAGTAAAGACAAAATGTTGGTACAGTTATTGCACCACTTATCAGTGTCTAAAGCAGAATTTTTTGTAAAGTTTCTGCAAATGTGTTGTATAGAAATGGCATTAACTACAGACAAATTTAAAGGTTTACAGATCAGTTGTTTGCCGAGTGCTGTTATACACTGTCACTGGTGAGAAATCGACCACATGAGGAAACTTAATGATTTTCACATAAATTTGTCTGAGAAAGATAATTACAATCAGATAGAAAGAGAAGATACTTTATACCAATGTTCTAGGCAGCAATAATATTCTTAGCATTGATACTATTCTGATGTAGTCACAGATTCATTGGTTAGGTCATGTGGTATGAAGAACTATGTCAGATCATCGATTACTAATTACACACCACTATGGTGAGAATCAGAAAGGCATGCATTCTCAAGGTGACCAAAAGAAGTGTTGCAAGGCCTTGCTAAAGATCTCACTGAAAGCCTCTGGCATAAGCCATGGTACTTTGGAAGATGCTGCACAAAACATGAATCCCTATAGTAAAAACATACAGTAAAAAACTACATGAAGCCCTATAGTAAAAACAACGGAGCACTATCTTATGAAGAAATATAGATAAACACAGTAGCTCAACAGCACAAATTAGCAAGAAATGCATGAGTAGATCAAACACCATCTAAAGTGATCACACCAAATTGACTTTTCTAAAAACATTTTCTACAACATAGGGCTTATTAGCTATCTACTACAAACTCAATGACAGGGACTGAATTTCAAAAAGCGGGTGTTACAAATGGTCATCATCATCACTTGTGATGGACAAATAATACAACTAACAATTTACCACAGTGATCACAGAGATTCGGTCAAGATGGCGGGAACATTGGATATCTTTTGGCCAGCCTCTAGACCGGGTAGTAGTTTTTGGTGTTTCAGTGTATTTCTGATGGAATAGGTGATTTCTACATCTGATTGTGATAGATTAGAACACAGTTTAACCATTTAGAAACTCTGAAACAACGCTGTGACAGATCTAGCAAATCAACAGCGATGAAACAAACTGCTCATAGAAAATGAAGAGTGCTCGGGAGACAACTAAACGTAAAACGATCAAGTTTTGATCAATTAACATCTGCAGATTAAAGAATAAAGCTGTAGATCTAATAGAAGAGATGGAAAAACGAAAGATCATACTACTAGGATTAGCAGATACACAAATAAAATGCCAAGGCAACAAAAAACTACACAAGGACTACACATTAATATACTGTGGTGTACACAAGAATGTGAAAGCAAAACATGGCGTAGCTTTTATCCTTGACCCCGCGCTGTCCAAAAATATCATAAACGTGACCTTTGTGAGCGATAGGCTGATAGCAATAACAGTTACAATAGAAAACGAGCACACATCATTCATTCAAACATATGCACCCTGTAATGCATACAACAACGCAACGGAAAGGGAAGAAGTTTTTGAAAACGTAAATAATATAATAAACACGAATATCACAGAAGAAAACTTATTTGTATTAGGAGACTTTAACTCCCACTTGGGACCAGAAAGATATGGAACAGAAGAGTACATTGGACCGTTCAGAAATAAAATAAATGACAATGGCTACAGATTAATTGAAATGTGCATTCAGAACACTTATTTATAACTAAAACATTTTTCAAACACAGAGAATCCCAAGTTCACACCTGGTACATGTGGAACAATTTAGACTGCAAAAGCCAGATAGACTTTATATTAACAAGAAGAACCAACAGAAGGAAAATAACAGATGCAAGAGCCATACCAAACATGTGTGTATCACTGACCATAAAACAGTAATATTATCTGTAAAAACAAACAGAAAGAGAAAGAAGAAAGACAACAACAAAGATAACAAACCAACAACAATTAAAATACACAGGCTTAAGTACGACACAGTACATGAGCAATATGCACACAAAAATCACAGAAAAATTACCAGTAGATACTACAACAACAGAAGAAGAATGGAAACTATTCATAGATGCTATAACACAAGCAGCTGGAGAAGAATGCAGATACAAGAACAATAGTGTAAAGAAACCAAAAATAACAGCTTGGTGGAATGAAGAAGTAAAAAAGTCACAAAAGAAAAGAAACAAAAATATAAGAAATGGGTCAAAAGCAAAAACCAAGTAGATTACATAGAATACAAGACAGCAAAAACAAATGCCACGAAAGTCATTAAAACTGCCAAAATCAACTCATGGAAAGAATATGGAGACATGCTCAATGCAGATTATAATAATTCACAAAAGAGGTTCTACGAGAAAATCAAGAACATGAGAAACAAAGAAGATAAACCGAATAGAAAAAGATGAACTGACAGAAATAATAAATGATGAAAACGGTAATGCACTAAAAGAACCGAATCAAATAATGGAAAGATGGCAACAATATTTCAAAGAACTACTAAATCTAAAAGAAGGAGATGAAGACACAACAATAAACACTACAGCAGCGAACCTAGAACCAAATATACTACTATTGGAAATAGAAATGCAATAAACAAAGCACCAATAAACAATGCTGCAGGCTCTTATAACATACAAACAGAACTTATCACAGCAGCAGCAGAGAGTGGGAAAAAATGGTTACACAGACTTTTTAATGTAATGTGGAAGAAACACGAAACACCATAAGACTGGAGGAATGCGACAATCATTCCCATATGGAAGAAAATAGGCAGTAAGAGAGACTGCACAAAATACAGAGGGATAACCTTACTAAGCCATACAGGAAAAAATTTTAACTAAATATTAGAGCAACAACTATGATCATACATTGAACCACAACTTTAAAACACCAAAACGGGCTTCTGTAAGAACAAAAGCTGTACGGATGTTATCTTTACACTTAGACAGCTAACAGAAAGAGCCACAGAAAACAACAAAGAATTATACATCGCATTCATAGACCAAGAAAAGGCATTCGACAGAGTAGACAGCAACAACAATTGAAAACACTATCAATATACAGAGTACCAGAACATTTAATCAACATATGCAAGGGCATTTATGCTAATAGCCAATGTGCAGTAAGAACAAATGTAGGTGTGTCCAATAAGTTCCAAATTCAATCAGGAGTTCACCAGGGGTGTGTCCTATCTCCTCTACTTTTTATAACATGTATCGACCACATCTGTAAACTAACAAGTACCAACGCAGAAGATAACATAAAAGTTAATTGAACGAACTACTCTTTGCAGATGACCAAGTACTAATAGCGACATCAGAAGAACAATTGCAAGACCATTTGAACAGACTCCAAACAACATGTCAAAAAGATCACTATTGAAAAGACCGAAATAATGGCAATAGCAAAGAAAGAAAGAAATACCACAATCTCCATCGATGATAAACACTTTAAACAGATAAATGAGTTCACCTACTTAGGAAGCATTATTTCGAGTGAAGAGAAAACCAGTAAAGAGATACAAAATAGATGCAACAAAACATACCAGATCCTAGGACAGATGACACGTATTTTCAAGAACAAAAATGTAAACATAGACACTAAAGTTGCATTATACAAGAATATTATTATTCCATCACTATACTATCCATGCCACACCTGGACAATGACAAAAGAAAAATAGTGACAACAGAAATGACATTCGTACGAAGAATACTCAGAGTGTCATTAATAGATAGAATTAGAAACGATAACATCAGACAGATAACCAAAACAAAACCAGTATTAGAACACATTAAAAGACAACAGAGCAAGTGGTTTTCACACGCTTCCAGACTACCGACAGATAGCATGCCATAAATGGCCATGACACAGAAATAACAGTTATAAAGTCAGAGGCAGACCATGTATAAGATGGATCACAGCAATCAAAGAAGCCACAGGAACAAGCTTACAAACAGCACACAAAAAGGCCATCTCCAGAGAACTCTTCCACCCCTGACACCACAAGGCAAATAAGGGCCACATCGTATCATCATCAGGTGCCATGCTGGGTGGAGTAGGCGGTCATGGCTCTCCACAGCTCTCTGTCCACAGTATTATGTATCAAAGTCGTTGTTCTTTCTTTGCCGTGCCAGGTTGTCAAACTGTCTAGTATTTTCTCACATTGTCACCCTCTGTCTCTGGTGCCTTCAATCTTGCCTGTTGTGATTATGTTCTCTAAACCTGCCTGTCTCATGAAGTGGCCAAAAAAAGAAGATTGCCTTTTTCTTATATTGTTGATTAAGGTCCGTTTCGTATTTAACTCTTTTAACACCTCTACATAGTTTTTCTGGCAGTCCATGGTATTCTCAGCATTCTTCTGTAGAACCACATCTCTGTTGCCTCCAATCTCCCACTTTCCAGTTTGTTTATTGTCCAAGACTCGCACCCATATGTTAGTATAGGGGTTATATAGCACTGTAGAACTCTCTTTCTCACCTCTACTAATGACAAGGTCATATTACACAGTATATTTTTCATTTTTCTGAATGTTGTTTTTGCCTGTCCTATTCTGCATCTTATTTCTGTTGGAGGTAGAGGTGGAGGTAGAGGTATAGGTAGAGGTAGAGGTATAGGTATAGGTATAGGTATAGGTATAGGTATAGGTATAGGGGGGGGGGGTGTAAAAATCTCCATTCCCCCCTCCCTTCCACCCAGTGTGTCTTGAATTTTTAAATTTTGAAAGTGTAACCACTTTAGAAACTTACCTGTGATTCATTTTGAAGTACAAGCTCAAATGTTTGTCCATTATAGCCAAATCGAATGAGATCTCCTGGAGCCAGCCTTACTGCAGCATTTTGAACTCTGACCTCATTTACATATGTCCCCTGAGTTGTGTTCATGTCCTGAATAATATAACAGCCATCCTGCTCACTGTAGTCAATTCTGCAATGATCATAATCCACCCCTGGATGCTAAAAAAAATTGTTAAAAATACAGTCTTACAATAATCTCTGTTATATAAGAATTAACATATACAAAATACATAGGACCACTGGGGTGCAAAGGGAACGCGTTGCTCTTAGCGGACCCAGAGTTAGCAGATAACCAAGATCCCAAATGTACCTCCACGCGGTGCACCCTGGAAACAGACATACAGCAGCTCGAGCTGATTCTGGCCAAATCATTTGGGGATCGTGTCCGAAAATGTAGAGGTAGCAGATGGAAAGAGATTTGACTGCACAAGAGACAGACAATATCTCCGACACCACCAGCATCACTACATATAGCGACACTGTCGACATACAGTGAAGCTAGTCAGTCCAGTCCGAACATTGGAGGGGCGGCCAATGTAAAATGCACGTAAAGGTAGATTTCATACCGAGTACAATGAAACAATGAAAGGGCAGAACAGCGCTAGAGGGCAGCGAGATTTGCAAATAGAAAGTGAAAAGTCCCTAGGAAAGGGGAACTACAAGCTCCGTCAGCTTGAGACGAGCTTCTAGTTACCTGTGCTCCTTACAGAAAGAGACCCAGACCAATCCATTGGCGTTTGGTAAAGCAAGAAGACCTAATCCAACTCTAATGTCGAGCCTTCTTAAACCGGAAATATGCTCGCGATGAGAAAGGGTTCTGTATCTGATGGGCTTAGGCAAGAAAGGGACAACAATGATAGTCCTGGCCCAACTCTACTGTCAAGGTTTCCTATACCGGAAGTACACTTGCAGAGAGAAAGGGTTCAGTACCTAATGGGCTCAGGCGCTATTGGGACAAGGATGCTCAGCTCGAGAACGCCTTGCTCTCAAACGCGTGGTGTGAGACTCGAACTTGGACAAGGGTACACGATGTCGGTGAATGACACCTCAGCTAAGAGGGCGAAAGAGCCAGGGTCCAACTCCTCTGTTGAGTTCTTCCACTTAAGGAACCAGGCTCATGGATGAGAAACGGTTCAGTACCCAATGGGCACAGGCACAGCACATCCAATTACATGAGGCAAGTTCATAGACAGTGGAACACCTCGTGCGAGTCAGACGAGAGCAAAAATCGTCTGGGCGAAGAGTCACCACTACGCGTGCCTGGAGACAGATATAGAGGCTGTCACAGGCTAAGGGTAGCCCACCCGAATTGTCAAGGCATGCCGAAATCGGATGTGCTAGGCCTACAAGGCGCATAACAATGGCACAACGTAATAACGCTCCCGGCGGAAATCGCACAGATATCCATGATGGTTACAATAGAGCGAATACAAAACAAACAAACATAGGACCACTTTTTGGAAAGTTGCTAAGCCAAAATAACAGAACAGTATTTAAAAGTATTTACATGACAAGATTATCAGTTACAATCAACACTATATTTCATGATGGTAATATTAACGTGTGCAAAAGTACAGCACAGCAATCCACACAACCCTCATTTTTAAAATTGATCTTCATCTGCATTCGCTCTCTGATAACCAACGCAAGAGTTTGTGTGATCTCCACCGGGGAGCATGAAGTACGTTGTGCTGCTGGTTTCACAGCTGAGCTGTGTTATTTTGCCTCTTCCAGCCCAGCACATCTGTTTTCGGCATTCAAAAAATTAATGAGAGTACACTAAAGGTCAACATGGTCAGTACTGTGTCTTCCATTATTTGAGATACATCCAAGGCACGGCTGTTGCATGGAAATGATTAGCTTGTGAATTAATTGGGCCACTGCCTGCCACTGATATACCAGAAGCAGTTCATGCACAGTTGCATGGACTCAGGGCTGAGGTTATTTACTCGTCAACCAAGCACGTCCCAAATATGTTCTATGGGATTGATGTCAGGACTATTGCAGGTCAATCCATTCTTTTGACACCTGCTTGTTGAGGGAAAGCATTTACTGCACGAGAATGGTATGTTATACTATTATTATTCTTAATTACTGCATTGTGCCCAATAACTTGCAGTGCTGGGAGGGGAGGGGGATTCTGTAGATTAAACTAATGCTTCCACACACCATCACTGATCCCCCACCATATCGGTTATGTTCGAGGACTGCACCATAAGTAACACATTCGCAATGACACTTCCATACGCTGATCCATCCATGGTAGCCTCCAAGACTAATTGGGACTCATTCATGAACATAACTTTAGTCCACTATTTATGTCATCAATGGATATGCTGCCTACATCATACTAAAGGAATTTCTCTATGGGCAGCAGTCAAGTAAGAAAGAATGGCTTCAAGACAAGCATGACGGTTGGCATCATGAAGTCGATTCCAAATAGTCTTATTACTGAATATAGTGTTAGTAGCATCTCTCACCAGGGGTGAAGGAAGACAATGTATCCTCTCTGGAAAGTTATGACGATCACAGGCTCAACATCTGATTGGGACTTTGTGTGCATACTCTTGGATGGCTGTACGCATGTGGTTGCGTCTGTGGGTCTAACCAATGGCCCACTAGACATACCACCCATGCAACAGAAAACTTTAGTGGATGACATGCCGTTATATTGAGGTTATCTTCTTATAGAAGCTTCATGGCATGTCATCTATACAATTGTGCGTTTATTTTGTTGTTGAAATGTGTTTCATGTTTACCTGAATATATATGTATGCACCCTCTGTGGTTGGGAGAGATGTACTGTGCAGCACTGGGGAGGAGGAAACTGTCAGCACTGTTTTTTCCTATGGCTTAGACCCACCATAGAGGCACAGTGACTCAGAATGTGACAATCCTTTTGACTTGAACATTTGGTTGCATCCCTGGAGCAATAGAGAAGTTTGGCATAACCAGTAGTCAATTGGTGCCGGGGAATGAGCACAGTGAACCGTATCTTGGCTACAGTAGCTAGGAGCAGTGCATAGGTTGAAACGTACCTTCCTGGAAGTGTGATAGTTATTCCCTGGCTCTGTCCTGGGGTGGGCTGAAAATCCACAGACTTTCCAGCAATATAATGCCATTTAATGGCATTAGGTCAAAGGGCATGAGCACATGGACCGATGGATCAGTAACCGACCAACCAACCAACCTTGGATGGTTGTTGGAACACAATGTGGAGCACTTATGGGAATGTCCTGTGTGTCATGATGCTGATTTCTAATCAAGAAGCATCTCTGAGGAACTGTCTGATAATATTTGCATTTGCAGTTCTTTGCTGCAGTGTTTGCCTCTGAACTATGCAATCTTCGCAAGATGTAGTGACTCTAGAATGTTCCGTGTGTTGCCGTTCCCTGTGATCCTATTCTGGGCAAAGCACTGCTGAAGTCTCACAATAACAGCATGAGAAATTGCAAGCTTCTTAGCCATTGTTCGGCAGCAACACCTTCTTGTAAACATAAAATGGATCCTTTATCAATAACCTCAACATTAAGGTATTTTGTTGTGCACTAGTTATGCAGCAATTGCGTTGCTTATCAAAACAGTTTTGTGAGTACAACTCAAGATACTATAGTCTCCAAAATGCATCACACTATTTTGGTTTTTGGATTAGATTGTTTTATTTCATGCTCAGACATCATTAAAATCACCATAGTTTTCTCTGCTTGTCTACTAAGTTTAACACTAATCACAATGCAGCACATATTGCATGTTTGTTGTTTGAGAAATCAATTTCAGGTAAGTTGGTTATGGAATATAATGTTTTTAATTTTTGGTTCAGTTCTAGCTAAATGAATAATATAATACAATATAGAATCATCAAGGATTTATTATTATAAATAAATAATAAAGCAGGAAATGGGCTTTGCTACCAGCATAGAGCTTATTAGAGAATAAGTGTGTGTGTGCCAGGGATGCAGTGAAGATGGAAAACATGTCGACTCAAGTTGCGAGGTGAGTAGGTACCATGTGAGTTGGTATGGTTCAAATTCCATATGCTGCATTATTTTTCTTTTATATTTAAAGAAGCTCTAAGGGACCCGCTGGATTTGCACAGCTGGCTTGCACAGCTACTGTGTCCAGCTTTGAAGCATGCTGACATTTTGAACTCCTTACACGAAATATCACGGGCAAATTAAATTAATGAGTGTGATTATTCCTTTTTCCTGTCAAGAATAAATTAACTGGGTTTGAAATACAATATTGCCAGAATTTAGCGCTACTATGGGCATAGCTTAATCCATCATTACATGAAAACGGAGAGTTCTTTGTTAGTTCAAACATTCTTTTAAGCACTCAGTACTGCTCATTTCTAGCAACATCACATTTCAATCCTAGTTCCTTTATTCTGGACATCAAAATGGAATCATCACCCACAATTTTTTTATTTGTCCATGTTGTTTCTAATTTAGGTGGATATATATATATATATCACATTATAATTAAAATATATTTAGAACTACTATGCTATTTCTTGTTACCATGACATATGTGCACATACACACAAACAATTTCAAAAAAAATTAATTCCATCCAAACACTAAAACAACTTCATAGGGAATGAGTTTAAGAAATTCTTACCTTGATAACAAAATCGCAGTTACCCCTTCCTACAGTTGTTACATCCCGAAGTGGTAAAAGTGTACCATCCGGTGCCTTCAAATGTGCCTTCACCATTATGAATTACTTAATCCAGTATGAGTAGATCCACACACATAAATGTAGGCCTATGTTATAAGATTAAGAATTAACAAATCCATAAACAGAGCGAATTATTATCCTCAAGTGATTCTTATACATTTAAATAGGCACACTATAAATTATAGTTTAGACTATAGGCCAGTAAAGGCATGCGAGCTGTTCTCACATGACAATAAGCATCACTAAAACTGTGACAATGTGTCAGGCATCTACAGTACCAACAAACATCACCTTAACAGTCATATAAATCAAATCAACAACTTTTGCTATCGAGGATCCACAATTACATCTAGCCTTTCCTTGGATAATTAAATAAATGCATATATAGGAAAAACAGCTATTTTTGGCAGACTGTCAAAGCGAGCTTATAAAAACCATGTTAAAATTGAAATCAAAGACACAGATCTTTCTAACATGCGTGTAAAGTACACTATACTAGGGGTCTGAAACATGGACTACCCACACCAGACATGAGAGGAGACTTAATGTCTTTCATCTAAATTGTCTCTGCAAGATCTTAAATATTAAATGGCATGACAAAATTACCAACATGGAAGTGTTGCACAGCACTCAGCTACAATCTGCCATGGAAACACTCTTCTTCTTCTTCTTCAGCGTTCATTCTCAAATTCCTGCTGAATTCTCTTGTAGCAGGACCATTGTCCTACTAGATTTCCAGCAGGATGTAGTCCAGAGAATGGAAATGCGTTGTGTCGCCGATTTATTTGCGCCAATGACCCGACACATCCGTCTTTGGCGGAATGGAAACACTCAATATAAATAAATTGATTGTGTTGGCTCGATCACGTCCGCAGAATGCAAAACTGCCACATCTCAAAACAAGTAGCCTACTATTCTGAGACTTGGCTGAAGGCCATCGAACCCGCGGTACACCAATGCTGAGGTATAAAGACATTTGTAAATGCTCAATTAGAGGCTTCCACATAGAATCCAAAAACTGGGAAAACACGGCCGAAACTCGGGATGACTGGAGGAGATATATTATGGAGGAAAAATATAAGCGCAAAATAAATTCAGTTGCTGTGATATGATCGAGAGTGATCAGAAAAGTCACCATATTTCTCAGAATATATTCAATGGGTTGCTTCTTCTTATTGCTAAATGACCATAGACGCAGTCGGCAAAGGGCCATTATAGGCCCTGTGCCTATTTTACTATTATTCTTAATTTTACTAATAGTAAAAGGGCAGGTATTAATGGGAATAGATCACATAGTAAAGAGATGTCAGAATATATCAAAGAACTTTATGATCACAATAGACCAGAAATAAACATACAAAATAACGGCGAGGGTCCATGAATACTCACAGCAGAAGTAAGGGAGGCACTAAGACACATGAAATATGGCAAAGAACCAGGTTCAGACAATATCACATTAGAAGAATTAGCAGCTTTAGATGACTTTGGAGTTGAAATAATCACAAAATTGCTGAATGACATATATAACATACCCGATGATTTAATGAGGTCCATATTTATAGCCTTACCTAAGAAACCAGGGATCACCAAATATGAAGAACACCGTACAATCAGCCTCATGAGCCAAATAACCAAAATACTTCTCAAAATCATCATGAAGAGAGTGAGAAACAAAATAAATCAGAAATAAGTCCAGAATAATGTGGCTTTGTAGAAGGCAAAGGTACCAGCAATGCTATTTATATATTGAGAACACTAATAGAGAGGTCTATATAGGTAAAAACAGATCAGTACCTCTGTTTTATAGACTACACGAAAGCATTTGATAATGTTAAACATAGCGAAATTATACACATGCTAGAGAATTTGAACATTGACAGCAAGGATTTAAGAATAATCAAGAATATGTACTGGCAACAAACAGCAGCAATAAGAGTAGGAAATCAATTTGGCCCTTTTCAACAATTAACACAAGGAGTCAGACAGGGATGCATGCTTTCACCTGACCTGTTCTCTTTATACAGTGAAAACATATTGCATGCAATAGTAGATATCCCAGGAATATCAGTGGGAGGACATAACATAAACAATTTGAGATATGCGGATGACACTGTTCTGATTGCAAAAAGTGAGGAAGACCTTCAAGATTTAATTAAAGTAGTAGTCACAGAAAGTAAAGAGAAATGCCTCTTCCTAAATATCAAGAAAATATAAGTAATGGTTATTTCAAAGAAACAAAATAACACACCTTGCAAGATCAAAGTGAATGATATAGTATTAAAATAGGTCCACCAATTCAAATATTTAGGTACAATGATTACAGCAGATGGAAGAAGTTCAACAGAAATTAGATGCAGAATAGGACAAGCAAAAAGAACATTCAGAAAAATGAAAAATATACTGTGTAATATGATCTTGTCATTAGAGGTGAGAAAGAGAGTTCTGCAGTGCTATATAACCCCCTATACTAACATATGGGTGCTAGTCTTGGACAATAAACAAACTAGAAAGTGGGAAAGTAGAGGCAACAGAGATGTGGTTCTACAGAAGAATGCTGAGAATACCAGGGACTGCCAGAAAAACTAATGTAGAGGTGTTGATGATGCTGATGATGATGATGTTCCTCCTTCGCAAGCGATGATGAGCAAGGAATGAAAAGAACATTTAATGCGATGAAAAAAATAATTATATATAATAATTAAAATTGGTAATTAACTAATTTGATTTGTGAATTTGTAGATGCCTGATGAGTCAGATTCATGCACAGAAAGTTCTATTGCAGTGTATGCAGGAGTGCTGAAGGTTCGGGGTAGGAGAATTTACGGATTTGTCGTTCCGCTTCTTACTCTTGTGGATTGCCCGCAGTGTTCTTTCTTTTTCAAATTTCGTGATGCCAGCAGTGATCTGGGTGTGCCAGGCTGAGCAATCAAGTGCTGTAGTCTCCCAGGAGCTAGGATCGATGCTGCAGTTCTTGAGAGAGCTTTTTAGGTGATCCTTGAAGCGCTTTTTCTGCCCTCCACTTGAACGTTTACCTTCGCACAACTCCCCATAGAATAATCTCTTTGGAAGGCGCTTGTCTGGCATACGGACGATGTGGCCAGTCCAGCGGAGTTGGGACCTAGTCAGCATTGCATGTATGCTTTGCATACTGGACTTCTGAAGAATTTCCATATCTGGTACATGATCCTGCCAACGTACTCCCATGAGGTTTCATAGGCACCGATGATACTAAGAGGTGGTGAAAGATTCAAATGCGAAATTGACCTTAATCAACAATATAAGAAAAAGGCAATCTTCTTTTTTTGGCCACTTCATGAGACAGGCAGGTTTAGAGAACATAGTCACAACAGGCAAAATTGAAGGCAACAGAGACAGAGGGCGACAACGTGAGAAAATATTAGACAGTTTGACAACCTGGCACAGCAAGGAAACAACAACACCTTTGATACATAATACTGAGGACAGAGAGCTGTGGAGAGCCATGACTGTCTATGCTAGCATGCATGGTACCTGATGATGATGATGAATCGTAAAAGGTAAAACTAAGGATCAACTCTTCACTGTGCTATAAATAGCACACAAGGTTTACATTTTTAACTAAAAGACGTCATGGATTTCCATGTAACATCAATGAAATTAATGGCTGCCGTGATGTCACATCTCCCAATACAAACGATATCAACCACATTTTTAATTATAACTTTTATAATTTATTTTTTAATTTATAACTGATCCTAACCCTTACCCCCCCCCCCCTCCCTAATGTAAATGCTAATGCCAAATTAATATTCTGTTTCAAATAACATACTTCAATTTTAATTACAACTTCTGCAATCACACTGCAACGGTTAGGTTATCCTTTAGCAAGCTGTGTTTACAAATCAAAAATTTTCCCACTGCCACTGAATTCTTTTTTGAGAATGTGTGTTATTGATTGTGGCTGTTTTAAAAATTCAATAACTTTTTTGTTGTTAGAGATAATTAAATAATATTTGTACATATAAATAAAGAATTGAATCTGCATATATTGGTGTACTTTGTTTACGTGTGTGTGTGATACCAGACATATTAGAAAGTGGCAAAGATGATTTTTCACAAAAAAATAAAGAAACTATAACGGACAAAAGAAACAAAAATTATTTAAAAATTACTTATCTATGGTTTTTATATTTTCTGAAGTGGGAACCCTGTAAAATACACCTATTTCAAATAGTATTGATGTGGTTTCATTGTCAAATCATCATTATGTCACTGGTAAGAATAAATGAACCTCATAGATTTGCCATAAATCGTTATCTGAAAGATAGACCTAGTCATTTTTGATCGCTCCAACACAGCTGATATTTGGCATCTAAATCACGAAAACGGCATGATCAATACCATATTCTATTGTAAAAATCAACTTACCTCTCAAAACACATCTAACACATTAACGTTATTAGCTAGGCCTATATATCCAACAACTTCATCAGAGTCACTAAGCCAATCATGGCTATATCCCAAAGGGACATGCAAATTTTCAACTATTTTATCCTCCAAAATGTCATCTACGCTGCTGACAGAATCAGTATCACTAGAATTACCTCTATCTAACACCACATCATCTAATGGAGTGATATCTGCTTATGTGAACAGTATAATTATCTCCTCATCTGAATCGGCATCTATTATAAACTCGAAGAAATTTGAATCCAAGATGAACAAACTTGATTGCTTGGGTGTCTGTTGGAAAAACCTAATTGCTATGTCCATATGCTACATAGAAGTTTGTGAGAACGACATGCCGGACGAGGAAATGAATAGGCTTCATCTACGCATGTTCCAGTTTATGTGCATTACCAAATAAGGCTGTGCTATGTCATATTTTATAGGTGGCCCCGGACACCTTTCATGAAAACTAAATTGTATTGGAGGTGGATCCGTAACACCTTTAACTGGCTAAAGGTTATAACTCGAAACTAGAACAAAGGTCACAGTGAAGAGTTGATCCTTAGTTGCGCCTAGTAAAAGTAATACTATACATACATATTATACTTAATTACTTTCTTAATGTAGGTTTATAAACTATATTATATAGTTTATATGTTAGCTAGTTAGTTATTTAGTCGTCGGATCATCATCACTGCAAACTGGACACATCCATAGTTGCTCCGATCTCTCCTTGAGTGTATCCGCCATTACACTTCTGCTGACAGTACCGGTCCTATGCTGGTTGACCATCATTCTTCTGCACCCTCCAAAATGTTCACCTCTAGCAACAGCGCATTTCAATCCCTGATCTTTAATCCTAGCCATTGAAAAGGAATCATCATCCACATTAGTCTCACTCACGAGTGTTATATCTCTTAAGGAGTTCAAAACGTCAGCACGATCCATTGCCCCATCGTCCTGTGCCGCAATCGCGCACTATGCCAGTTGATCCGCTCTTTCATTGCCTTGAACGGCCACATGTCCCGGCACGAAAATAAATGTAACCACTTTCAAGCTCGCCTTTCTCAAGGCCTCAATCCACTGTTCGCGAACGAGACCCACTTGTACTTCTTAATCATACTCCTAGAGTCACTCACGATGCAGACCTGCGTTACCTTCTGTGTGCGTAGCCACTCAAATACCTTGGTCACCGCCATAGTCTCCATGGTCATACTACTCGTAGTGACTGCAAAGGCACCATTTTCCTCCTTGATCGTTTTACCTGCGCACTGAGCTGTAAAGGTCCAAGCACTGCGAACATGCCTAATTACAGATCCATCAGTGTATATATATTATATAGTTTATATAATATTAACTAAGAATAGCTATTAATATTAATGAAATTAATATTAGATAATATAATATAAACTATATTATATAAAATGATATTAATATAATATTTTTATTGTTGGTTTTTATTATTATTGTTTTATATAGTATATTATATACTATATAAACCAATAAAATAATAATATATTATAAACCAATAATAATCAACAAAAGTATTATTATTATAATTTAAATATATTAGGCATTAGCGATAAGCAACATTTTTTCCAAAAAAAGATATATTGAATTATGTCCCTTGATAAAAATTCTATGTGCACGCATTTTTACTGATCACATGCTTACTATCCAATGGAATTGTCATTTAGCGACGTGACGCTACTTCAGTTCATATAAAAGTGAACTGTTTAAGATTTGTCATCCATTTGTGCATTGTATTCTGAATATATACGTTGGCAATGCGTTCTGTACAATTTACAGTAAGCCATTAAACAAGCCGAGGTAAGTGATTTTCATGTTTGCCCACGTGTAATGGATTGTTATGTTATGTTCCTCCAGGGCCATAGGCGGCGCATAGGGCAGAAACCACAGCTTTCCATTTCTGTCTTTGTGTTGCCAGGTCTTTCAATTGTTGCGTGTTGTTTAGGTTCATTGACATGCCTTCTCTATTAATGGTTCTTCGTAGAGTTTCTCTAGGTCTCCCTCTTCTTCTTACTCCAGGTGGCACCCAATATAGTGATTGCTGGGGAATTCTTAGGCTGTTCATTCTGAGAACATGGCCGATGTAAGTCCAACGCCTTTGTCTAATGAAGGAAGATATATAGGTTTGTTTGCTTTCCTCTCTTATAGTAGTGTTAGATTTAAAGTCACTCCACTTAACGTTCAGAATGGTACGTAGGCATTTGTTTTCAAAGGAGTCGAGTCTTTTATCTGTGGCTTTTGTGGCTTTCCAACTTTCGCACCCATATGATAGAATAGGGATGACGTTGGAGTTAAATAACTTGAGTTTTGTGGTGTTTCTTAGTGTGTTTGACGTCCATATGTATTAGTGGATTAGTAATGGATTAGTTTGGATTTAATATATATGTGAAACCATGTCTAACAGATTCAGCAACCATTTATCTCTTTATATACCAAATTTAACATTTTTAGAAGTACCTTGTAATTATTATTAAATTTTTTTAAATGCTATGATGATCGGCCGACCACGCTACTAACTTTTGAGGTAGTTTTCGGCTGTTCAATGTTGCCGTGCCGTTAATCGATATACATGTATAATGTGAGATATGTACGTTACAATTTAATTTAATTCCTGCCTCTTATCATTATTTAGTTAATTTAATGTGATACTATGTACTAGTGTTTATTGAAATGTCTTCAAGCAGTATTATATTAAATAATTCAAGGGTACAGAACAAAAATTATGCCAGCGTGTCAGAATGCTCATCGCTCATGTCACCATGACGATGACAAGTGTTTGTCTGTCTCACTGAAGTCACTGTCTGTAATCTTCTGCGTTCGTTCTCAAACTCCTGCAGATTAGCAGGATGTAGTCCAGAGAACGGAATGCATTGTGTCATGGTTTACAGCATTGCTGCGATATCTGTGCCTTTCAGCCTGACACATCCGACTTCAGCATAGCTTTGAGTCACTGACCCTATATGGGATGGGACAGTCAACTTCATCCCATAACCACCTTAGTCGCCTTTTACAACATGCGTGGAAGGTAAACAGTGTTGCTATTCTTTGCTCCCCTTTTGGGCCCGGCAACACACAGGCAACTGTCTGTAATGAAACACAGATAGCTTCTATTCAAACATTATTAGTAGGCCTAGGTATAAATTAGAATTACTCTATTTTTTTTAAAATTCTGTTGTTTATAATGGCATTGTTATTGTAAAATCTTAGTAAGAAGCATATTCAATTGTGCTGTAACAAACATTAATTTAGTAATTTAGTTTCATTGTGAGTTCACATAGTTGATAAAAACCCGGTCCTTTTTTTTTTTTTGTTTATACGAGGCGTGTTCAAATGAAAACGGGACTTGTTACACCACGCGTGATAGAGCGCACTGATATTGATGACATTTTGCACTAGTAATGAGTATCCAATAATTTACATACGGTCACGTGTTCATCTTCCCAGCATGCATATGTGCTGCAGAAGACTGTTAACAATATGGCGGGTGTGATTCCGAACCCGTCCAAAGTGAATCAGCGTGCTGTGATCCAGTTTCTTTCATTTGAAGGATGTCAAGCAGTAGACATTCATCGGAGAATGAAGGCAGCATATGGTGACAAATGTTTGTCGAGGACCAGAGTGATGGAGTGGGTGCGTATGTTTAAAGACGGACGTGAGTTAACGGCAGATCTTGCACGGCCAGGTCAGGCGCATATTGTTGCAACAGAAGAAGCCATAGCCGTGCTTGATAAAGCAGTACTGACTGACCATCAAGGCTAAGCGACCAGGCAGACTTTCTCAAGGTGTGATTCTTCTCCACGACAACGCTCGTCCGCACGTCGCAAAAATTGTGCAGGAAACATTGGCAAAGAAGAATTGGGAAGTTCTTCATCACCCAGCCTATAGTCCCGATTTATCCCCATGTGATTTCCATTTGTTCGGACCGTTGAAGAAAGCACTAAAGGGACAGCGATTCAACAGCGACGCAGACGTGAAGACAGCGGTGACCACATGGTTCAGAGAACAGCCACGCAACTTTTTCTCGGACGGCATTCGACGTCTACCTAAACAGTGGGATGCTTGCCTAAATGCATACGGAGATTTTTTCTGATGAACCCAGGTGCATTCTTATTCACAAGTGGTTGCTTTGTTCAATTCCGTTGAAAATATTAAATTGCGTATGATACTTTTTAAATAAATCCACAAGTCCCGTTTTCATTTGAACACGCCTCGTATATTTATTATATATGCTCCTTTATAAGTTTGTTACAGTTTCAATATCCATAATTTTATTTGGAATTTATTAACTAACTAGGTCTATATGCATTATTGATTATTCAATTTTATTCTGGTAGTGACAGTGATGGCATATAAGATCGAGAAATATCTGGAGGATCTGAGGAGACATCTTGAACATTTTGTACCAGAGTATCCTGTGAAGAAAGGGTACATAGCACAGCTGCTATTGGCCCCAGTCAAGACTAAGCCAAAAACTAATTAAATTTCTCAGGTAATACAAAAGATCAAGACTCTTGTGCTTGCTATGGGACAAGATAAGTATATCACAAAGCACACACACAAGGTAATTATATATCTTCTGATTATTTTTTTTTATGAATTTCATTTCTGTACAAATAATTACTGAAGCATTATTACAGCATTATAAACACCAAAACAAGATAGGCCTTGAAATCGTTTGGCATTTCTGAACATAATAAAGTATAGTTTGTAGGTTATTTGATCATAAATAAGTGAAATATTAAAAACCACAAGGCAACACACAAAAATCATCACAGATAATTTTATATGGGTTTTGTAGTATTTGGTTAGCTGATTTCAAATCTGTCTTTAGTTTTTTCTACCACGTAACATTTTTTTGTAATAGCTAATTATAATATCTTTCAACAGTGGTTATGACCACAAATCGAGTACAATGTTTTATTTAGATTGGTATCGATACTTTATTACTGGCTGTTACAATTTTGTTCAGTTTCGGGTCACGTGATTTAGTATCGATGCTACCATTTTTGTGTATTCGATAGGATAGTAAATCCATTTATACACGTGTGGTGTTTGCTTAAAGTAATTACGACAAGTATATTATGAGATTTCGTTGTTTTGTACTTTATTTTATTTTAAAGGTTGCAAAAACCTTGCATTTGTATACTTGATAACTTATTTTGTGTACTTATTAACTTATTATCATGCCTAGAAGATGCATCAATCATCCAAACTGTTTCTGTTTTGTGTGTGGTTCATTTGTGACGAAATCACAGCGGCGCACAATTTCAGATGATCTAAAGAAGATATACATATTGTATTTTGGCTGTCCACTGGGTGATCAGGATAAATCTTGGGCTCCACATATCATATGTACCAGTTGTTCAAGCGGACTACGTGACTGGCTAAATGGCCGCAAGGCAGCTATGCCATTTGCAATTCCAATGTTATGGAGGGAACCGCGAGACCATGTCAATGATTGCTACTTTTGTCTGGTGAACACAAATGGATTCTCTGCTAAAAATAAACAGAACATTGTATATCCTAGCTTAGATTCTGCCATCAGGCCTGTTCCACATGACGATTCATTGCCTATTCCTTTACCTCCTTCTGGTGGACTCGTATCTATGCAAGATGGGGAGGAATGCAGTGAAAACACAGCTGTTCACAATGCAGACTCAACTGATCCAGATTATACTGTTGATGAATGTTTAGAACCTAAGACTTTTACACAGGCAGAGCTGAATGATCTTATTCGTGATCTAAATCTGTCTAAAGATAAAGCAGAACTTCTTGCTTCAAGGCTTAAGCAAAAGCATTTGCTTGCAAGGGACGTTAACATAACTTATTAT
The DNA here is from genome assembly GCA_034231615.1 of Meghimatium bilineatum. Lineage (NCBI taxonomy): Eukaryota > Metazoa > Mollusca > Gastropoda > Stylommatophora > Philomycidae > Meghimatium > Meghimatium bilineatum. The sequence goes on from CM067300.1 coordinate 51,054,519, forward strand.
AGAAAACGAAATCTCAACATGACGACGTTCTTCAATGTTGACGGCTCATTGAGTTATTGTCAGGACATCGATGGTCTCTTCAACAGTTTATCACAAGTGCATGATCCATCAGAATGGCGTCTCTTCATTGATTCCTCGCGAAGAAGCTTAAAGGCAGTTCTTTTGCACAATGGAAATTTAAAACCAAGCATACCAGTTGCACATTCTGTTTATCTGAAAGAATCTTATTACAACATGAACAGTTTGCTTGAAGTTATCCATTATAAAACACACCAGTGGAACATCTGTGGTGATCTAAAGGTCATTGGCATGTTGATGGGCATGCAAGGAGGATTTACTAAATACTGCTGTTTCCTATGCCTATGGGATAGTCGAGCAACAGCGGAACATTATGTCAAACGTGTCTGGGAGCCCAGGCATATCTATACGCCAGGAGCAAGCAGTGTCCAAAATATGCCCCTTGTTGATCCACAGAAAATATTTCTGCCACCTCTCCATATTAAGCTAGGACTGATGAAAACCCTTGTGAAGACCATGGGTAAGACAAACTCAGAAGGTTTTCAGTACCTTGTTAATAAATTCCCAAACATCACTGCTGCAAAAATGAAGGAAGGGATATTTATAGGTCCACAAATCAGATCTGTTTTACAAGATGAAGGTTTCAAACAGTCTCTGTCAGGAGATGACATAGAAGCCTGGGAGGCATTCAAGTGGGTCTGTGAAAACTTTCTTGGTAATCATAAGTCCCCTACGTACAGGGAAGGAGTTCAGCGTCTAATAGATTCTTACCAGAACCTTGGCTGTCGCATGTCATTAAAAGTGCACTTCTTGCACTCCCATGTAGATTTCTTCCCAGAAAATCTTGGTATGGTGAGTGAAGAGCAAGGAGAACGTTTTCACCAGGACATTCAGTTAATGGAGCGCCGTTATCAAGGTTTGTGGAATGAGAGTATGATGGCCGACTTCTGCTGGATGCTATTCCGTGATAATCCAGGCGAAGAATATAACAGAAAATCAAATTCCAAGCATTTTTGAAGAAACATTCTACATATCTATGCTGTGATGTGAGTATATTTGATTTAGTCTAGAAGATGTGAATCATTTGCTTAATTGATGTTTGCGATTCTCGAAAAAATACAGCCAAGTTCAGTGAAAACTAACATCACTCATAACTTTAAAACTTGACGTGATAGAAAAAAAACTGATACCAGATCTGAAATCAGCGCCAAAAAATCCTTTAGAAAAGTGTATTTTGGTTTCAGATGATTAAAAAAAGTTTTATTTTGTTGCCTTGTGAAATTAGACTTCAATTAAAAGTAAATTATGCAACCATTTTGAATATTACTTAGCCCAAATTACGTCTGAATAATTATGCAGTATATTCAACAGATGCGTCTTGCCTTCCCGAACACAAAAAATGTATAGTTTTATGCAAATTTTATCGTAAATAACTAAGACATTTCATTAATTGTTAGTTCCGCTTCACTGGGCTTCAATTCTTGGTGACAACTTTCTTCATCAGTCCGTTCATATTCTATTATATGTTCTCATGTAATTATCTTTTCGCTAAATTTCGACCTAAAAATTCATAACTTTTCACAGAATTGACCTACAGACTTGATTAAGGTATCGTTGAAATGGGCTATTTAGCTGTGGTGTTATAAAAAATAATGCGATAAACCCAATTTGAAAATTTAGTGAATAATAATATTAATAAATAATATTATCATTTTATCAAGTCGGTCTCACAGACGTTGGAACCTTACGTTTTTTTAAACAACATTAGAACAGTACTTTTACCTTAAATTCTAAAATGACTATTATGAATTGAGTTTCGAATAGCAAAAATCAATGAATGTTTCATGTCGAAACTGAAGCTAATGACCATGTAACCATGTTTGAACAGGAAAAACATGTAGCAATTACACTTAGCCGTAGCAACCAAACATTCATACTCTCTAATCTCATTAATACCTTAAAATTGTTATATTTTTGTTAAATGAAACTATAAATGTTAGATATTTTTTTTAATTCACTTTTCCAATATAGTGTATAATATATGTATATATTTGATATTATATTTCAGCTAATAGCGGACAGAGTTGTATAAGCATTTCCACACCCTAACACAATTTCAAGAACAGAGCTAATCCAGAGTTTAGGTCAGGCATCAGCATCATCAAGTGCCGTGCCGAATGGCATTGGGGATCATATTTCTCCATGTACATCGATCTCTCATATATGGCATCATCTCTGCTGATGTCGTCAATCGAAGCCATTTCGTCAAACTGTCCAATATCTCTTCTCTGGGTCTTCCCCTTGATCTTTTCCCTTCTATCTTTCATGTTTCCACTATTTTTCTCAATGCTTCCTCTTCTCATTATGTGCCCAATAAATGTTGGCTGTCTTTTTCTTATATTATCAATCATGCATCTTTTCACATACATCCCTCTAAGACATTCTTCAGTGGTAATCTTTGCTGTCCAAGGAATGCGTAACATTCTTCGAATAAACCACATTTCTGCTGCCTCCAATGATTTTTGTGATGTCTTATTTATTGTCCATGCTTCACTTCCATAGAGTAGCACTGGTTCAATGTAGCATTTGAGGACACGTTTTCTAGTATCCATCGATATGGAATTGTTGCACAGGATATTTTTCATTTATGGAATGCTGCTCTTGCTTGTCCTATTCTGCTTATAATTTCGGTCTGAAATTACCATCTGAAGTTAATAAAGTGTTTCTAAATATGTGAAATTATTCACCTGCTTTAAGTTTTTCTCATTTAATACTATTTTACTATTTGGTGGGGTACTATTTCTTGATATTATCATTGTCTCTGTCTTTTTTTATGTTTAAAGTAAGACAGTTTGTTCACTTTCTATCACCGTCCAGTTTAACAGATCTTGGCTTTCTGCTATCGACACAGCAGCATCTGCATATCGTAGATTATTGATATTGTGTCCTTCTATTTTAATGCCTGGCATATTCTTAATTGATCTCAAGATATTTTCGCTGTAAAGAGAAAATAAATCTAGTGACAATACGCATCCCTGGCGTAGGCCTACACTTGTTTTATTTGTGCTTACTTCCCAGTTATATTATCTACTTTCATGGCTGCTTCTTGTTGCCAGTTTATATTGCGCACAATTCTAAGATTTTTACTGTCCCTACATTACACTATCTATATATTCTTAATCGTATGGGCCCTATATCTCAAATATCTTAGGGCCCTATCAAGTCTAAATCCGGCCCTATATCTCTCATATCTGATGCAAGTATTAATGGTCCTACACCATTATCTTGTATGTTATATCCGGTTGGTTGTCATCGTAGAGTTCGATGATGTACTCCGTCCAACTTTGCATGTCTTCCTACCCCATTATCACTTGGCCTGTCTTAGATGTTAAACACTAACTGTGCGAGTTATTTTTTTTTCCTTTTGTCAGAAATGATGGCTACCATCAGCTGTCCAGACGGGAATAAGTTTATCATTTCCCGACTGCGACATAACAGACTGCACCACAACCTATATTACAAACACAAGATCGGGACAGCAGATATATGCCCTATGGCTCCAGCCCTATGACAGACGAACACTTGTTGTAGACCTGCCCAACATAACATGAGCAACAAAAAAACACCTGGCCATGTTGTGTCTCCTTTCATGAAAAACTACAGCACTACCGAAGTCTGGGGTTGACTGCTACCTTTGTCAGTCATCAATGTGGACGTCTGAAACTTAACGAAGAATAAGAAATCATAGACCTATTCCTCTGTCATATTTTTAGTTTTCCTTCTTGTGCCCATTAACGATAATATAGGCTAAAATATAATCTGCTGTCATCCGGTTTGTTTTGCTGTGTGGTTTATTTCTGGTATTCTTCTTCTTTCTCTTCTACGATAAGTTTCCTATGCTCATAAGTCTATACAGGAAGGTGGGCCTCCTCCACGAGTTCAGTCGTCAGCAGGAGGTCCCCACGATTTCCCCACAGCTTTACCTTCAGATCTGTATCTTGGGGCCATATTTCAGTTCTCATGTCATCGAAGAGTGGGCATATCTGCAGAATTTGTTCTGGAGTCTGGGTACTCATTTGACATGGGCATAGGTCAGTTTGGACAACCTTAATTTTGTGAAGATGTGCATGTAGTCTGTAGTATCCTGTGCGAACTCTAAAAATGTATGGTTTGCTGTGACCTGTTTAACTTTAGAATGGGGTCTTGTGGAACGTTACTGCCTGTTCTCTGACTTCATGTATGTTTGTATTTTCTTTTGATTAGAGTTATTGTTTCAATCAGTAATATTCTGTGCTGGAATTGTTCCTTTTTTGCACCGGTTTTTGCCAGTCTATCAGCTGCTTCATTTCCTGCAATCCCACACTGTGCGAGGATCCACAGCAGCACAACTTTATTGTTAGCAGATAGTTGATTAAAAAATTGTACAGTTGTTTTTGTTAGGAGATCTTTAATTCATTTTGGATGGTCTGGAGTACCCGGCATGCAGTCACACAAGAAGACTATATTAGCTCCTTTGAGTCTCTGTTCCTCTATAGCCGTTGATGCTTCTAATATTTCTTGTTGCTCTGCCCTGTAGTTTGTTGATAATTTGCCAGCAGTGCTTGAGAGTTCTAGTTTTGGGGTGTTTGGTATGAGTGAAGACGCGAATCAACTATGAGCTGGGGTATTGGGTGTCTTGATGATCAAGTGTTTTTGCCTTGAGGGCAGTAGGGACTTCCATAGTTTTGCTCTAAATGCCTGGGATTGTAACTATTGCAGTATACATGGGTGAGGTGTTTGCGATGTTGTAATATGCTTCTAACTGTTCCCATTCATCCGGATTGTTGCTGGTTACTTCTTCATTAGTGTTCATAAGTTTTTCTGATAGGTGTTTGAAACTTGATCTTTTTAGTCGGTTTTTTGTTGGTTCATTTGTTTTCTCATGCATATGATGATGTTTCAGATGTCTAAATTTGTTGGTCATTATTGTGATTTTCTCATCCTTGCGGTCTGTTAGATTTTGTAATCCTGCTGTTGCTTCCATTAACGTTATAGGTGTGCTCCTTAGTCCTCCTGTTATAATTCTGAGACTTGCATTTTGAATTGGTGTTGAAAAGTATATGAGCAAACACGGATTAGGTGATAGTATGAATCAAAACGGGGAGAGGCTACTTGAATTGTGTGAAACATCAAATCTTGCATTAGCCATTACCTTTTTTCCCCACACAAAAACATCCATAAAATCACCTGGAACTCTCCTGATAATAAAACACGAAAACCAACTCTGCATCTCAAGAAAATGTGTATCGGCAGTACAAGATTAGAGGAGCATTTAGAGGAGCAGATATAAATAGCGATCATAACTTCTGCATCGCGAAAATCAACATCAAGTTTTAAAAAAAACTGACCAATAAATCCCAACGATTGATATCTGACAGTCTCAAAGAATTATACAACACAGAAATTCAAAAATCAATATCATAAATACATAAAACATTTGAACGAACAAGATGGGAATGTCAAAGAAAACATTTAGACTCAATGGAAGTGTTTACAAACCGCTATAATAGAGTCAGCAACAAATACTGTAGGGTTTATGCAAAAGAAAAAGAAGCCGTGGATTAGCAATAGCACATGGTCCAAAATTCAAGAACGGAAACAAGCTAAAATGAACCTACAAGCAGCAAGATCAACTACCATTCAAGAAAGCAAACAACAATGCAACCTTCTAGAAAAAGAAGTAAAGTCAAGCATTAAAAAAGACAAGCACCACTACATCGAAAATCTAACAACTGAAGCTGAAAACGCATCAAAAATAATCGGCAGCAGAACACTATTTAATATCATAAAACAATTAGGTAACAACCCACCAAGAACAAACATTCCTGTAAAAGACAAAAACGGAAAAACACTGATCTCAGAAAAACACAAATTAAGGTGGGGCTGAGCACTTTAACGAACTTTTTAACAGACCAATAATCACAAACATCCCCACCACAACGGAGGATAACCAAATGCCACTATTAAATACATCATGTGAGAATATAACACTCGAGGAGATTAAATCAACTATAAAAAATTGTAAAAACCATAAAGCCACTGGAGATGACGACATTTCAGGAGAAATGTTAAAAGCAGCTGACAACACTTCCCTAAATCATCTATTATATCTATTCAACCAAATATGGCAGATTGAATCACCACCACAACAATGGAAAATGGAATAATTGTTAAATTAACAAAGAACGGCGATCTGTCTGACTGCAACAATTGGCGAGGTATCACACTACTATCCATCCCTGGTAAAGTCTTTCTCAGTATAGTACTACAAAGACTAAGAGATTCCATCGATGAGGCTCTCAGAGAAGAACAAGCGGGCTTCAGACATAACAGCTCAACAATATATCACATCTACACCTTAAGAACAATAATAGAAGAATCCACAGAAAGACAATCAAAACTCATGATCAGATTTCCAGAAGGCTTTCGATAGTCTTCACAGACCATCTCTCTGGAAAATTCTTACACTTTACGGCATCCCGACGAAATACATCAATGTCATTAAAGTTTTTTACTCCAATACGGCTTGCTGTGTAAGAACAGAAAGTGGCTTTTCCAGCTGTTTCCCATTAACAACGGGAGTAAAACAAGGATGCGTTTTGTCCCCAGTACTGTTTTGCATCGCGATTGACTGGGTGATATGTTCTAACGTTTTTTCCCCTCTCCATTCAATGTTCGTATTGCCTCTTTAATTTCATGTACTAGAATGTCCGTATTTCCTATATCTCTATTGTTCAATACCATTGTTCAACCTTCAGCAACTTCAGGCAGAAACCAAAATCAAATCACATATCAAATGGAATGTCCTATTTCCTTATTACTGTGCCCTAGATCTCAACTCCGAGGCAGATCTACAAATTGTTATATGCCGATTCCCTAAAGCCTGTAACATCTTTGACTTACTATTAATATTAAAACTAATCACTTTGACGCATGTCTCTCAAAATTTATGAAAATCAGATGTCAAAAGGCAAGATTTCGGATACCGTTTTCAATAGTAATTTAAAATATTAATGTTAGCGTATTTTGAATTGGACGACAGAGAACCGTTGTTGTTCGTCCATCACAAGTGATGTTGACGATTTGTTATCCACTTTTTAAATTTAGTTAATAGCACCACATAGTACTATTAACCCTATTATGGTAACACATGTCTTTGAACCGTTCAGGCACGGGAAGGCCACTGTAGACGGGTTTTGATCTACCCGTGGGTTTCTAGCTATTCTTCGTAGTTGAATTTCTTCTCTTTCCTCAAGGTAATGGCCCTTTTGACTGTAGAGCGCCATGTAGCTCTATTTTGTGAAAGTTCTTCCCATGTATCTTGGTCTATTTCAAAAGCTTTCAGTGTGGTCTTTGACGAGTCCTTGTAAAGCCTATTTATCCCCAATATAAATAACCAAATGGTCAGAGGGTGTCCGACAAAGTGGATGGTGCCGCAGTAACCTAATGAACAAATAGTAACGCAAAATGAGGTAAACAGGTTACTAAAACACTTACCTAGCCTATTAATAAAAATATATTTAAAAAAAAAAAACATACAATAAAACTAAACAGGACAATTCTCAACGTATCGGCTCAAATTGAACCTTTTTCAAGAGACAAACAACAGAAAACGACAAAATAAAAAACAAAATAGATGTCTATATTTCATCAAGCCCCCGTCTCCATAATAGCGCAGGGATGGCAACGCATCTAGTAAAAGTGAAAATGCGTGCATTCATTATAAACAAACCGAAAGTGGAAAATTAGAGACACTATAGATGAGTGCAAGAATAATAAAAGAAAAAGATAAGAAAAATACCCCTTTTGTCACTCTATCAGACAGGCAGGTTTTAAGAACATAGTCACAACAGGCACGACTGAAGGGAACAGAGACAGATGGGGACGTGAAAAAATATTCATGTGACAACCTAGCAAGGCTTGGAAACAACGATCCTGATAACAATACTGTGAACAGAGAACCATGGTCACCTACGCCAACAAGAATGGCATATGACAATGATAGATGAGTAATGATGAGGTTGTGTGGTGGTGGGGTGAGTGGGTTTGGGGAAGGAAGGATAGAAGAAGAATCAACATTTGAAAACGCATGGAATGAATGTGAAACCAAATATAGACATAAACATATATATAAAACCAAACCTAAACATACATAGAAATGTAAACACACACCAAGAGTCAAGAAATAAACACATAACAAGATGGACACAGATGTGTGAAGGATACCCACACAAAATGCACAGGCATGTAAATGTATCCACACACAGGAAAGGGCTCACACCAGAATAGGTATACACATTGACACAGAATGGAGATATGTGCATTAACATAAAAAAGCGCTCACATAAATATACATATATATATGTATACATAAATATGAACATTCATGCACATAAACACTTTCTCGCATAAATAATAACATGAACATTCATACACATAGAAACATATACATATATTAATATAAATATAAACGTTCGTTCACATAAAGATAATGCTATAACAACTGCATATGTATACATACAAATGTGCGGCCCAAAGTAATTGTGTGGATACATAGAACCATGTAAAACGAAATGCATATACAAATAACTATATATGTGTGGGCACCCATCGAAGAGACAACTGCAATAAAAACGAGGAAATCAAAATCTAAATATGTAAATGATTTAACAATAACAAAATGGCAGAGTACAAATTAATCACATATTGACATACACAAACGAAAGAAGACATAAAGGAATTATATAGAAGAACGGCAAACACAAAAATAATAATTATTCACGAAAGTGTACAAAGACAAATAATTACAAGAATCAGTGCAATACGGGAGTAGATGGTATAAAGAAAAGGTGGGTAACTCAAACAAAACGGTGATTAATGTTCATTCCGTTTGGTTGCAAGACTCCCATATGACAAATGAGACGATATTCCAAGGACTGACGTTGCCGGTCAGCGGTATAACAACGTAACAAACCGGTTACAGAGACATCAGAGCTACCATGATGTGACGGGCTGTTAAAATGATTAGCCACTGGGGAGTCACGATGATTCGTGATATCTCTCAAATGTTCGGCGAATCTATCAGCTAAACGTCTACCAGTCTCACCAATATACTTCATATCACAACGCTTACATATGATAGAGTATATTAAGTTACGGGACACACATGAAAAAGAATCTATTTTGTTTTTTATTTTGTCGTTTTCTGTTGTTTGTCTCTTGAAAAAGGTTCAATTTGAGCCGATACGTTGAGAATTGTCCTGTTTAGTTTTATTGTATGTTTTTTTAAAAATATATTTTTATTAATAGGCTAGGTAAGTGTTTTAGTAACATGTTTACCTCATTTTGCGTTACTATTTATCCCCACCTTGAGAACATATCCCCTTCTGCAATTCACAATAGAGAAGCATCTTTGGCAGGCGATGATCTGACATACGTGCCACATGAGCTGCCCAGCGCATCTGTGTCTGCATCAGAATAATGTAAAATGGTAATGTAACCAGGTCTGTCAAGGCATCCAGAATCTTGTCTTACCATCTGATTTTCATAACATTTGTAGGATATGTGTGAAAGTGATTGAGTTTCGTCACATGTCATGTACACAAAGCCCATGTTTGCCTATTGTCTATTGTCTTTTCCCATGTAGTTTGTTATCCATCTTTTCCGTGGTCTTTCTCTGGCTTTGTACCCTGATCTCATTTGGTGATATTCTTGTACGGACAACTTGTCGTGATACATTCTCATAATGTGGCCAAACCACTTGATCTCCTGCTTTCTATGTATTCTGTGCACGGTATTATAACTATTCTTTCCCTGATATCTTCATTTCGTAATCTATCGAGCCTTGCGACCCCTGCGGCTTTCCTCATGCATTTCGTCTCACATGTGACTATCTTTCTGTGATGTGAAGATGAGAGAGACCAGGTTTGGCACTGGTAGCACAGTGTTAGTAGGAATATACTGTAGATCATTTATCTTTTAACATCTATCTCGATCTTGGGATGAAGAAGTCGTGGTGACAGTTGGTATGTTACTGCATTTGTCTTTTGACCCCTCGTCTCTACCTCTCTATCGAGGCTTCCATTTTCTGTAAAATACTACCGAGATATTTGAACTCCATGTTTCACCATTGTATAATAGCACTGGAAGCACAACTGCTTTGTAAAGCCTCAGCTTAGCGCATAGGTTAATACCATTACTATGCCACACATTTCCGTACAATCTATCAAAAGTGCTGCATATCTATGAAATCATAGTAAACACTTCATCATCAACGGTAGCATTTTGTGATAGTGTACTACCTAGGTATGTGGATTTATTCACAAATTTCAGTGCTACGCCATTTACCTCTATATGGGGCTCGTGACAGTATCTGTTATGTGCTGGTTGTAATATTAACAGTAAGTCAAAGCTGTTGCAGGCTTTGGAGAATCAGCTTATAATAATTTGTAGATCTGCCTCGGAGTTGAGATCTTAGGGCATAGTAATCAGGAAATAGGAGATTCCCAATGATGTGTGATTTTACTTTGGTTTCTGCCTGAAGTTGCTGAAGGTTGAATAATGGTATTGAACAACAGAGAAATAAGAAACGCAGACATTCTAGTACATGAAATTAAAGAGATAATACGATCATTGAATGGAGAAAGGGAGGGGGGATGAACCATCAGAACTCTTGAAATATAGAGGAACGAATGTGATAAATACCGTGTCTAAAATTTTCTATAAAATTTTGAATACAGAGCAACTGCCTGCTGAATTTGAACAATCCCTAATAATAGCTATTCCCAAGAAAGGATATCTGAAAGTGTGTAAAAATTATAGAGCCATTATTATTATAACACATTCAAGTAAAGTGATGTTCAAAATAATTATGAACAAAATTAAGCATAATTCAGAAGAAGTAATTGTGCTAAACTGGCTTTACAGCAAACAGAAGCACTGTATAGCACATTTTTAACAGCATAATATTAATAGAAAAACTTATGCAGAACCAGCTTGATCTATATCACAATTGCAAGATACCACGTTCATGTCAACATGGGGAAAAGATTGAGGAGGTACTATCAAATGCCCCGGATCCTGCATATGCAGCAACGAAAGTGCATATCAGAATTAAAGATAAGGCTGGAGATGGCTTTAGCTACTATGTCAAGGCTAAACTTAATTTAAATAAACAGCATCAATGTGAGAGTGAAAATCAAACTTTATACCTCATAAGTAGAGTGCTGTCTATTTTGTTGAGCGGTTGTGAGTTGAAAACTGACAATACATATGAAGAGACGGTTACATGCCTTCGAATACAAATGTTACATGGGAATTCTGCGCATCTCCTTTAGAGATCATAAGACAAATGTGTACGTGAGAAATAAAATATAGATGTATACAGGTCCACAAGAACCATTGCTTTCAATAATTAACAGTGAAACGACAAAAAACGTGCATAGCTTAGACATGTATGTCGACATGATTGTTATGTTATGTTATGTTATGTTCCTCCAGGGCCATAGGCGGCGCATAGGGCAGAAACCATAGCCTTTCATTTCTGTCTTTGTGTTGCCAGGTCTTTCAATTGTTGCGTGTTGTTTAAGTTCATTGACATGCCTTCTCTATTAATGGTTCTTCGTAGAGTTTCTCTAGGTCTCCCTCTTCTTCTTACTCCAGGTGGCACCCAATATAGTGACTGCTGGGGAATTCTTAGGCTGTTCATTCTGAGAACATGGCCGATGTAAGTCCAACGCCTTTGTCTAATGAAGGAAGATATATAGGTTTGTTTGCTTTCCTCTCTTATAGTAGTGTTAGATTTAAAGTCACTCCACTTAACGTTCAGAATGGTGTCATGTGACGTATTCATGTTAACGTATTATTCTTCGTATCATCATTGTATCATCATTGTTAACATGTATTCGTGAGGACATTGCACTCTGTAACTCCAAATTTCCATATAGTGAACTTTATTTACTACATTCGTCAAATAAAGAAAAAAACATCATATCAATTCTCAATGAAAATATGACAGTCCAATAATTCTGGAATCTATCAACAATAGGTGTATCCAATATTCTGGAATCTTTCTACAAAATACTTGTATCCAATAACCTAGACTCTGTCAACAAAATATGTGTGTCCAATTTTGCTGGAATCTTTCAACAAGGTATGTGTATCCAATATTCTAGATCTTCAACCAAATATGCGTATCCAAATTTTTGGCTGGAATCTTTCAACAAAAGATGTGTATCCAGTATTCTAGAATCTATCAACAAAATATGTGTATCCAAATATTCTGGATCTCCAACCAAATAAGCGTATCCAAAAGTATGGATCTATTCTGTAAATAGAGAGTCTCCTTCTTCGGGCACCCGTCCAGCGATGGCCCAAACTCAGAAACCCCAGTTCCGAGCACAACCGTGCACTCTCAACTCCAAAACTCAACTCTCCAGTCCCGAGCATAACTGTGCGCTCCGAACTCTAACTCCCCACTCCTAAAACCGAACTACCCCAACTAACTGAAAAAATTCTCCCCCCCCCCAACTCACCTCTTTCAACCAATCTCTGCGTTCATTCACATCACAATCACCATATCCATCCCGATACGTACTTAAAAGTGTCTGAATCTGAAACGGCGATCTCTCTATGTTCTGTTACCGCCGGCAATGTTGACTGCGGTATACAATTTGGGCGTGTTCGGCCCTTTGTATACCATGTTTCCATTAAAATTTCCGAACTGACAGTCAAGATTCATTATATGATATCAATCTTCGTTAATTGATACCCTCTGCTTTCAGTGGTCCTAATGTGTCCCGGTCTGTCCACTTCTCTATTATACCCAAAAGGGTGTGTGAGACTCTCTACTCTCATATTACGGTACAATTCCCGATAGGTTGGGAGTTTGGACATAGGTGATACTATTACATTCTTCCCATACTTACAACAGAAACATACGTAGTATTTTCTTAGCGATTACCACAGGACCGACGATTTGTTGTCCTATGCTCAAAGTGGAACTCCAAGTAGCAAGCTCTCTCAAATCTTGCTATAACAAAACATACGTTACTATATCTTTCGAGACTCTCTTGAGTAATGTGGCGTATGGAACTAGGGAAAGGTTTCCTCTACGTTCCCTGCATCCCGTCTGTTTACTACACACTCGCGACATTCAAACAAATATATAGTCTTATTATACATCCTATATAACCTGTAAATCAAATAGTTCAATATACATCAACGAAAGCATGTCATGCATGTAACACCAGGGAACCAACAACTGGCCCCCATTTACACATGATCCTCAACCCCTAACTTTCCGGATAGTGGTTGACAGCTTCAACTGTGATTTGTAGATATGATCCCTACCTGGTGTGGTCATATCTGGGGAAACTACCTTGATCACCTGTGGTCATATCATGGGACATTCCCTTGATCACTCCTGGGGACATTCCCTCCATTACCCACTTCAAGATTTATATCTGTAAAAATCTTCATTGTCCTGTGGCTTCGTCTCCTCCTCATTTATAGGGCAAGGAAAACGACTTCATTCACATCAATCATGGTCCAACATTAAAAAAAATCTTATACAATCTTGAAATAGAAAAAAATAATTTTCCCAACAATTAACATATGCATCTCTCCATCACGATAGTGTACGACACCAACAAAAAATAACAATATATATCAAGTAATTACTATCAGCAAGAACAATATATATCAAGTAATTACTATCATCAGGAACAATATATATCAAGTAGGCATTATTACCTGACTTGGCAACTGCTGGTTCTCGCTATAACTCTTGGATAGTTCTAGAGTTTCAACTCTGGCACGAAATTTTGCATTATCCATGCACATATATTCGCTTAACATTCTCCCAACAAGTCTTGGGCGAGTATTTCGCTTTCCTGTTGGGATGGCCGGAGTTGTTCTCGCACGTTGTGCAGCTCCCCTTCTAATATCTTATTTGTGGCGTCAGCTGCCTGCCATTCAGACTGGAGCGTCGCTGCTCGTTTCTCTGCTGCTACTCTTCCTCTTTTCTCGTCTCGTGCTACTGACCTGTAAACTTCTACTTCCTTTTTCGAGGTTGCAGACCTTCTCAATTTGGCGTACGCCGTCTTCCTGACGGTGCAGGTCCTTATAGCATTTATCTGCAAATTCCTGTCGTCGATGTCTGGTTCGACGGCTTCGTCTTCTGACTCCTCCGTGCGTTCCAAGTGCGGTATACTAGACAGAAGGTCTGCACATGTGTTAGCTGTGCCGGGGATATATTCTATTTTTGCGTCGTATCCCTGTATATTCAATGCCCAAGCTTGTACCTTCTTATTTTCTATAGGCGCCTCCAACATGGACTTCAGCGGTAGATGATCGGTCCGTATGGTGAATTTGGCATCGCGTAGATAGAAGTTTAGCTTTTTGAGTGCGAAATGTATGGCGTATGCTTCTTTTTCTATTGTGCGCCAATTTCTCTGAGACTTACTCAGTTTATGAGACAAGAAATATATGGGCCTTTCGTTTTGTATTCCAGGCACTATTTCTTCTTCTGTTTCGCCGCCGGGCTGTACCAAACACGCTCCTATGGCGTGGTCGGAGGCATCGGTATACAAAATAAACTCCCGGCCGGCGTGTGGGTGGGCCAATACCGGTGCCGTGGTAAGACATTCTTTGATATAGTCAAAGGCTCGTTGGCAGTTATCGGATCATTTGAACCTGGCAAATTTCTTGGTCAGGGCTATGAGGGGTTCTGCAAGTTGCGAGAAATTCGGTAGGAAGCGCCGGTAGTACCCACACATTCCGATGAACCCTCGTACTCCTCTAACGTTTGTGGTGCTGCTAAGTTTTTGATGGCCTCAATCTTCTCGTCGTCTGGACTGATCCTATCGCGGCCCACTACAAAACCGAGGTATTTAGTGCTATACCTCAGGAACTCGCACTTTACCAGTTTTAATTTCACCTCATGTTGTCGGAGTCGGTCGAACACCTGTTCTACGTGTCGGATGTGGTCGTCCTTCCCTCCGGCTGTATATATATGAATGTCATCCATATATGCTAGGGCGAATTTTTGCATGCCTGCTAGCACCTCGTCCATAAGACTCAAATAATAGGCTGGTGCATTCTTCAGACCGAATGGCATCCGGTTCCACTAAAACGTGCCTACGTGGGAGCAAAAAGTACTCTTATCTTTTGCGTCCTTCGACATCGGAATGCACCAAAACCCTGAGCGGGCGTCCAACTTGGTGAAAAAAGTGCGCCGCTCAGCATTCCTAGTATGTCGTCGATGCGCGGTATCGGGTATGACACGTTCTTGGTCACCTGATTCAGGGCACGAAAATGGCAGCAGAAACGTAAGACCCGTCCCGTTTCCCGACGATCAAAATTGGCGAAGCCCACTCGACCTCTCTATGATACCTGCGGCTAGCATGTCCTCAATGGCCTTTTCCACAACTTCGCGACTCCGAAGCGGTGTACGATATGGTCTCATAGCTATGGGACGATGGCCTCCCGTGTCAATGTCCATTTGTATCGTATTTGTCCGTCCCAGTTCGAGATCGCTGAGTGCGAACACGTCGTGGTTGCGCGCCACTACGTCTTCCACAATGTTCCTGTATGCTGGTTCAACTTCTATCTGTCCCAGCAGGGTCTCTAACCGTTCGGCGATGTCGGGTGTAACTATCACTGTCGCATCTCTGTTCTCTAGAGGTGTGTGTTGCCCCCTGTCAACACTGCATATTCTTCCTGCCTCGTATTCTGTCTCCTCTGTCGAAAACACTAATCCCAATCTTTCTCCTTTCCTTAT
This sequence comes from Meghimatium bilineatum, assembly GCA_034231615.1. Lineage (NCBI taxonomy): Eukaryota > Metazoa > Mollusca > Gastropoda > Stylommatophora > Philomycidae > Meghimatium > Meghimatium bilineatum. The sequence goes on from CM067300.1 coordinate 51,070,357, forward strand.
TTTTATTGTCTTCCCGGTGTCGTTCACTACCAACACGGGTAGTCTGCACCGTTCGTCCAATGTTGCCAGTCCGTCGATCACTTCTAACCCTGGCTCCCCTTCGACGTCGAACCCGGCGATGTCGGTGATCCTTATCTCAGTTCCCGGTTTTCGGGGTAGCCCAATCGTGACTTCCGCAATGACCAAGTTGATCGAATTGGGTTGACACACTGTTTCTATCACCGACCGGGCCACGGCGTCCATATCATACTCGTCTTCTAGGGCAACACTCCTTCCTCTCACCTCTAGTTGAGGGTCGTCGTACCTATTTTTGCCTTCCCCCTGCATAGGAAATCTCGACCTATGATTAGCTTCTAGTGGGATATCTCGGCGATCCGAAAATCATGTACATAGTGCACGCCTGCGATGGTCATTTCTGTCCGAGCTATCCCTGCTACTTGAAGAATTCCCCCGGTTACAGTCTCTAGTATAGGTTTCTCGTTAATGAATGTAACCATGCCATCGAGGCTCTGATACAGTGGCAGACTCATTACGCTGACATCTGCTCCTGTGTCGACCAATGCCCTAAAGTCCGACCCTCCTATGTGAAGGACGCAGACGCTGGGATCTTTTGGCCGTCCGGATGCTATTTCTGGTCTGTTTATGGCAGCCCCTTTTTGGGTGACACAATTTTGACTGTGCGCGTTCGTCCCTCTCTCTGGTACTTCTGCTCTTTTATGGTTGTCGACCCTAGTGTACGTATACGTTTCTCCTCCACCTTTTGTCGTGACCACTTTACATGCGAGCTCATAATATCCCACTCCATTTATTTTCCTAATCTTCTGGGTCGGCAGACGTGGCTTCTCTGAAGGAGCGATTGTGTCACTGACTTCGGCACTACTGCCCTGTACATCTCTGCAAGACGCCTCCACTAGTATGGGTTCGTTTTCTGTACGTGCTTCGGTTTTCTCGCAAGGTTGTGAGGGTTCTTTCTCCCGCTGGGGCTTCCGACGCTCCTTCACTTGCCTCCATAGGGTTTGTAGGCTCTCCTGCATGTCGTGGTCTAAGGGTTTCGGTGACATCTCTCTCACCTTTCTATGAGTCCGTGCGCGCTGCACTACCTGAATTCTGTGCACTTTTGGGATTTCCACTCTTCTTTTGTCCGTCTGGTTCCCTATCCCTACCAGCTGTGGGTTGTGCTGGGGCGATTGACACACCCTTGGTGCGTAAGATATGCACCTTCCACTGAAGACAAGCTGCCCTTTCGGATATCGAACTAAACTCTACGAAAGCAAACCTCCTACATTTACCGTGGCGGTCTACTGGTAACGAGATCTCCTTCACAACACCGAACCGATTGATATATCTTGTAATCTCTCCCTCTTGTACTTTATTATTTATGCTACCTATAAACATCCTGACTCCGTGATCTCTTGCTCCAATTTTCAATGTGCGACGTCCCTATGCTATCCATACCATATTCCGATCGCACGGCCTTCTCTCTCCAATCTAACTGTGGACACCTTTCTTGATTCTACTGCATCTACTCTTTTCCTCAACACCTCCTTGATCTGGCCCACACAAGGCCTTCTCTGCGTGGGGTCTGGGTACTGGGGTCCGCTCTGATAAACCCCTAATTCTGAGCGGAACTCCCGTTTCCCGAACTCCATGCCCTTCTGGCATCTCCGTTCCTCGTATGAGGTTCCGCCTGTCGCCGGTCCTGAATCAATAAATGTTCTATTTTGCCTGCATTCTCTTGCAAAATGCCCGATCCCTCCGCAATTATGGCATCGCCGATTATTCTCTTCTCATTTGTAGGGCAGAGAAATCCTCGTTTCATTCGTATAAATCAAGGGAATAATTAAAAAATATATCTTATGCAATATTTAAAAAAAAATGCACACAATTATCTGGAAAAAAATGTGTTCCTTCTAGATATATCTTATACACAACTGTTCATTGTCAAATAACTAATCTACCACCGAAGACGGATGTGTCGGGCCATTGGCGCAAATAAAACGGCGACACAACGCATTTCCATTCTCTGGACTACATTCTGCTGGAAATCTAGTAGGACATGTCCTGCTACAAGAGAATTCAGCAGGAGTTTGAGAATGTACGCTGAAGAAGAAGAAAAAATAACTAATCTATTGTTCTCACAATTATCTGTAAAGAAAAACGTGTTCCTCCTAGATAGATCTTATACACAACTGTTCATTGTCAATTAACTAATCCATTGTTCTCACACTTATCTGTAGAAAACTTGTTCCTTCTAGATATATCTTATACACAACTGTTCATTGTCAATTAACTAATCAATTGTTCTCACAATGATCTGTAAAGAAAAATGTGTTCCTCCTAGATAGATCTTATACACAACTGTTCATTGTCAATTAACTAATCCATTGTTCTCGCACTTATCTGTAGAAAACTTGTTCCTTCTAGATATATCTTATACACAACTGTTCATTGACAAATACGTTAATACTCACAATGCGAATCTTTTTGAACACATGTCGGAATTTGTAACGAATCCATGAATATTTAAACATACATCTATTTCACTCGATAGTTAAATATTTCCTGACTTCTTTGAAATTCTTCTCCTGTGGCCGGTACTAGACACTGCTTTGGCGTAGATCAATATAGTGGTTAGTATAAGGTGTGCCGCGAGATCCTAGGGTCACGTGCCTCAGTTGTCAACGTTTTATCGTTGACAACTCTGTAGTGTGAAGAGGTGCTTCGTCGTTGTTGAGTGAAGAGGAACTGCTATGTTACCAGTTATATCCAAGCGTAACATACATGAAACAACGTTGCAACTCTGTAACTCCAAATTTCCATATAGTGAACTTTATTTACTACATTCGTCAAATAAAGAAAAAAACATCATATCAATTCTCAATGAAAATATGACAGTCCAATAATTCTGGAATCTATCAACAATAGGTGTATCCAATATTCTGGAATCTTTCTACAAAATACTTGTATCCAATAACCTAGACTCTGTCAACAAAATATGTGTGTCCAATTTTGCTGGAATCTTTCAACAAGGTATGTGTATCCAATATTCTAGATCTTCAACCAAATATGCGTATCCAAATTTTTGGCTGGAATCTTTCAACAAAAGATGTGTATCCAGTATTCTAGAATCTATCAACAAAATATGTGTATCCAAATATTCTGGATCTCCAACCAAATAAGCGTATCCAAAAGTATGGATCTATTCTGTAAATAGAGAGTCTCCTTCTTCGGGCACCCGTCCGGCTCTGGCCCAAACACAGACTCTCCAGTTCCGAGCACAACCGTGCACCTCAACTCCCAATGCTCGAATCCCAGTTCCGAGCACAAACGTGCACTCTCAACTCTAAAACTCAACTCTCTAGTCCCGAGCACAACTGTGCGCTCCGAACTCTAACTCCCCACTCCTAAAACCGAACTACCCCAACTAACTGAAAAACTCCTTCCCCCCCAACTCACCTCTTTCAACCAATCTCTGCGTTCATTCACATCACAATCACCATATCCATCCCGATACGTACTTAAAAGTATCTGAATCTAATCCGGCGATCTCTCTTTGTTCTGCTACCGCCGGCAATGTTGACTGCGGTGTACAATTTGGGCGTGTTCGGACCTTTGTATACCATGTTTCCATTAACATTTCCGAACTGACGGGTCAAGATTCATTATATGATATCAACTCCGTTAATTGAAACCCTCTGCTTTCAGTGGTCCTAATGTGTCCCGGTCTGTCCACTTCTCTATTATACCCAAAAGGGTGTGTGAGACTCTCTACTCTCATATTACGGTACAATTCCCGAGAGGTTGGGAGTTTGGACATAGGTGATACTATTACATTCCTTCCAGAACGTTGTCTTCCCAATGAACTCTCTGAACCTCTCTCTGTCTTGGGCGATGTGGCTTGCATTTTCTAGCGATGTATTCATGTTATCTTTAATGTCATCAGTCCATCATCTTCTTGGTCTGCCCCTTCTCCTCTTCCCAGGTACTCTTCCCTCCATTATTTGTCTTTCTAAACAGTTATGTCTCTTTATATGACCAAACAGGCGTAGTTTTCTTTTTGTTATTGTGTTTAGTAACCAACACTCTGGAATATTCAGTGTGTTTATAATATCTGAGTTTCTGATTTTATCCTTCCATGATATTCTAAGTATCTTCCTGTAGCATTTAAGCTCGAATGCGTTGATCCTCTTTTCCGCTGTTTTACTTAGAGTCCATGTTTCACAGCCGTATGTTGCAACCGGAAAAATAAAAGTTCGTAACATTAGCACTTTCGTTTCTATTTTGTTGTTTTTCCATATGTTTTTCAGCCGTGTTATTTTGCAATATGACATTGCTAATCTCTACCTTATTTCTGTCATGCAGTCTCCTGCACCGTTGATGTTTGCTCCTAAGTATTCAAATTTATCCACACATTCTATCTCGGTATTGTCTATTCTGATTTTTGGTTGTTGTGTTGTTATATCTGTTGACATGATTATTGTTTTTTGCGTGTTTAAATACAAATTTTGTGCTTCCCTACATTAATGATCTTTTCTCGAAAACGAGTGTGAATCCGGAAGTGCAATGGCGTCTGTTGTAACAATTTGATAAATGGCAACACACACAGAAAAACTGCCTATCTGAAAATTATACACCAGCACACAAAAATGTTTATGCAACTACTTGCTATTTTAATTAACTGTTACTGATGTCAATATTTAGTTGCTAAGAAATGGACACAAAACTGCACACAGCTGTGCGTTACGGAAATATCACTGCAGTTTGGGAAGCTTTAAAAAAAGATAACCTTAGCCCTAATGAGATCGGCTTGTTTAAGTGGAGCCCTGTCCACGAAGCGGCAAATAATGGAGAGAGAGATATTTTAAAACTTTTGGTTTGTTGCAAAGGTTGGTGATCCAATAAAAGTTGCATGATTATAGAGTGAAACCTGAGATGAAGGAAATCTTCGACTTTGAATACTTTGTTTGTTTGGATGGCTTTAATCATACTTTACTTTACTTTAATGCTTTATTTAACTATTGAGTCTATTGACATTGTTATTTAAGTGGCTTCTCCATTAAAAAAAATTTTTGTGTTGTTTGCATCCATTGTGGCACCTCTATGACTCTGGCGGGTTATGGGTCTTATTATATTGGTCACATAGATAACTAGTGAGACATAGAGGTTATTATATTAGTATTATTAGCATGTAGGCCTACACTAGTATGTGGTTTGAGAGACTGCACATCTGAGATTGTCTTAGAGTCCCATAAAGTCATCCTTTGTATTTGCTAATAACCAATATACCCCCTCCTCTCCTCCTTACACTACAAAATTACATTCTTCTTCACAAGTATACTCAGTCAGCTCTGTCATGGCAAGGTGCAGAGCATGTCAGTGACGGCTAAGGTATCAAGTTGAAATCCTACCAAAGTCAATTATGCATCTGGACCATTCAGAAAGCAATAGTAAACTACTGACTATTGTATGTAGATAGTGTCAGAAAATTCCAGCCAAAAATACTGAGTTAGTGGCTATGTCCTGAATATGATATGCTACCAGGTACTTTTCCAAAATAAAAACAACTATTTATAAAAACTGAATAGATCCAAATTTACTGCCTGTTTAGTCCTAGATGCAAAATGGCTACTGTAATCGTCAGTTTATTAGATATACAATTCTATTACAGTCACAAGGAATCCTATCGGATTAGATGATTTTTGCGCCACCCACTGATTTCCCTTCTGTGCGCCATCCACTTAGAGAACCACCCATACAACCCTCCTAAAATAAATATCTTGATCCCAAACCTTTTATCTGTAAGTATAGACTGTATAGAAAAGGGAAATAATTTGCAGAAAACAAATTGCCTATATTTTGTTTCACATCCCAGAAAATATGTAGGCCTTTATTTTGGGAATGAACCTGCTACCAAAATATTCAGTCCAAAATAATTTCAATAATTTCCTATGTCTAGTCTGTCTCTGTGCTGGGAACACACAGACGTTATGCTATTCAAATTGAAGAACAAAGGGAATGCATTGCTCTCTGCGGACCCAGGGTTAGCAGATAACCAAGTCTTGATTAGAAAACTGGCCTCACAGCATGTGGGGCATTCCCATAAGTGCTCCGCCCTCTGTTCCAGCAGCCACTCGACTCGGTGTTTCGAGTCCAATGCCGCTGAAACAGACATGAACTTCAGGACACAACTCTGGCCCTTGCGACAGGTTTCTTTGTTGTTTTGCCCACCCACGCCGTGCCCGTAACTAGTTCACGCACAACGTCGGCCTGTTGGATAACCAAGGTCCCAAATGTACTTCCTCGCAGTGCACCCTGGAAACAAGTACAGCAGCTCGAGCTGATTCTGGCCAAATCATATGGGGATCTTGTCCAAGAATGTGGAGGTAGCAGATGGAAAGAGATCTGAATGCATAAGAAACAGACAATATCTCCAACACCACCAGCACCAACACATACAGCGTCACCATCGACACACAGTGATGCTAATCAGTCCAGTCCATACATTGGAGGGCGGCCAATGGAAAAGGCACGAAAAGTTAGATACATGGTGGAAAACGAGTAGATTTTATACCGAGTACAATGAAAGGGCAGAACAGCGCCAGAGGGCAGCGCCAACTGCAAATGTAAGTGAAAACGTTCCAAGGAAATAGAAACTTGAAGCTATGTTAGCTCAAGACAAGCTTGTAGTTACCTGTGATCGTTATGGGCAGAGACCCAGACCCAATCATGGGTGCCCGGTATGGCATGAAGAACTGGCCTAACTCTAATGTCGAGCCTTCCTATACTGGAAATACACTTTCAGAGAGAAAGGGTTCAGTATCCGATGGGCTCAGGCGCTATTGGCACAAGGTCGATCAGCTCGAGAATGCCTTGCTCTCAAATCCGTGGAGTGAGAGTCGAGCTTGGGCGAGGTGTTCACGATGTCGGTGAACGACACCTCGGCTAAGAAGGCGAAATAGCCAGGGTCCATCTCTTCTGTTGAGTTCTTCCTCTTACGGAATCAGGCTCAGGGATGAGAAATGGTTCAGTACCCAATGGGCACAGGCAAAGTACGTCCAATTACACGAGGCAAGTTCATAGACAGTGAAACATCTCGTGCGAAATAGACGTGAACAACAATCGTCTGAGCGAAGAGTCACCACACACCTGCGTGCCTGGCGACAGATAGGGAGGCTGTCACAGGCTAGTGTAGCACACCCGTATTGTCAAGGCATGCCGAAATTGGATATGCTAGGCTTACAAGGCGCATAATGGTGGCCCAACGTAATCACTGCCCCGGCGGAAATTGCACGGATAACCAACCGTGCTGATTACAATGGAGTGAACGCAACAACAACAAAAAAAAGACAAAATAAAACAAAATAAAATACAATAAAATGTCTAATTATACCTAATTCATTCTCAAACTCCTACCAGTTCAATCAATCAATAAAACCCATAACCCTTCAGGGTCGTAGGGGTACCACATTGGAAGCTTCAGCACATAGAGTCCTACAGCGAATTCTATCCTCAGCGATGCGGATGAGTGTGGAAATAGCTAGCCCTGTCCATTCCTTGATGTTGTCTGTCCATGTCTTTATTTGTCCTCCTCCGCTTCTTCCACCCTCGACAGTTCCCTGCGGTATTGTTTTTGACAAGGAATCGTGCCTGCATACATGTCCGAACCATGCTAGTTATGTATTCTCTGTGTGTGATTATCCATTGTAGTATTTCAGTGGGCAAAAGGTTTAGCTAGTGGTGCCATCTCCTCTCCAGCTGTCCTTCTGATGTGGTTATATGGATGTGTTTTCTCTCTAAGTTAATAGGTTATAGAACCTGATGTGTTGTGTCAGTATTTACTAATAGATTACAATAGTTGGTGCCTTTCAGATTATCACATCTGACTTAAACTCTGCACTTTAAGGTAACTTTTGACTTTCTATAAGATCATAATGTCTAACAAGTCTGATTTTTATTTAGATGCCTGCATCAAATGGGAGACAACTCCTCTGATATTTGAATCACGAAACATCTTACTAATTATGCCCCTTGAATACTAACCTCCCCTATCCTTACCTTGGAAAGTTAAAGCAAACTGAATGGACCAATAACATCTACCACATTAACAATGACAAAAATACATGCTTCAATGAATATGAAAACAGCTACATAAACTGTTTATTCAACTGGTTAGCTGATTTGATTATAAATGTGCATTGCAGCACACTCTCAGATGTTTCACAGCAAAGTTGCAATTGCTGTAACAAAATTAGTGACCCATGAATATCTAGCACACACTGTATCTACTTTGATGTAACCCATATATGATATAATATAATAATACAATTCATAACACACCAGGGTTATAGGGATATGCACACTGCATATCAGCACCAAAAGTCCTCCAAGCACCTCTATTATCCATTCGGAGGAGTGTAGAAAATTTATGTCCAGTCCATTCCTTGGTACCATATATTATAAAGGTGGTATCATATAATATAAGGGTGGTATCATATAATATAAGGGTGGTATCATATTATATAAGGGTGGTAGCATATAATATAAGGGTAGTACCGTATACTATAAGGGTGGTACCATATATAAGGGTGGTATCATATATAAGGGTGGTACCATATATAAGGGTGGTATCATATGATATGAGGATGGTATCATATATAAAGGTGGTATCATATCATATAAGGGTGGTACCATATAATATAAGGGTGATATCATATATAAGCATGGTATATAATATAAGGGTGGTACCATATAAGGGTAGTATCATATAAATAAAAGGTGGTATCATATAAGGGTGGTACTATATAATATATAAGGGTGGTATATAATATAAGTGGTGTATCATATATAAGCATGATATCATATAATATAAGGGTGGCATCATATATAAGGGTGGTATCATATAATATAAGGGTAGTATCATATATAAGGGTGGTATCATATAATATAAGGGTGGTACCATATAATATAAGGGTGGTATTTCATATATAAGCGTGGTATCATATAATATAAGGGTCGTAGCATATACTTTTTAGGATGTAGCGATCAACCCAGCACTTGTTGGTTGTCATGATTTTATAGGCACTTTAAATACATTCAGAGAGTTGCCATTGCTTTCTGAACAGTCTAGATGCACAATTGCAACCAGTTGGGTTTAAATATGATACCTTGGCCATCCAAGATACACTCTGTACTTTCTTGCTGTAAAGTCTATCAAACTGGTGTGGAGTTGCTGCATATAGGCAAACTTTGGAGGTTGTTGTAACATGATAACATGAACTGTAACCTCCTCTATTTTTGTATAATGAACAATATCTATGCAAAAGATTTTTCAAAGTGGTGGGAGGTAGCAGTGTTATTGTGTTCATAGAAGATTCAAAGTGAATGTTGTGTGTATTCAAACTGCAATGTATTCTAAGAAATTAAAAGGAAAATAACAGTGTGTGAATTAATGATAAGACACTTTAGACAAATGTGATTAGAGCTAAAAGTGACAATTTTATTTTCTGATGTAACAATGTGTCAGTGAAAAAAACAACTTCTCCACTGTGACTGGCTGGCACACTGGCAGTGCGAAATAAGGTACTAACAAAGAAACGGAGTTGAGATGACAGCGGTTTAACACAGCTACATTTAATGTGTGCTGTCTAGGAGACAATGTAACAGAACTGATTAGTTTTATGGAGTACCGGTAATACTCTTGAGAAATATTACAACATGCAAGATGAAATTGGCTATAATCGTCACCAGAAGAGATATAATGAGAAATGAAGATGTCAGAAAGATAGTAAAGACCATATCATGCAAACAGTATATAGAAAGACAGCAGATCAACTGATTCTGACACTTTATGCGAATGAAACCATCACAATCACTCAGACAGATGTACAATATCAGAAAGAACGGTTATAGAGCAAGAAGAAGACTAAGAACAACATGGGAAGATTCAGTCGGAGATTGTTAAAAACCATGGCCTAACCATGACAAGTGCAACACAGTGTGTGTCTGTGTTTGCATCATCAGTTAAATGTGAGCTGCCGTCGTCTCTTCTATCTCCATTCTCATATGTAATGTCCATATTGGATAGGCAGTAGATCTATCACTGGAACTTTTCTACCATTTTGGTAGGTGATGGAATCCCATCCACACTTGTTTGTTTCTCTTATTACTGAATAATCTGCGTAGGATGATTGTATCTAGTGTCTTTGAGTATTGCTGAATGAGTTTTTGTATCGTTCCTTCAGTTCTCGTGACAATCCAATCATGGCACTTTCTTTCAAGCCGTATCACAATATTTGTCAAGAGCTTTGTCTCCTTGTATGCTTTCACTCATTGACAGTCTTTTTCTTCTTCCTGTAGCTCACAGACTCTGCAGAGAGTAGCTTCTGACTACCATCTAAAACCTTCCTTGTTTAAAGAGCTTTCCTTTTATGTTGTCTAGAGGTTGTGGTGATGGCCCTCTAAACTATGGTGAGGTTATTTTTATCAGACTTCACACTGTCTTCTTGACCTGACAGTCTGGAATAGGGAAGATAGAGAGCTGCAGGGAGTACATATTTTAGTTGGCAACATTGGTGGAACATTATAAAAAATCTGAAGATTGAAATTTTCTCACTGAACTGGAAGATCTGTCCAGAGAAATGATATTCGTCTGTGGAGACTTCAATGCGCTCAATGTCACCTGGGGAAATCCTAATAACAACCTGCAGGGAAATACATTAGGCAAGGTACTCATAGGGACTGGTCTCACTGTTTTTAAATTGTGAAAGGATGACAAGATTAGCCACTAAAGAGATAGAATCAAACTTACTCATTGACATCACACTGGTGTCTTGCCATGGTGAAATTAACACAAGATGGCCAGAACTGGCTCATGGGAGTTGTATTAAAATTCTGTCATATTCTGTAACCATCACACAAGGAGTGGTATAGCATGTAGAACAAATTCTAACATGTTTTAAATATGCATGCAACAATAACTCAACTTTTAGTAGCTTAAGATGTTTGGCATGGCAAAAAAAAGACTGTGAGACTAAATATTAGACAACCTCCATGCTGGTTTCAAGAGGTTATCGTTGCATGGATCAATAGAAAGCAAAGTGTTTGTAAGTGAAAGCAGAAAGATTGCATATGCATGTTATAATAGAGAACAAAAGTGAGCCAGAGGTCAGGATAAAAAAACAATGAAAGATTTCAAGTTACTTGTGAAGGAAGCAAAAGCACAATGCTTGGAGGCTTTTACCGAAAACGTGGCAGCTGGCAGTGTCTGCACAAATTGTGTAAACTGCACAAGGCAATGAATTGGATAACTGACCAAAAGTCAAGCATATGCGTGAGGCAGGACTTCAACTAACCTCTGATGAGCTAAAGGGAAGGTTTTTCTTCAACAGGTACCTACAGAAAACAAATTAGAATAACATTGATGAGCATAAAACTGTTTTGCAAACTCTAACAACATCTTTGCAACCAATAGATGATAACGATGAGTTAATATCTTTTGAGAACGTGAAACAAACCAGAAAAGAAGACATCAGACGATGTACCTGGTCCTAACGAAATGATATGGTCTTCTGAAAGACATTAAAGATGACTTACTAAAGAAAAATACACAGGAAAATCAAAAGGTCTGAAGGCAGGACATATTCCAGAGGAGTAGTTATATAGTTACCTCCTTCCACTTGTAAAAAAAGGCAAGAACATAACCGACATTAAGAGCTTCCTGATTATCATTCCTCAGAATGCTTATTGAATGGTACTAAAAAGGATCATTGCAGTGCAAGATGTGTGGTCATCAATCTGGAAAAGTGAATTATTCTCTGACACCTTCAGGGTACATAAAGACCTGGCAAAGACACGACCACCAATGCAATAAGTTTGGTTTACAATATTTACAAGAGCTTTCAGACAAAAGAAGAAACAGTGGTAGTAGCAATAGATATGAAAGATGTGTGAGAATCAGTTTCTGTGATCTTGTCCACTTACCAACTGATCTCATCATCGACATTCAATGCATAGTATTGTTGCTCATTTCTAGACCAGTTGTTTTAAAGTTGGGCTCCTGGACTTCTGAGATCAGAACCAAAACAAAGGGATTGCCACAGGGATTTCCATGTTAATTGTGCTTTTTAATGTCTACACTTACAAAATTTGTAAGTGGTGACTAGCCCTTTGCTTTGTGTTCAAGAGGTCACGGGTGTGAATCCCGCTTGAGTCATCTTGTTATCTATGATCCCAGCTGTCAGCATGTACAGGTATTCCATCTATGAATGGATAACATAATGGGTGTGTTAAAAAGCAACTGTGTGCAGGATATAATAATTCCTCGGGAAAGCCCAGAATCAGGCAAGCATGCTAGCCATTAATATTTGTAGAGCCTCCTTGGATGGCAGGGAATGCATTACTGGTTGCTTCACATATTTCTGCCATCAGGAATGAGGTAGGACACATCTGCCAATAAAAGATAATTAGCAGGGGATGAAGCTCATCATTCAAACTCTATGGTCCTTCAGCACTGAATACAGTGCATATGACAGAAACCAGACCTTTCCAGTTTGTGCAATGTGATGCTACTGTGTGTAATTCTTGTATGTTGTTGAGACTCATAGTCATATCTTCTTTGTTGGTTCTTCTCTTGGTCTTCCTCTTTTTCTTGTTTCCACCTGGTAACAATTTTAATGCTTATTGTGGTAGTATGTTTTCATTCACTTGAAGTACATCTGAAATAAATCCATTGTTTTCTTCTTATTGTTGTAGAAACATATTACTGTTTATTGTCTTCTCTTACTTGCTTGTTTGACTCGAATTTTTACCAATCAATATTTAAAAGTTTTCTAAGACATATACTTTCTAATGAATTTAATTTCTTCTCCAGTGCTTTTGTTATTTTCAAACTTTTGCAACCATATGTCAATAAGGATATCACATTGGAGTTGAACAGTCCTGGTTTGGTATATTTACTTATTGCTTTTGATTTCCAGATGTTTGTTAGGTAGTTGAATTCATTTGATGCCAACACAATTCTGGTAGAATTCTCTTCTGGTAGAAATCTCCATCTTGTGTCATTTTGCTGCCTAAATAGGAAAAATTATGTACTGTCCAAATTTTTTCTCCATTGAGCGTGATCTTTAAATTACAGTTAATAAAATTATCAGTTATCATAATTATCATAATGATCATAGTTTTGGAAGTGTTGACTTGAAGGCCAATTTATTCTGAAAGATGACAAAGTCGATTATTCCAACTCTGCATGCTGCAGAAATGTAGAAAAGCTACAAAACCCCTAGAATTACCTATGAGTAGGACAAAACCCCTAGAATTACCTATGAGTAGTAAGTAGAACAAAACCCCTATGAGTAGGACACTTTTTGTCAAAGCATGCACACCTCCACGAGTTGGAGTCTTCTGTGTATGAAATGAAATTCTGAAGAAACATCCTTCTTTCACAAAAGGATACAAGAGCTCAATTGCTCCTGCTTCCTGGGGATGGTAACATACACATAATCCAGGAATTGTAATTATAGAAGCAGATTGGTTATGTTTATTGAAGATTTAACAAAAATATTACATCCTCAGAAGTTGTAGTGACGATACTATCTTAATATTGACTTTTTTTTATGGTCATACAGCCTGGTGTAACTGAAATTGACTCAAGTTAATGATTAAAAGATGTGTTTCTCACCATAAGATACCTTAATTTTGTATCTTAAGAGAAACTTTAATTTTGTATTCTGATAATTTCTTGTTTGTCTGGTGGTGGATTGGTTACTGAGAGACAATCAAATAGTTCAGGCCTGTTCAAACTTGTTCATGGTTTTGAGTTCTGGCATAGATTGAGCCGTTGCAGAAACCTAATCAAATATTTTAATAGTTCCAAGAAATTCAGTCATAGTTAAAAAACAATGTCCAATCTAACATATGCTTCCATTATTATTATTCTAATAATGTAATGATTGCAATTTTCAGGAGATGTTAACTTGCAAGATAAACTTCATGGTAACACACCCTTGCATTATGCCGCACGTGAAGATAATTCTGCTTGTGTCACTGTATTATTAAAAGCTGGGGCTAGAACTGATATAAAAAATTATGAGGGCATGACCTGCCTCGATGAGGCCACATCTTTATGCAGAGAAATTATTCAGGAATTTTGTGAGTACTGTTGGTATGATGTTTAGTTCTAAGTAACGTGCCATCTTACCATGTTTTCTCCTTGAACTGTTTCCAATAAATGTCTATGAAACTGTACTCAAGTAAGATCAAACAATTCTCAATTCTCAAAATAAATAACTGCAATCAAGTAAGGAAAAACTGTACTCAATTAAGGATAAATCTACTCAAAGTAAGGATATTTTATACTCAAGTAAGGACAAACTATATTCAAGTAAGCAAAAACTATACTCAAGTAAGGATAACTGTACTCAAGTTTGGACAATCTTTACTCACATTGGGATAACTATACTCTATACTCAATTAAGGATCATCATCATCATCAAGTGCCGTCTCCGCAACGAATGTTGGCTGCAACATATCTCCAACATCTCCTGTCTCTTGTCTTGGTGGTGCACTCTGCTAGACTGTAACCTGTCCATCGTGTAATGTTACTCTCCCACTTGTATCTCTGCCTACCTCATGCTCGCTTCCCTTTGACTTTACCCTCAAGTAAGGTCTTCAATAGGGTGTCATGTCTTTTAATGTGTCCAAAGTATTTTATTTGCCTGATCTTTATTTCTCTTAGTAGTTCTTTCTTCATATTAAGTGTCTTTAGCACCTCTTTATTTGTTTTCTTCTCTTTCCATGATGTTCTCCCTATTCTTCTATATACCCACATCTCAAAGGCATCAATTTTGTCTTCTAATTGTTTATTTAGTGTCCATGTTTCTGAGCCATACATTAATATGGAATAGATGTAGCATTTTATAATTCTCATTTTTAACTTGTTTGTAATTTGTTTAGATATTAATAATTTCCTCATGTCATTGAAGGTACTTTTAGCCATTCCTATTCTCCTTTTAACTTCTGTTTCACATCTGCCATCATTTGTGACTATGTGTCCAAGATATTGATACTGTTTTACTTGTTGTAGTTTCTCTCCCTGTATGTTTATGTTTACCTCCTGTTCTTCTGTGTCTTTGCTGATTATCAAGGTTTTTGTTTTTTGAATGTTTATATCCAGTCCATATTCATTACTTGATTTATTGACTTGATCTGTTAGTCTTTGTAGTTCATGTTCACTTTCTGCTAAAAGAACAGTGTCATCTGCATATCTAATGTTGTTTATTATTTTCCCATTGATCTTGAGTCCTGGTATTTCTTCTATATTTTTAAAGATATTCTCTGTGTAGATATTAAATAGGCTTGGTGATAAAATGCATCCTTGTCTTACCCCTCTTCTTATTTCTATTTATGGAGAGTAGCTGTTTTCACACCTTATTGATGCAGTTTGTTCCCAATATATATTTCTAATCAGCCTGATGTCTTTTCCATCTATACCTATTTCTTGAAGACATTTGATTAATTTTTCATGTTGGACTCTGTCAAAGGCCTTGCTGTAGTCTATGAAGCAAATATAAATACTTTTTTGGACTTCTATATATTTATCTATCACTAGCCGGATACTCAGTATAGCTTCTCTGGTTCCTTTGTTTTTCCTAAAACCGAATTGCTCTTCACCGACCTCCATGTCTATCTTGTTCTTAATTCTTTCATGTATTATCTTGAGAAGTATTTTAGTTATATGGCTCATTAGACTTATTGTTCTATATTCTGTACAGTCCACAGCCCTGGGCTTCTTAGGTAGTGGTATGAATATTGATGATGTTAGGTCTTTATGTATATGGCCTGTTTCGTATATGTCATTGCAAATTTCTGTGATAGTATCTACACCAAATTCATTTAGAGTTTTTATTATGTCTGCTGTTATGTTGTCAGAGCCTGCAGCTTTTCCACATTTTATTGAATTTAATGCATGTTCTACTTCTGATTTCAGTATTGCTGGTCCATCATTGTTGTGTATTGTTGGTTTTTTTGTACCGTTGGTCGTCAAACAGTTCTGTTATATAATCTGCCCATCTTGTGAGTGCTTCTGTTTTATCAAATATTATTTTACCATTTTTATCTTTAATGCAGCCACCCCCATTTATAGGATTTTTCTTATTTGTGATCAGCCTTATGCATTAATTTTGTCTTATGTTGTATGGACATCTCCTCTATTTCACTGCATTTTGTTTCTAGCCATTGTTTTTTCGCTGTTCTGCACATGTTACGTATCTCCTTGTCTATACTTGAGTATTTTGGTGTATTTTTAGCTTTCTTTCTTTCTGTCATTTTCTCTAATATTTCATCTGTCATCCATGTTTGTTTGTTCTTGGTATTTCTTGTTGGTAAATTTTTACTTGATGTTTGAATACTTTTCTTTAGGCTTTCCCATTTATTGTCTATTTTCTCTTCTGGATTTTCCCTTCTCTATTGTTCCATGCACTCTATAATTAGATGTTCATATCTATTCCTTACATCTACAAGGTATTTTTGTTGTATGTCTTGTTCTTTTAGTGCTGATGCGTCTATCTGTGGTTCTTGGACTCCTCTATTTACTATCTTTTTAAGTTTGATATTTATTTTGCACAGCACTGGATTATGGTCAGAGTTGATATCTGCACCTGGGTATGTTTTGATGTTTTTGACACTATTTCTAAATCTATAGTTAGTTAGTTAGTCGTCGGATCATCATCACTGCAAACCGGACACATCCATAGTTGCTCCGATCTCTCCTTGAGTGTATCCGCCATCACACTTCTGCTGACAGTACCGGTCCTATGCTGGTTGACCATCATTCTTCTGCGCCCTCCAAAATGTTCACCTCTAGCAACACCGCATCTCAATCCCTGATCTTTAATCCTAGCCATTGAAAAGGAATCATCCACATTCGTCTCACTCTCGCGTGTTATATCTCTTAAGGAGTTCAAAACGTCAGCGCGATCCATTGCCCCATCGCCCTTTGCCACAATCGCACACGATGCCAGTTGATCCGCTCTTTCATTGCCTCGAACGCCCACATGTCCCGGCACGAAAATAAATGTAACCGCCTTCAAGCTCGCATTTCTCAAGGCCTCAATCCACTGTTCGCGAACGAGACCGACTTGTACCTTCTTAATCATACTCATAGAGTCACTCAAGATGCAGACCTGCATTACTTTCTGTGTGCGTAGCCACTCAAATGCCTTGGTCACCGCCATAGTCTCCATGGTCATACTACTCATAGTGACCGCAAAGGCACCACTTTCCTCCTTGATCGTTTTACCTGCGCACTGAGCTGTAAAGGCCCAAGCACTGCGAACATGCCTAATTACAGATCCATCAGTGTATATAATCACATCCCCCTCTTTGGTATTCTCACTGATTAAAGCCTGCACTTCTTTCTCCACAGCTGTGGGACACCATTCTCTGCATTCCCTGCTAAGTGATATTACTACTCTCAAACAAGTTTCGAAATCTGTGGGTAGACCTATCCATTCCGCACCAACTGCCACATCCTGTAATCGGCACACGCTTTGTATTACATCTTCAGCACGTCCCATCCACGACCTTCCTCTCTTGAGTCTGCTGCTTTTAACTTTCTGTATTTCGGAATGCAACGGGTGTTCCTTATCTGCATGTATTTGAAGGTACGCCCGTGCACGGCAATACTGTAATCTATGCTCAGCTGTTGGGCAGTCAAGTAGGTATCGCATAGCTCTTGTCGATGTGTCTCTTGTGCATCCCAGAATGATACGCATTGCTGCATTCTGGACTCTATCCAGTCTTTCGATCTGAGTTTGGCTAAGAGTCAGAATTGCCAGTGCATATTCCACCACAGCCACTACCAAACCCTGGTACAAAAGAAATAACAATCTTTGCTCACATTGCGCAGCAGCCATAACCTTCATTGCTGCTAAGCCTTTGCCTGCCCTTATGATAATGTGGTCAACATGTTCCCTGAAACTCAGGCTTCTGTCAAAAAACACACCCAGATATCTCATTGTGCTAGTTCTTTCTAAACTTTTCCCGGACAACGAAACTTGTGGCATGGGTGTCTTTACCATGTGATTGTTCAAGGAAAACCACGTCACGAATGCCTTAGACGGATTAACCACTGCTCCCGTATCTCGACACCAATTTGTCAGTCTGTCCAGCTCCTTCTGTAGTTCCACGACGCACTCTTCTCGATTTCTGCCCTGTCTATACACCAGGATATCATCGGCATATGACATCGTTCTGCCAACACCTGTGATTTGATTGCCAGCGATATGTACTGTGTATACATTGAAAAGTACAGGAGATAGAGGCGATCCCTGTGGCAGGCCAGGGCTAATAACCGTTGGTGTAGATATCCAGTTACCACACTTAAGAACTACAACCCTGTGCATCAGGGCGGCGCCAACCCAACGCATGACAAAAGGATTAACTGCAAGATTTAACAGCTGGTGCATCAAGATATCCAAGGACACCCTATTGTACGCATCCTCAAGGTCTATTGCGACCGCACATGTCTCCATGCGCGAATCGAACCCCTCAAAAACATCCTGCGCAAATATGGCTGCATTTTGCCATGTCTTCTTTCCTGGACGATATCCTCCTAACAATGTTGGTAAACACTTATTTCTTTCAAGATAACACGATACCTTCCGGGCCACAATTTTTTCCAAAAGCTTGCCAATCGTATTCTGCATAGTTATTATTCTGTAGCCATGTATCCTGGTGTGGTCCTTCCCAGGTTTGTGTAGTGGAACTAAATAGCTGTGTAACCAGTCTTCTTTCACTGTGCCCTTTAGAAGGCTATTATTGAACATGTCCGCCAACTCTCCCAACTCCTCATCCGTTCTTCGACTAATGTCATCGTATCTAATGCCATCTGGCCCTGGTGCTGTATTTTTTGTACTTTTCAGTGCCTTCCTGATTTCTTCAACTGTGATTAGCATATGGTTTTCCATGCTCAAGTTCTTACACGTGTCTGTGAGCGTTTTCCTGATTTCTTGATATGCCTCCACATTTCTCTGACTAATTTGTGCGGTGTAGTGTGCCAGCAATGCCGCACCTTTTGTCTCGTCCGTCTTCTGCCAGACGGTATCGTCGCTCTGGAAATTGGCAATAGTCACGCGTCTTGTGAGACCATTCATGGATTTGTGTAACCGCCAGAACAATTTTAGTGACTTTTCGCGTGTTATCTCTTCTAAATCTATAGTTAATCATAATGTAATCTATTTGGTTCCTCTTTCTGTCTCCAGGGCTTTTCCATGTATATAATCTTCTATTGTCATGTTCAAAGAATGTATTACATATGATCATATTGTTCTCCTCACAGAACTGTATAAGTCTTTCTCCTCTGTCATTTCTTGTGCCTAGTCCGAATTGCCCTACAATGTTCTTATGTCTTCCTTTCCCTATTTTTGCATTCATGTCTCCCATGACTATTAAAATGTCTGTTGATTTTACTGCTTTGAGTAGTTGTTGTAGATCTTCGTAGTACTGTTCTATTTCTTCTTCAGTGTAATCTGTAGTTGGTGCATAAGTTTGTATAATGGCCAGATCAAACGGTTTTGCTTTGATCTTTAGCAACATCATTCTGTCATTATATGTCCAGTACCCGCTGATATATTTTTCTATTTCTTTCCTGATCAGTATTCCTACCCCTCGTTCATAGTAATCTCCTCCTGAATGTATAAAACTAAAATTTTCTTTTCTTGTGTACCCAGCATCTTTCCATCTTGTCTCTGCTATTCCTAGAATATCTACATCTAATGCTTCTGCCTCTAATATTAAATTTTCTAGCTTTCCTGATTGGTGTAGTGTTCTGACATTCCATGTTCCTATTCTAATATGTTGTTTCCTAAACTTTAGATGTTGTTCATCCGTTGCTTGACTTTGGGGTGTACGTGGTAAGGTCCCAGTCTTTTCCACGGTGGCCAGCCAATATTCATTATTATGCCCAGAACTTGCCTCTTGTGCGCCACACACTTTGCTGTTTCGCCGTTTGAGCCGTTGATCCATTTGGATTCCTCCGCCTCGCGTGCTGTCACAGACTTTTTGTCTAGGGATGGACATTTCCTATTGTTGACTTACGGTTGTCTCTTTGCGAAGAAATTCTACGCTGTAGCCATTACTGGAGTAATCGAGACACCATTTTTTGTCTGTATTGAAGATAGGGAGTTCGCGAGTCAGAACAACTTGAATGAAATACACTCCACCTATAATCGTCTAAGAACAAAAAACACAGATCCTACAGGTTGGAACTAAATTTGGCATCACACTGTCACCAGTAATACGCTAACCACACCATCGAAATTCGCGTAATCCAGGATAACGGATTAAGGATAACTATACTCATATACACACTATACTCAAGTAAGGATAAACTATAGGGCATAATAAAAAAAATGCCAAACTGTGCTCAAATCATGACAAACTATACTCAAGTAAGGATAACTATACTCAAATTAGGACAAATTATCCTCAAATGAAGACAAACTATAGTCAAGTAAGGATAAACTATACTCAAGTAAGGATAAACTATACTCAATTAAGGACAAAACTATACTCAAGTAAGGATTAATTATACTCAAGTAAGAAAACAACTGTCCTCAAGTGAGGTCAAACTATACTCACGAAAGGACAAACTATACTCAAGTGAGGATAGCTATACTGAAGTTTGGACCAACTATACTCACATAGAGATAACTATTCTAAATTAAGGATTACTATACTCAAATAAGGACAAACTATACTCAAGTAAGGACTAACCAAACTAAAAAATTGACAATATACTCAAGTAAGAATAACTTGTGCTCAAGTAAAGGCAAATTAAACTCAAATATGGAAAGTCTATACTCAAGTAAGGATAACCGTACTCACGTTAGGACAAACTATACTTAAATAAGGAAAAACTATGATAAAGTAAGGAAAATACTAAAGAACTATACTAAAAAAAGGAGAAACTATACTCACGTAAGGACAAACCATACTCAACTAAGGACAAATTATACTCAAGTAATACATTATTAGAATAATAATAATGGAAGCATATGTTAAATTGGACATTGTTTTTTAAAGATAACTATGCTCAAATTATGAACATCCATACTCAAGTATGGATAACTGTACTCATGTGAGGATAGACTATACTAACATACGGACAGACCATACTCAAATAAGGACAAATTATACTTAAGTAAGGATAAACTATGCTCAAGTAAGGGCAAACTATACTCCAGTAATGACAAACTATTCTCATAAGGACTAACTATAAGGACAAACTATGATAAAGTAAGAACAAAATATACTCAATTAAGGACAAACTATACTCAAGAAAGGATAACTGTACTCAAGCAAGGAAGCTTAGCACAGTGACTGATGAGAGCTTAGCACTGTCACTGCCTAGAGCTTAACACAGTGACTGTCTAGAGCATAGATCCCCAAACATTTTCGGGCCATCACTCTCTTTGCAAGATATATATATTGTTAACAACAGTTATAACAGTTTTCCGTGTTCAATATTTTCTGTGTATACAGCAACTAATGATATATAAGTACTTATGCCATTAAATTATTGAAAAGTGGTGGTCAATATGTGCTTCATCTTGAACACAGTTATTGTTTGCTGTACTGAATGTGATGAAACATAGCCCATATGTAAAGATTGTAAAGTATATGCTTGAACATTAAGCACAGCTTCATACAATGGTTTAAATATGAAAATTAGAAATATATATTAAGAGATTTTGGAATGAAAATATAATGAATATATTTACTATTGTAAACCTAACCTATTATACATTAATATATATACATGCTCAATTTTTTTCAAGGATAGTACATTGAAATCTATTTCTGTTAAACACATTCAATTTTCAAATGATTAAACAATTGAAATAGAAAATTCATGAAAAAATTGATTGTGTAAGATGGGCAAGACATTGTGATGCCAAAGTTAGTTCCAACCAGTAGGATCTGTGTTTTTTGTTCTTATACGAGGAGAAATTATAATCATTCAAGATTGTTCTGACTCGTGAACCTTGGATCTTCGATTCGATTCAGAAAAAAAATCATATCTCGACTACTCCAGCTAACGGCTAATTTCACAGCGTAGATTGTCATCGCAAAGAGACATCCAAAAGGCAACAACAGGGAATGTCCATCCCTAGACAAAAAGTCTGTGACGGTGCGAGGCAGAGGAATCCAAATGGATCAACGGCTCAAATGTTGAAACTGTAAAGCGTGTGGCACACAAGAGGCAAGTTCAGGGCATAACAATGAATGTTGGCTGGCCACCATGAAAAAGACTGGGACCTTAACCAAAGCCAAGCAATGGACCAACAACATCTGAAGATTAGGAAGCAACATATTAGAATAGGAACATGGAATGTTAGAACACTACACCAATCAGGAAAGCTAGAAAATTTAATATTGGAGGCTGAAGCATTAAATGTAGATATTATAGGAATAGCAGAGACAAGATGGAAAGATGCTGGGTACACAAGAAAAGAAAATTTTAGTTTTATACATTCAGGAGGAGATTACCATGAACGAGGGGTGGGAATACTGATCAAAAAATAAATAGAAAAATACATCAGTGGGTACTGGACATATAATGATAGAATGATGATGCTCAAGATTAAAGCAAAACCTTTTGATCTAGCCATTGTACACACATATGCACCAACTACAGACTACACTGAAGAAGAAACAAAAATTCAAGCCAGTAAAATCGACAGACATTTTAATAGTCATATGAGACATGAATGCAAAAATAGGGAAAGGAAGACAATTGTCCAAATTTCTATGGACAAGAAAGAGGACAAAGACTTATACAGTTCTGTGAGTAGTACAACATGACCATATGCAATACATTCTTTTAACATGAAATAGAAGATTATATACATGGAAAAATCTTGGAGACAGAATGAGGAACCAAATAAATTATATTATGATCAACAACAGATTTAGAAATAGTGTCAAGAACACTAAAACATAACCAGGAGCAGATATCAGCTCTGACCATAATCCAGTGCTGTGCAAAATACATGTCAAACTTAAAAAGATGGAACATAGAAGAGTTCAAGATCCACAAATAGACAGACACATCAACACTAAAACAATCAGACATACAACAAAAATACCTTGTAGATGTAAGGAATAGATATGAACATCAAATGATAGAATGCATGAAACAATACAGAAGGAAAAATCCAGAAGAGAAAATAGACAATAAATGGGACAGCCTAAGGAAAAGTATTCAAACATCAAATGAAAATTTACTTATAAGCAAAGCCAAGAACAAACAAACATGGATTACAGATGAAATATTAGAGAAAATGTAAGAAAAAAAGAAAGCTAAAAAAATACCCCAAAATACTCATTTATAGACAATGAGATATGCGACGTGCAGAAAAGCGAAAAAACAATACCTAGAAACAAAATGCAGCGAAATAGAGATTTCAATACAACAGAAGACAAAAGTAATGCATAAGGAGATTCTTCTTCTTTCATTCACTTGAAACATGTCTATATCTGTAATTCTGTCTCCTTAATAAAACTCACTGTCTTTTGTAGTGCATACAGTGTCCCATAGATCTTTGATTCCAGTGTTGTTTCCTCTGGCCAATATGTCTGCCTCAGCATTTCATGCTCAGAACACTCTTGAAGTATATGTTTGGCATTCTGTGCTGCCTGTCCACATATACAAATGGCTGTGTTGCTAATCTTGAACTTTGTATACAAGTGACTACGGAGTCGGTTGTGTCCTGTTCTGAGACATAGAATTATAACTTGTTCTGATCTGTTCGTAATGTGATAGTCATCTTGTGTTGGTATTTGTGGCTTTCTTATTGACTTGATCATCTGTTTATTCTGATGGTAGGTGATTGGTATATCTGGTTGGTCTTCGGCAGCACCTTCCTTAGCAAGTTGGTCTGCTTTTTCATTTCCTGGTTTCCACAGTGAGAGGGTATCCACTGCATGGTTACCCTATACTGGTACGACAATTCGCTAAGTAGTTTTTTCAAGTCTGTTAGTTTTCCAAACTGGAGAGCTTGAAGCACTGACCTTGCATCTGTCAGGAATACCACAGGCTGTAGGCCAGAGTTGGAGTTCAGCAGTTTTTTAGCTGCCACACTAATTGCCTGGATTTCTGCATCATAATTATCACAGAATTTTCCTGTCTGTGTTCTGATTGTATCTCTAGGCTTGTGTGGATATTCTATATATATACACCTGCACCTCCATTCCTCACAGCATTCTGTGCTGACCCATCTGTGTACACTCTGACCCATATATCTTGTGGATATTCCTCATCCAGGAAACTGAGGGTGACTGTCCTTCGCTGCACACTGTTCTGTTAGTATTAGAACTCGCTTAGTATTCCTTTAACGTTGGTCTGAATGTATATTTCCATGCCTTTCACTCCACGCGTTTTGTTCTGGTACAGACCTTAAGGGGCTGTCAACTTCAGGTAGGTCTTAAGTTGTCTACGGAGTCGTTTAGCTTGATGGATAAAGCTGCTTCTTTTCAGTCGTCCTATTGCTAGATTTTGGAATCTTTCCTTCATTGGATGACTTGGCATACACTGAAACTTTTCTGCTTGAATTAGTACTGTGGTGTCTCTGCGTTCACCAAGTGTTTGCATTCTTCCCATTTTCTGCATCTCTGCTATGGGTGTTGATTTCATGCAGCTGAACCATATTCCAGGTCTGTTCTTATGCCTTGCTGGTAAACTTTACTGAGTATATTTCCACTGGCTCCCCATGTGGTTCCACTTAGTTTTCTCAGGATAGCTAACTTCCTCCTGGCTTTTGTTGTTGCTTTGTTTATGTGCTGCTTCCTTGTCAGCTTATCATCAAAAGGCTGACATGGAAGCAGTATGAAAAGTATAAAGGCGCAAGCACGCTGGGCGAATGGAGAACTCGCGTTTGCCAAAACAAATATATTATGGAGCACTCAAGGCAGGATTTCGAAAAACTGGTGGACAGAAAAAGCGCTTCAAAGACACGCTCAAGTCATCCTTGAAACATCTTAACATTGACGTAGGTGCTTGGGAGAGCCTCGCTCAGGATAGAACAGCATGGCGTTACAGCATTAGAATGGGAGCACTAGCGGCGGAATAATTCAGAAAAGATACTGCAAGACAGAAGCGGACACGTAGAAAAGAAAAAACATCTCAACATCACATAGATACCCTCTATTGTTGTCAATTCTGTAAAAGATCATTTTGTGCGCGCATTGGACTTGCTAGTCATTTAAAAACGCACTATTAACTTTTATTATTTATTATTATTATGGTTGAGTTTTTGGTCATCGCCGATCACGACGGATGAACATCATCATCATCAAAAGTAACTCCGAGGTATGTGGGTTGTTTGTCTTCTTTCAAGAGCTCTCCATCTATCTTGATATAGCGCTACGATCATATCGACAAGAGAGGTGAGGAACTTGAGAGCTGGCAGGATGAAAATAATCTCATCCTTATTAACCAGCCAGCAGACTCACCAACCTTCTACTCGAGAGCATGGCACACCACCTCTACACCAGATCTGGCATTCCACTCACCAGGCCTGGAATGGAACATCACACGTGTCGTTGGAAAGCAGCTTGGGGGTAGTGACCACAGACCAGTATTTCTGGAAATCCACAATGAATTTACCAAGGACAGCAGCATGATCACTAGGTGGAACTATAAGAGGGCAGACTGGAAAATGTACCAGCATTTAACCAGTGTTCTAGCTAAGGACATGAACTTGGACAAAGACATCAATAGAGCAGTGAGTGAATTTAATAGATGTATACTACATGCTGCTAGTAAAACCATACCCAGGGGGGCACGCAAAAACTACAAACCCTACTGGAATGATGAACTGGAAAAGCTGCAAAATGAGATGGAAACATCTAGACAGCAGGCTGAGAACAGACCTAGCCAAGAACATCACAACAAATATCAGCAAACAAAGGCTAAATTTCAAAGAGCCAAGTTACAAGCCAGACGGAGTAGCTGGAAAGAAAAAACAGAGTTCCTGAACCTAGAAAGAGATACTAGGAAATTATGGAAACTTGTAAAACAACTAAATGATGAAGGTACAGGGAGAAATACCAGGATCACACTTTATAAAGATAGAAATATTTTAACAGGTAAACATGCAGCTGATTACTTTGCAGATTCCTTTGCAGAAGACAATAACATCAAAGTCAGCCCAGACAAACAACAGGAGGTTCGAGAGAACCAACAAAACATTGGACAAGGCGAACCTATACCTGAAGTCATGGAGGCACCAAAAGTCCCCTGGAGCTGATGGGGTGTCCAATGAAATGATTAGAAACCTGGGAATTGCAACAAGAGTAAAGCTACTGCAGATCTTTAACACAAGCTGGTCCACGGGTAATGTACCACAGGCGTGGAGAGAAGCAATAATGATACCACTCCTCAAATCAGGAAAAGATGGCAACACAGTCTCCAACTACAGGCCCATCAGCCTCACAAGCTGTCTATGCAAAACAATGGAACGCATTATCAATCTTAGGATACAGTGGTACCTTGAAAGTGAAAACCTTCTGGTATCACAGCAAGCAGGTTTCAGACAGTGCTACTCTACTGAAGATCAGGCAACCTACCTCTCCCAAGAGATTGAGGATGCCTTCCAAGATAAGAAACTGGTACTAGCAGCATGGATAGACCTCAGGAAAGCATTTGATAAGGTCTGGAAAGAAGGGCTCCTAAAGAAATTGCGAAATTGCAGGGTTAGCTCAAGAATGTACAAATGGGTAAAAGCATACCTGCATAATAGAAGAGCCAGGGTACAATTAGATGGTCTAAAGAGCAAGAAAGTTCTACTACATCATGGAGTCCCCCAGGGAGGAGTCCTGTCACCCACACTTTTCTTGGTTTACATCAATGACCTAGTTGCTGAACTACCACACGGGATCAAAGTGGCAATGTATGCTGACGACCTGGTGATCTGGTGCACGGAAGAACATGCGACAGTGGCCACTAAACAAATACAAAGAGCTATCGTTGCTCTAACCTTATGGGCTAATAGATGGTGCGTCAGCATTAACACAGATAAGTGCAGCACTACACTCTTTACCCTCTCACCAAAACAAAAAGCCGGTCATATCAAAATAGATGGAGAGCTCTTAAAGAAGAGAAACAACCCACATACCTCAGAGTTACTTTTGTTGATAAGCTGACATGGAAGCAGCACATAAACAAAGCAACAACAAAAGCCAGGAGGAAGTTAGCTATCCTGAGAAAAATAAGTGGAACCACATGGGGAGCCAGTGGGAATATACTCAGTAAAGTTTACCAGCAAGGCATAAGACCACACCTGGAATATGGTTCAGCTGCATGGTGTCCTGTATCAAACACCACATTACAAGATCTAGATAAAGTGCAAAATCAGGCACTTAGAATAATGTTGGGAGCAATGAAATCAACACCCATAGCAGAGATGCAGAAAATGGGAAGAATGCAAACACTTGGCGAACGCAGAGACACAAAAGTACTAATTCAGGCAGAAAAGTTTCAGTGTATGCCAAGTCATCCAATGAAGGAAAGATTCCATAATCTAGCAATGGGACGACTGAAAAGAAGCAGCTTTATCCATCAAGCTAAACGACTCCGCAGACAACTTACAGACCTACCTGAAGTTGACAGCCCCTTAAGGCCTGTACCAGAACAAACCTCGTGGAGTGAAAGACATGGAATGCTGATATACATTCAGACTCATATGAAAGGAATACTAAGCGAGGACGAACAGAACAGTGTGCAGCGAAGGACAGCCACCCTCAGTTTCCTGGATGAGGAATATCCACAAGATATATGGGTCAGAGTATACACAGATGGGTCAGCACAGAATGCCGTGACGAATGGAGGTGCAGGTGTATATATAGAATATCCACACAAGCCTAGAGATACAATCAGAACACCGACAGGAAAATTCTGCAATAATTATGATGCAGAAATCCAGGCAATTAGTGTGGCAGCTAAAAAACTGCTGAACTCCAACTCTGACCTACAGCCTGTGGTATTCCTGACAGATGCAAGGTCAGTGCTTCAAGCTCTCCAGTCTGGAAAACTAACTGACTTGAAAAAACTACTTAGCGAATTGTCTTACCAGTATAGGGTAACCATGCAGTGGATACCCTCTCACTGTGGAATACCAGGAAATGAAAAAGCAGACAAACTGGCTAAGGAAGGTGCTGCCGAAGACCAACCAGATATACCAATCACCTACCAACAGAAAAAACAGATGATCAAGTCAATAAGAACGCCACAAACACCAACACAAGATGACTATCATATTATGAACAGACCAGAACAAGTTATAATTCTACGTCTCAGAACAGGACATAACCGACTCTGCAGTCACATGTATACAAAGTTCAAGATTGGCAACACGGCCATGTGTACATGTGGACAGGCAGCACAGAATGCCAAACATATACTTCAAGAGTGTTCTGAGCATGAAACGCTGAGGCAGAAATATTGGCCAGAGGAAACAACACTGGAATCAAAACTTTATGGGACACTGTATGAACTACAAAAGACAGCGAGTTTTATTAAGGAGACAGAATTACAGTTATAGACATGTTTCAAGTAAACGAAAGAAGAAGAAGAAGAATCTTGATATAGCCAGCTTTTTGTTCTGGTTAGAGGGTAAAGAGTGTAGTGCTGGACTTATCTGTGTTAATGCTGACGCACCATCTATTTGCCCATAAGGTTAGGGCAGCGATAGCTCTTTGTATTTGTTTAGTGGCCACTGTTGCATGTTCTTCCGTGCACCAGATCACCAGGTCGTTAGCATACATTGCCACTTTGATCCCGTGTGGTAGTTCAGTAACTAGGTCATTGATGTAAAACAAGAAAAGTGTGGGTGACAGGACTCCTCCCTTGGGGACTCCATGACGCAGTATAACTTTCTTGCTCTTGCGAGCATCTAATTGTACCATGGCTCTTCTATTATGCAGGTATGCTTTTACCCATTTGTACATTCTTGAGCTAACCCTGCAATTTCGCAATTTCTTTAGGAGCCCTTCTTTCCAGACCTTATCAAATGCTTTCCTGAGGTCTATCCATGCTGCTAGTACCAGTTTCTTATTTTGGAAGGCATCCTCAATCTCTTGGGAGAGGTAGGTTGCCTGATCTTCAGTAGAGTAGCACTGTCTGAAACCTGCTTGCTGTGATACCAGAAGGTTTTAACTTTCAAGGTACCACTGTATCCTTAGATTGATAATGCGTTCCATTGTTTTGCATAGACAGCTTGTGAGGCTGATGGGCCTGTAGTTGGAGACTGTGTTGCCATCTTTTCCTGATTTGAGGAGTGGTATCATTATTGCTTCTCTCCACGCCTGTGGTACATTACCTGTGGACAAGTTTCTGTTAAAGATCTGCAGTAGCTTTGCTCTTGCTGCAATTCCCAGGTTTCTAATCATTTCATTGGACACTCCATCAGCTCCAGGGAATTTTTTCATTTTCAATTTGGATATTGCATGCTCCAGTTCTCTCATTGTGATTGGTGCCTCCATGACTTCAGGTATAGGTTCGCCTTGTCCAATGTTTTGCTGGTTCTCTTGAACCTCCTGTTGTTTGTCTGGGCTAACTTTGACGTTATTGTCTTCTGCAAAGGAATCTGCAAAGTAATCAGATGCATGTTTACCTGTTAAAATGTTTCTATCTTTATAAAGTGTGATCCTGGTATTTCTCCCTGTACCTTCATCATTTAGTTGTTTTAGAAGTTTCCATAATTTCCTAGTATCTCTTTCTAGGTTCAGGAACTCTGTTTTTTCTTTCCAGCTGCTCCGTCTGGCTTGTAACTTGGCTCTTTGAAGTTTAGCCTTTGTTTGCTGATATTTGTTGTGATGTTCTTGGCTAGGTCTGTTCTCAGCCTGCTGTCTAGATGTTTCCATCTCATTTTGCAGCTTTTCCAGTTCATCATTCCAGTAGGGTTTATAGTTTTTGTGTGCCCCCCTGGGTATGGTTTTACTAGCAGCATGTAGTATACATCTATTAAATTCACTCACTGCTCTATTGATGTCTTTGTCCAAGTTCATGTCCTTAGCTAGAACACTGGTATATTTTCCAGCTTGCCCTTTTATAGTTCCACCTAGTGAGCGTGCTGCTGTCCTTGGTAAATTCATTGTGGATTTCCAGAAATACTGGTCTGTGGTCACTACCCCCAAGCAGCTTTCCAACGACACTTGTGATGTTCAATTCCAGGCCAGGTGAGTGGAATGCCAGGTCTGGTGTAGAGGTGGTGTGCCATGCTCTCGAATAGAAGGTTGGTGAGTCTGCTGGCTAGTTAATAAGGATGAGATTATTTTCATCCTGCCAGCTCTCAAGTTCCTTGCCTCTCTTGTCGATATGATTGTAGCCCCAGTTATCAGAGTGGCTGTTGAAGTCACCACACACCATAAGTCTCTCTTTGTCTGGAATTGTGTCTAGTGCCAATGGTTTATCATTTGGGCAGTAGTAGTTCAGGAGATGGAATTCTGCACTGTCTGTTTTTAGGTGGAGCATCTGGTATTCTGCCCCTTCCATATATACTTCCAGCTGATATGCGCTGATATTGTTTTTAACAAGTGTCAGAATTCCACCCTTTCGCCTGTCCTTTCTGTCAGACCGGTAGCACTGGTAGCCTCTGATTTTGAAGGCTATGTCGCTGCTGAGGTGTTTCTTGGATACAGGATATATTAACTTGTTCTTCACTGAGGACATTTTCAAGTTCCAATTTTTTGCTGTATCCATCTCTTTTACTGTTGACACCCTCAGTATTCCAGTGCATTATTTTTATTGGTCATTTGTTTGTTTGGCCAGTAGCTCTATTCCCTTGCCTCCTTGCTCCTCGGGGCAATTGAGAAGGACTTCCAGTAACTGAGGTTGGGCCCTTTCGAGGTATAGGGCCTTGCACCGTTCCTGCCTGAACATCCGCCACAGGGCAGGCACCATAACTATTTATAAATACAGACATGTTTGCATTGTGTTTTGTGCGTGGCATCCTGATTATCTGTGCGCCTTTTGGCTGGATGCCTCCGTCTTCAGCACTCTGCTTACTTGGGCAGTACCATAGTCCTGCCCGAGTGGGACTGCCCGACCAGTCTTAGTTTCCAGCCCCTGATGGCTGAACTAAGCCCCATCACCACTTCACGGTGCTGGCCTCGATGGGGGCATAAGGAGATAAAGCAGATCACAAATAAGAAAAATCCTATAACTCCTATAAAAGCCAAAAAATGCAATAAGGCTGCATTAAAGATAAAAACAGAAAAAGTTATACATGATAATACTTGATGATACTTACAAGTTGGGCAGATAATGTGACAGAACTGTTTGACGACCAACGGAACAAAAAACATACAATACACAACAATGATGGACCATAAATACTGAACGCAGAAGTATAAAATGAAATAAAATGTGGAAAGGCTGCAGACTCTGTCAACATAACAGCAGTCACACTGGTAATAAAAACTTTAAAATGAATTTAATGTGGATATTATCACAGAACTTTGCAATGACATATATGAAACAGGCCACATACCTAAAGATCTAACATCATCAATATTCATAACACTACCTAAGAAGCCAGGGCTGTGGACTGTACAGAATATAGAACAATAAGTCTAATGAGTCATTTAACTAAAATACTTCTCAAGATAATACATGAAAGAATTATAAACAAGAAGAACAATTCAGTTTTAGGAACAACAAAGGAACCAGAGAAGCTATACTTAGTATCCGACTAGTGTTAGATAAATATATAGAACTCCAAAAAAGTATATATATATGCTTCATAGACTACAGCAAGGCCTTTGACAGAGTCCAACATGAAAAATTTGTCAAATCGCTTCAAGAAATAGGCATAGATGGAAAAGACATGACTGATTAGAAATATATATTGGGAACAGATTGCATCAATAAGGTGTGAAAACAGCTACTCACCATACATAGAAATAATTAGTTAGTTAGTTAGTTAGTTAGTCATCGGATCATCATTACTACAAACTGGACACATCCATAGTTGCTCCGATTTCTCCTTGAGTGTATCCGCCATCACACTTCTGCTGATAGTTCCGGTCCTATATTGGTTGACCATCATTCTTCTGTGCCCTCCAAAATGTTCACCTCTAGCAACACCGCATTTCAATCCCTGATCTTTAATCCTAGCCATTGAAAAGGAATCATCATCCACATTAGTCTCACTCTTGTGTGTTATATCTCTTAAGGAGTTCAAAACGTCAGCGTGATCCATTGCCCCATCGCACTGTGCCACAATCGCGCACGATTCCAGTTGATCCGCTCTTTCATTGCCTCGAACACATAGAAATAAGAAGAGGGGTAAGACAAGGATGCATTTTATCTCCAAGCCTATTTAATATCTACACAAAGAATATATGTAAAGATTTAGAAGAAATGCCAGGACTCAAGATCTATCTATCTATCTATTCGCTAAACCCTTTGTTGCCTTTCAGTGTCAGGGGTAGAAGAGTTCTCTGGAGACAGCTCTCTTGTGTGCTGAATATATTGTGGAATTTGTTGCCTCTTTTATTTCAGTGGTCCATCGTTTTCGTGGTTTGCCTCTAGGTCTGCCTTCACTGTGTAATATAGCTTGCTGTGGTATGCTGTCTGATTGTAGTCTGCTGATGTGTGCAAATCATTTGATCTGTTGTCTTTTAATATATTTGAAGATTGGGGTTGTGCCTGTTTTTTGTCGAATGTCCTCATTCCTTCTCACTTTGTCTCTTAGCGATATTCCTAGGATTCTGCGTAAACATGCCATTTTACCTGTTACAAGTTTACGTTTGTCTTGTGCTGTCATTTTCCAAGATCAGTGGGAAAATAATAACCTGAGATATGCAGATGACACATTTCTTTTAGCAGAAAGTGAACATGAACTACAAAGACTAATAGATCAAGTAAAGACTATGGACTGGATATAAATATCCAAAAGACAAAAACCATGATAATCAGCAAAGACACAGAAAAACAAGCGCTAAATATAAACATATATGGAGAGAAATTACAGCAAGTAAAACATTTTCAATACATTGGACACGTAGTCACAAATGATGACAGATGTGAAACAAGTTAAAAGGAGAATAGGAATGGCTACAGTGAAGGCAGGCCTAGAGGCCGACCTCGAAAATGATGGACCACCGAAATAAAAGAGGCAACAAATTCCACAATATACTCAGCACACACGAGGGCCATCTCCAGAGAACTCTTCTACCCCTGACGCTGAAAGGCAATAAAGGGTTAGCGAATAGATAGATTACCTAGAACTTAGCACAGTGACTGCCTACAACTTTCCATAGTGACTGCCTAGAACTTAGCACAGTGATTACCTAGAACTTAACGCAGTGATTACATAGAACCTAGCACAGTGACTGCCTAGAACAGGGCAGTGACTGCCTAGAATTTCCCACAGTGACTGCCTAGAACTTAGCATAGTGACTGCCCTAGAGCTTAGCACAGTGACTGCAGATATTTTAGCACAGTGACTGCAGATATCTTAGCACAGTGACTGCCTAGACCAAAGCACAAGGGCTACCTAGAGCTTAGCACAGTGTCTACCTAGATCGTAGCAATGGCTACCTAGAGCTTATCACTGTGGCTACCTAAAGCTTTGCACAGTGCCTACTTAGAACTTAGCACAGTGACTTCTTAGAGGTATAGTGCCTAGCATAGTTGCTACATAGAGCTTAGCACAGTGATTGCATAGAGCTTAGCACAGAGAATGTTTAGAACTTAGCACATGGCTTATCTAGAGGTCTAGAGCATAGCACAGTGAATACTCAGAGCTTTGCACAGTGACTGCCTAGAACTTAGCACACTGACTGTCTATAGCTTAGCACAGTGACTGTCTAGAGCATAGCACAGTGACTGTCTAGAGCTTAGTGCAGTGATTGCCTAGAATTTAGCACAGTAACTTCGTAGAGCTTAGCACAGTGACTGCTTAGACCTTAGCACAGTTATTGCATAGAGCTCAACAAGTGACTGCTGAGAGCTTAACACAGTGACTGCCGAGAGCTTAGCACAATGACTAAGTAATCCTAGATATTATTACAGTTACTGCATAGAGCCTATCACAGTGACTGTATAGAGCTTAGCACATTGAATGACTGGAGCTTAACACTGCGACTGCCCAGAGTTTAGCTTAGTGACCGTCCAGAGCTAGCACAACGAGACTGCCCATAGCTTAGCACAGTATATGTCCAGAGCTTAGCATAGTAACTGCCTGAAGATTAGCATAGTGACTACATATAACTTTATCACAGTGACTGCTTAAAGCTTAGCACAATGACTGTCTAGAGCTTGGCACAGTGTTGTAAACACCCCGGGTACATGTGCTTTTAAATGTCTTCAAGAACTGCGATAGCACCCAAACATGTTTGGTGCTCCATCTGCTGCTGCCGACATTATATTTGATAAAGGGTATCTTTTGCTCTATCTGCTGCTGCCGAAATTATATTTGATAAAGGGTATCTTTTTCACTGAATTAATCTTTCAAAACATTTAATATTGATTTGCCTTTAGTGTATATTATCAAAGTTCCTACAAAGAGCAATTCTTCATGGATTTCTTGGTCCATAACTAAACTAACATATGCCAATAATAGTGCCTCATTACCAGGCAATGTTGACTCGTCCAGTTGATTGGCAAATGGTTCGCTTGCAGATAATTACACAGGAAGCTTTCAACACAATGACTCATTCATCAATACATCTTTTACTGTGTTGTAACTCAAAGGAATCCCTTTGAGTGCCCAGGGTTTTGCTCAGAACATTTCTTTTTATTCTTCTACTTCTTCTTTCGTTAACTGGAAATATATTTGTATCTTTAACTCTGTTCTCCCTAATAAAACTCACTGTCTTCTGTAGCTCATACAGCCGCCCATAAATCACTGATTCCAGTGCCGTCCCCACTGACCAACACGTCCGCCCAGCGCCTCACACCCAGAACAATCCTGAGGAACATGCCTGGCACTCTGTGCTGCCCGCCCACATGCACACGGCCGTACTGCCAATCCTGAACCTTGTGCATACATGACCACGGAGTCAACCGCGACCGCACCTAGGCGCAGAATCACAACCCGCCCTGATCTATTCACAATGCGAGTCATCCTGTGCCGGCGTCCGTATCCCTCCTATTGACCAGATCATCTGTCTCCTCTGATGGCAGGTGACCAGCACATCCGGTTGGTCCGCGGCATCATCCTCTCCAGCCAGCCGGTCCGCTCCCTCACTTCTGACACTCCACAACGGGAGGGCATCCACTGCACGACCACCTTACACTGGCAAGACAGTTCATCAAGCAGCCCTTGGAAGTTCGACAGCCTTCCAGACATGAGAGCCCAAAGCACCGACCCCGCATCTGTCAGGAACACCACAGGCTGTGGGCCAGGACTGAAGCTCAGCAGCCCCTCATCCGCCACCCCAATTGTCAAACTCCGCATCACAACCACTGCAGAACCTCCCTGTTGGTGTCCCGATCGCATCTCTAGACCCGTGTGGACACTCCATACACACACCTGCACCTCCATTCCTCAATGTATTCTGTGCTGACCCATCTGTGTATACTCTGACCCATATGTCTTGTGGATATTCCCCTCCAGGAAACTGAGGGTGACTGTTCTTCACTGCTCACTTTTCTGTTCGTCCTCGCTTAGTATTCCTTTCACGTGGCTCCGAATGTATATTAGCATTCCATGCCTTACATGGCATTCCATGCTCCGTTTATTTAACTATGTTGCTCAGGAGATATAACTCACAAAAACATCTGTGTAAACATTTGCATTTTAAAATCAGGCGTTGCAGTCCGTTTGTGAATCCGCAGACGCACGAACACAAGGCATACTACTCGATTGATTACTTCAGCGTGAAGATCCTTCCCACTCTCCTAGATCTCAACATTAAATATTGGCTACCGTCATCTACAAGACTGACTTGGACGTGTGGGGTCTTATCTATTTACTGTGGATTAGATGAGCCGCCTCTTGCCCTGGTGTGTGCAGTCATCCTCAGTCGACTTCCGGCAATCCAGGAATGTTGCACGTTGACAGTAGATTCCAGTTGATTTTAATCCCAGTGTAACTAATACCTTGATCGTCTTTATTGTCTGCATGTGTCCTTCCAGGTAAACCAAGCCATTCTCCAGAATATATTACGTGTTGGTGGTAGCATATCACGTACCCACGTCGATGTCCCTGGGTAAATTAGCAGACACTTTTCAGACTAGTAGGCCTATGTAACACGGTGCACATCTAGGCCTATTATCTACATTTGTTTAGGTCGCGCATATTCACATGAAAAATGTACCAGTAATATATTATATACATTTTGATTAGTATCTATGTGATTGATTTCCATTACGTATTTTCCGACTTTAATATTATGCTGTGGTATAATTACTTTCCTTTATATGGTTTTAATAGTTAACACGAAGACTTTCTCATAATCATAACAAATATTTATAAAATTGTGTAATGTTGTCATGTAAATAGTGCTACTTTGAAACATATTTAATTATCAATCGTGGAAACGATACACATCAGTGAAGAAAGTGAATCAGAGCAGGAGGGAATGTTGGACCAACTCCAGGTATTGAGACTAGGGCGTAGTTTTGTGGTGTTTTTGTCAGGTATTTAGACATCTTTCCCAGCTATTGCAAAAATATTGTCATCAACAGTAGATAAACGTGCTACTGTATCGCTAAATAGGCGCTATTGCATAGTGTGTTCGAACTACTGTGTTACTAGACGTTGGATGTGTCGCTAGATATTGGATACGTGTGGTAGGACTACTGTGTTACTAGACGTAATCTGTGTCGCTAGATATTGGATATAGTGGCAGGTCTACTGTGTTACAATATAGACGTTGTAGACACTGGATAATTTTGATACAATTTATACATTAAATATATGTGCTACTGTGAATTGAATACGTACAACACATTGAATACGTATGCGACTCTGTTGTATTAGTATGCTGATCAATCGTCACATATTGGATAAGTGTTCATGTGCTGCATATATATTCTGATACCTAGTAGGCGTATCAAATCATATATTGGACCATGTGTTTCTCCATATTTTGTGAAGGTAATATATGTCCTTTTTTGTTTATGTGTCCTAGTCATGGAAAGTGTGCGTTTATGGTATGTCAATTGAGATTTCTACGCAACCATTTTTATATTTATTTATACATAATAGATAAAATGAAGCAATGACTGGAGGTGTGTTACAGCAACTAATTTTCAATCAAACAAGTGCCATGCCGAATGGCATAGGCGATCATGTTTCTCCACGACTCTGTCTCTTGCGTTGTCAATAAGCTCTGTTGGTGAACTTCTACCGTGACCAATTTTAGTCCATCTAGCAACTTTTCTCTTTGTCGTCCCCTATCTCTTCTCCCCATGATCTTTCCAGTGGTTATTAAGTGTTCAAGCTGTGTTCTTCTCAGCACATACCATAGAAGACTATATGCCCCATATGTTTGATCTTTTTACGCCAGCATCAACGAGAACCTCTGCATTCGTTTTCCTAGCTGTCCATGGTATTGTCATCAATCTTCTCAGAAACCACATCTCTATAGCCTCTAATTCGCTTTGGATTTTTTTTTTTTACAGTCACTGCTTCACATCCATAAAAAAGAATTGGTTCGATATAACATCACAGCACTCGAATTCTGGTCTGCATTGATAGTCTTCGATTGCACAAAATGGTTCTCATTTTTTTTGGAATGCTGATTTGCCTAGTGCGGTATTTATATATTCTTTATTGCTACTAAATGGTGTTTGCACTGTTAGGCTGTTGAAAATGCTGTAGACTTAATAATAATAGGCCTACTTATAATTTGCCGAGTTATAAACCAACACATGGCTTGATAGTAAAGATGTGATGGTATTCTTCTTACTGGACAACTGTTGATAACTGATACACTTCATGAGTAGTGACACATTGTATAATTCAATATATTGCCACCGGCTGTCGATTCAAAATATATCACTATGCTGCAGAGTTTCTTCTGTGATAAATTGTAGCAGCGGAAACCCTATATAGCCACCCTTTTATAAAAACAATTTCTATATAACAATACTTTTCCAAACTTCCAATTATATTATATATGTATAGCGAATTTCTGCTATTATTGCATACATATTTTGTTGGTCCGAACCAACTTGTTATGGTGTTTGACTGAATATAGTCCGATATTGGTCATGTGTAGAGCTGTTTGTTTTAGGTCGTTGTAGATTCCCCACAGCTTGATCTGCACATTTACGCCAGATTGTCTTTAATGTGAACAGCAAAGTTAAACCAATCACATAGTTTAACTTCTGGTGTTGTTCCGTAGATGTAGATTGCATAGTCGTTGAATATGATTGGGTGTAGGTGCCGTTAGACGACCTTTATCAGTCTAAATACTGTGACTTGTTCGTTTCTGTTCAGTTTGTTAATTATTTCTTTCTCAGATCTGTATGAGTTCAAGTTCTTATCAGCGCACAGTGGACAAATCCATAGGTACCCCGATCCACGTCTTAATAAATCCGTCTGAGTGTATCGGCACACAATCCAGGTTCTATATTGATTATCTAGTCTCTTCGTATATCTATTAGGTTTCTCTTTCTGGGGCGTTCCAATATGTATAGCAATGACTCGCACTCGTGAGACTTGTTCAGTCAAGTCTGTAGTTTCTGTTTATTCTCGCATATATTGTTTACACAGTGTCTTGGCATTTGCTTTCCTGAAATACTGAGGTATTTGAAACTGACTGAGATTACATCCCGCGTTTGTGAACTAGTATTCATTGTAGTACTTGATTTTACTGGATAATTCTGAAAAGCTCTGTCTGATGTGTTGCATGAATGTATCCTGTTTGCTGAGTTGGATGGCTTATACAACACATGGATAGTGGCTTTATACAACTGGGTGGCTTGTGGGATGCTGACTACATAATCCCCAGATTATGTTGGGGATTCAGTTGGTCAATGAATAATACGAGCATAATACCGTATTCCTCAATACGCCTAGGTGGCGTGGAGAATGGAAGCTTTACTTACTATTGTTGAACATTTGAATTAGCTGTGAACATGCATTTTCTTCTGCACTGAAATATGTAAAAAATTGTTTTACTGTGGCACGGGATTGTTGGTTTGTATCTAGGATGCGTAATGTTGTAGTCTTTATTGTTTATCAGTCTGTGTACAGGTGTTTTCATATATTTTGGTGTACTTTTGAAGTTATACATCTCTTTGATTTGTTTCTGTGTGAGTGATCTTGAAGTTCAGGGTTGATATTTCAGATACTATTTTAGGTAGTTCATTTGATTGAGTGTCCATGGTTCAGCAGATACGACCTCACACACGATGATATCCGTTTCTAATGAATCAGCGGTATGTTTACTGCCAATAATAGCGATTTGCTTGCAGAAATCCAAACAACTAGATAGCCTATATTCCATTGTGACTTCCTCTGTATGTACTTGTTTTAGTATTTTTGAGTTCCGGCCCTAGGATTTGTCCACCAATTGTTTCCGTAAGGGACTTTACTTAAATTATGTCAAAAATTAGAAGGAAGGAGGACGTCTGAATAGTTTAACATTTGCTGGGAAGTGGGGGGGGGGGGCGGCGGTTGACATAAGTTGATGTTAACAGTAGTGTTTTAATACACCAATTCATTTGTTTGAATTTGAAACATTTGTCTAAAAATGTGAAACAAAACATGCATTTTATTCTGCTAGATCAGTGTTTCCCAACGTGGGGCCCACGTCCCACAGGGGGCATTTCGAACAAGTTGTAATTAGGATTCATTTAGGGAATAATTCAATTTGTGAACATACAAAAATAGGTATATGTTACATAGGGGGGGGGGGGCATCCGATCTTTAGAAAGACTTAGGTGGGGCATGGTAAAAAAAAGGTTGGGAAACACTGCGCTAGAGTATGCTTTGGAGCAGTGTTTCTCAATATGGGATCCACGCCCCGCGGGGGGCAATTTGATTGTTAAGGGGGGGGGGTCGCATTTCGAACAAACTGTAATTAGGCTTCAATTAAGAATAGTTCAATTTGTGAATTCTAAAAAATAATCTATCTATCTATCTATAACTCTGTGACCCTTGTTTGCCTTGCAGCGTCAGGGGTAGAAGTGTTCTCTGGAGATGGCCTTCTTGTGTGCTGTTTGTAAGCTTGTTCCTGTGGCTTCTTTGATTTCTGTGGTCCATCTTTTACATGGTCTGCCTCAGGCTTTATAGCCGTGATATCTATGTGTCATGGCCATCTGTGACGTGATGTCTGTTAGTAGTTTGGAAGTGTGTGAAAACCACTTGATCTGTTGTCTTTTGATGTGTTCCAATACTGGTATTGTTTTGGTTATCTGTCTGATGCTATCTTTTCTAATTCTATCTCTTAATGACACTCCGAGTATTCTTCGTAGACATGTAATTTCTACTGTCACTATTTTTTGTTGTCTTGTTCTATCATTGTTCAGGTTTGGCACAGTGATGGGATAATAATAGTCTTGTATAATGTAACTTTAGTGTCTATGTTTACATTTTTGTTCTTAAAAATACCTGCCATCTGTCCTAGGATCTGGTATGTTTTGTTGCATCTATTTTGTATCTCTTTACTGTTTTTCCCTTCTCTCGATATATTGCTTCCTAAGTAAGTGAACTCATTTACCTATCCATCAGAAATGTAAAGAGACACCGAAAAATATGCTTATGTTAAATGGTGGGTCATCATAATTTTAGAATGACTTAGGTGGGGCATGGTTTGAACCTGTTCCTTGGTTGTCACAGATGTACTCAGTGCCACAGAGCTGGATCAGTGAATTTGTATTCGTATAAGAATATGTTCTTGTAGTGAAAGAGAAAATATGTTGTCAAAGTTATTTTGAACCCTCTGTGCGTTTATCTAATCGTCTACTTGTTTGTTGTAGGAGATAGGTAACTGTTGAGGTGAAGTCTGTGCAAGGCCAGCATGCATTGTCATCCTGCAGAGTATCCAAGTCGTTGTAATTGCTGTATGTAGTGATGCTATTTATATAGATTTGGAATAGGGTAGGAGCCAATGCGCTTACTTTGTTCTGGTAAAATTGTTGTCAATAGTAACTTGTTTTTTATATAGGAGGTTTCTCTCTACGAAAACAAGTTGTAGGCCCTGCTTGAAGAATTGTTATAATTATGGTATGTCAACTCGTACACTGCATCGAAAATGTTAAGTGGAACATATTGTCCCCCACCCCCTATATTTCCTGTGTGATATACCTAGATTATCATATTTGATTCTGTTTTATTTGTATCTTGATTGGATTAGTTTCCAGAACTTATATTCGTTTTTTTAAAGTAGTCTTTCCATGAGTAATTATCAACATCTGAGAAGACTGGCAGATCTGTCTTCTTCTGCGTTCAGCATCTG
The DNA here is from genome assembly GCA_034231615.1 of Meghimatium bilineatum. Taxonomy (NCBI): domain Eukaryota; kingdom Metazoa; phylum Mollusca; class Gastropoda; order Stylommatophora; family Philomycidae; genus Meghimatium; species Meghimatium bilineatum. The sequence goes on from CM067300.1 coordinate 51,111,775, forward strand.
TGGTCATGCTATATTGTCAGGCCTGTTGTCAAGACGACGTCCACTGTCTTCTCCAGGTCAGAGCGGCTGCCCCATAGCTTTTGCCTCAAGTCTGTATCCTCTGGCCAGGTCTGCTGACTCTGCTCTTTGTATGTTGGGCAGTCCTGAAGTGTGTGTTCCGGGGTCTGGGTTCCGGATCCACATGGACATTCATCTGTGTATGAGATCCTCAGTCGGTAAGGGTGACCCAACAGTCTGCAGTGGCCTGTTCTAAGGCGAAATATTGTGGTCTGTTGATATTTTTGGAGGAGACGTATTGCATCATGTTTGTATTCTCTTCCATTTGTTTCTTCCACTTTGCTGTGTATGTGTTGTGGATTATTGATTTTGCTTCTCCGTAAGACAGTGTTGCTCCATTTCGGTTCTTGCTTTTGACAGAGCATCCACTTTCTCATTTCCCATTATTCCACAGTATGATGATATCCACTGAAGGGCAATAGCTAATGATTTTTGGATCTGTCTTAGCTCATGTCTGATGTTGCGCAGAAGGCTTTCGCTTATGTTGCTCTGGATTGATTCCAGTAGGGATCTGCAATCTGTGAATATGTCTATCTTCTTTGGTCTTGACAGTCCTGATTCGGTGGAGGCTTTCAGTGCTTGATGGAGTGCAAACTGCTTCTCTAAAGTTAGAGGAGTATTTCCCAGTTGGAAAAGCTTTTGATATTGTCTTTCCATCTTTGAGTCTTATAAAAATTCCACCTTCTCCATTCCTTACTGCTCCTTCTGCCGATCCATCTGTGTAGACATGTATCCATTCCTTGGGATTGTATTTTATTTCTATTATCTCCAGTGTCGATGCTTTTAGTTGTGGTGGAATTTGGTATTCCTTATTAATTATTCCAGGAACCTGTGTTATTTTGGAGACTATTGCCTGACTCTTCAAAGTTCGTTAGTGTTTCAATTTCATTTGGGAGGTTTGTGAGGATATCTTTAATGTTGTTCATGGAGATCGTTGGAGATGTTACAGAAGCTGATTCTCTTCCACCTACTTGTGGTTGATCTAGAAATTTGCGCATACATCGGATGGTTTGGCATGCGCTTAATTTTTTTCCCTTTGAACAAGCACTCTTTATTCTCTTCTGTCATCCAGTGGGCGGATGTTTACTCGTTTTTCCATTGCATGGATTGGAGTGGTTTTCATTCCTCCTGAGATAAGTCGGTCCTGCATTTTGTACTTTAGATAGATGATCAGTATTTGTTTTTGATGCTGATGCCCAGGCTGTCATTCCATATTCTACTACAGGTCTGACTGTACACACGTAGACTTTTCGGAGAATATTTCCATTTACTCCCCAGCTTGTGCTTGCAAGTTTCTTCATCAAGGATAGCCTCCTGGTTGCTTTTTGCTCAGTGGTTATTAGATGTGGTTTCCAGGTGAGTCGCTTGTCTAGTGTGACCCCTAGATATGTAGGGTTCTCCACATGTGCTAGCTCACTTCCATTTATTTTAAGATTTGCTTTTTCTTGGTGGTTCGATAGTGAGAAGATGGTTGTCACAGTTTTGGAGAAGTTGATCTGGACTCCTCAGTCAGATGACCATTCACTTAGGGTATCAAGTTCTGTCTGCATTCTGTTTTTTTTTTACAGTGGATAGGTTGCCTGCCGCACTCCAGGCAGCAAAGTCATCTGCATGAAGGGCCTTTGAAATATGATGTGACAGTTTCTCTCCCATATCATTGATGAATACTAGGAAGAAGGTAGGATTCCCTCCTCCTTGAGGCACTCCTTGTTGGAGAGTTACACGTTTGCTTAGTTTACCATCTACTTTTATTCTTGCAGTGCGGTAGCAGAGGAAATCTTTTATCCAGCTGAACCTTCTTCCTTCAATTTTGTTTTGGAGAAGCTTGTAGAGGACTCCATCTTTCCACACCTTATCGAAGGCCTTACTCAAGTCCATAAAAGTAGCCAGCACTTTTTCCTTCTTTTGAAAAGCATTTTCGATTTCCTGTGCTAGGTATATAAGCTGGTCTTCAGTGCGTCGATTTTTCCTATAGGCCGACTGTGTCTTGGTGAGCTTTTGGTTTTCTTCTAGGTATTTTATCAGTCTAGAGTTAACCATTCTCTCCATTGTTTTTCCTATGCAACTCAAGAGGCTGACTGGTCGGTAGATTGACTTGTTTGTTTTTTCCCTATTGGGATGATGACAGCTTCACGCCACAAGTCTGGAATTTTACCAGTTCTCCATGATTGGTTGAAGCTGGTAAGGAGCTTGTTTATGCTGATTGGCCCTAATTTCCTGATCATATTATTGGTTATGCCGTCTTTTCCTGGGGCCTTTTTGGTTTTTAGTTTTCCTATGGCACCATTTAGTTCTGCGATGGTGAAGGGTGTCTTCATGCAGGGCTCTGGATTTTGATTCTTCAGTTTTCTTTTAATTTCTTTTTTGACTTCTTTGATACGTATATGAGAGAGTGTTGTTGTGCTTTCTTCCTTGTAGAAGTCTGCTAAAATGTTTGCTGCCATTTTCCCTGTGTGGAATTTCCCCTCTTCTTCGATGAAAGTCATGTAGTGTGAATTATGTGTTTCTTCATTTAAAGTTCTTATAAGGTTCCATAGTTTGTGTCTTTTGTCATGCTTAGGCTGCTGGTCTTTTCATGCCAGATCTTTTGTATCTCTGTTCTTTTCTGCTCATTGAAAGTGTGTTTGATTTCATTGTGTTTCTTTGTGTTTTCTGCTGTAAGGTTTTGCTCCATTGTATGTCTTGCACCATTCAGCATTCAGTTCGTTATGCAATTTTTCTAGTCTCACTCCAATAAGACTTGTATTCTCTTCGTCTGCCCCTTGGGATTGCCTTCTGGGCGGATTGTAGTATCACTTTGTTTATTTGAGATGTTATGGTTTATGTTGTTATTGAGGGTGATATTCTGGCAAAGCTGGTCTGCTTGTTCACTGAAGAGGGTCCAATTTGCTGTTTTGAAGTTCCAGCTTGGGGACATGCTATGTTGTCATGTACTTCCTGACTTAGAGATTTGCAGGATAACTGGTACATAGTCACTGCCTCCCAGTTGACTTTCTACTGTTCTTGTAATGTGTCTATCTATGTCATCTGTTGCAATGGCAAGGTCTGGTGAGCTAGTTTTTTCCCAGACTCTGGAGTAGAATGTTGGTGTATCGTCTGAATTAGTTTATTTTCCATCATCCAGTATTCTGTCTCTTCACCTCTTTGATCCATATCCTCGTAGCCCCAGCTTGGTGAGTGGCCATTGAAGTCACCCACTATTAGGTGACTCGATTCCTCTATCTTTAGTTACCAAATTCCATTTTATTGGCAGGAGGGCTGTAGCAGTTTGTTATTGATATTTCTCCACAAGACAGCAACAATTTTACTGTTATATGTTTCAGTTCTCCTTCTCCGGATCTTTTTACTTCTGCTGCTGGTATTGACGTTTTTACAAACGTCAGTATACCTCTTTTGGGTCGATCTTGGCGGAAGGACTCATAACCCCGAATAAAGAATCTCTGTGTGTCCTTTAGGTGCGTCTCTTGTATGCACATTATGTCAATCTGGTTTTTCCTCAGGAATTCCTGTAGCTCAGGCTTTTTGTTTCGCACTCCTTCCGCATTCCACTAAGCAACTCTTAGGCATTTGGTTTGGTCAGTAGCACTACTCTACTTTCCCCTGACTTCCAAGTTAGCAGAGGCACCGGTCGCTTGGGTGGGCCCTTTCGAGGCAAGGGACCCGGCTCCGCTCCACCCCCCCCAGGTTTTCGCTGATAGGAGCTACGCCATGATGACAGGGGTGATTGTCGCATGACTACTATTCTGTAAAAGCGTCTGTGCGCTAATTTATCTCAGTGTCTGCGCCATCGCTGACTAACACACTCCGTCTTCGGCAGGCTGGGTTGTGATTTTTCTGCCTGGGTTGTCTACCCTAGCCTTTCCATCTCTCGATGGTGATTGCAAGGCAGCAATTTTGTTTAAAAAAAAAACCGCTCCTGACTTGGAGTTAATAACTCCATTCCAGCAGCATGAGCTTATAGCGGCTCATTCTCGCTTGAAACTGCCAGTCATTGGACCCCTGGGGTATTTCAGTGGGGATATCAGCGCCGCCTGATATCCCGCCCGTCCTGGTAGGCAGCAGCACCGGTTTGGTCCGCGGCTGCTTAATTGCAGCTGGCACTCCATATATGGAGGCAATCCACCCGTGGACGCGCCTGGTAAGGGTCGGTAGCCCCCCAGGACAGATCTGTAATTTTTCTGACATTTCTTCATTTTCCCTGGTTTCAGTATTGGATGTATGAGTATTTGTATCTTTTCAAGATTAAACGTGTATAGCTACTATCCAAGCTTTGATTATGTAAGTAGATAAGTTTGCTGAAAGGGCTAATGTGTTTTAGGAATTGGCGATGCTGTTAGTTCCTAGTGATTTATTTATTGTATTTTGATTTGATCTTCTAAATCTTGCATGATTAAATTTGTTGACATACAATTTGGTTGGATTGCTGTGTCAGAACAAAATCAAGAACATTATCAGAGTACAAGAATCGGATAGGTTCACCATCCCCATGTCCTGTCAAGGAATTCATCATTCGCAAGTCTTGTAAGGCACATATATACTTAATGACATGTTACTAATATCTTCTTTTGCTGTCCAAATTGATAACTCTGACAAAGGTCGCAGTCAAGCCCGGCTCCGACAGTGTTGTACAGTTTTTTCATGAAATTGCTTCTCTGTTCTTTGTCATAAGTTGGGTAGATTTTCGACAAGTGTTCGGTGTCACAGATGCACAAGCCTGTTCTTATATTTGTGATACAAGTGGTAATTCATTCTGTTATGTCCTGAGCGTAGTCGAAAAGTGATCAACCGGTCCCATCTCGAGAGCTCATGATTAGTATTTCTCATGCAATAATTGCATGTGATATTGCATCCGTTTTTATGTGGCACGTTCCAAATTTGATTTGGGGGTGACTTTAATTGTTGATTTGGCTACCTCCTACGTGGCTCCTATGTCAGTCAGCTACAATGTCCAACCTTCTTTGGCGAGTTTATCGGCTCTTTCATTTCCTGGGAGGTTGCAATTTGATGTTTATCCACTGGATTGTGCACCTGTTGTAGCAATATTGTGATGGTCAATGTCCCATTAACAAAGAATAGGAAGGCTATGAAATGAAGTTTAGAGGAAAATCGGAAATGCTATATATTTCTTGCCGTCGTGACGTAGACTATATGCCACTGGAAATGTCACTAAACTGTATTATGTTATCTATTACATGTTCGCAACACCTTATTGCGAGCTATTCACAAGGTGTGAATACTTTTACTTCCCGACGATCAGGTGTGTTTAGTATCTGGCCAAATGTATGCGTGAACATTTGCGATTATATTAGTTTTATTGCTATATTTGAAGATAGATTTAGAGATATACGCAGGTGCACACTCACGTAACAGCCAGTGAGTGAGATGATATATACAAACACATATGAATCGAGTAATGATAATGCTAAGAAATCAACGCCAACTATGCCTTTATGGGGGGGGGGGAGACAAGATATGAATAGTTATGTAGGTCACATAATCTTAGTGGATTGATCCATGTCAGCTACTGTGTTTGCCCTTCCCAGCAAGAGGGAAACTATTTGTTTGGAAGTAAGCTAGAAGATAAGGTGACAGGTAGGGACGGTTTGAGAGCTTGAGCTTACTCTAGACCGTCAGCGGTAGGCCTAATGATCATCCAACAGAATTGATTAGGACCTTATTGGTTACGTTTTTGATTATTTCGGTTGGGCACTCTTTATATATTTGGAATCGCCTTTGCTATTTTTGGCATGCGATTCCAAGACCAACCAAAATCCAAACAATAATAAAAAACGTAACGAATTGGGTCCTAATGAAATCTGTTGGTATGTTTTTATCAGAGACGGTCAATGCGTACATATGGGGTCAATAAATTACGTCAACAGTTGAGGAAGGTTCTGAAAACGTTTGACAGCTACTAAGAAGGGGGTGGGGTTTTTACAAATGTTGATCTCAACCTCAACCGGATCGTTTTTATGCGCCAATAAAATTGTTTCAATGAGAAACATATTTTTAAACTTGCGACACAAATCATGTAGTTTTTTCATAATTCTGTATTCATATTTTTTTGGAAGGGGGGGGGTGGGGGTTGGAATAGAGGGGGCACAAAACATTTAGTGACATAATTAAGCAGTCCATGAACTGTTGACAAGGGGGTTAAAAATTGGCAAACAATTGTTGACGTAATTTATGAGCAACACAAAGGGTGACATAATGTCTAGTTTCTGCTACGCTTCACAGAACATGGTTTGAATTAAGTGGACACATTTTTTCTTTTCTCTTTATACCCCTGTATGTCTTGCACCGTCAGGGGTAGAGGAGTTCTCTGGTGATGGGCTTTTTGTGTGCTTCCGTAGGTTTGTTTTTGTTGACTCTTTTATTTCTTTAATCCAACATTTGCAAGGTCTGTCCCTAGTTTTGTGTCCATCGTGTGTGTATAGTAATGCTTTTTGAGGGGCAATGTCTGATGGCAGTCTGGAAGCATGCGAAAAGCAGCCATCAACTCAACATTTGTTGACTAGTGATTTTCTAGGCAATATGAATACATTCTGTAGTTTACCATTGTTATCTGAACGGATTCAAAATTTCCTGTGGCAGAGATCGAACTCGATACATTGGCCATCACAGACTCACGCTGTACCACCCCGCCACAGAGTCAAACCATGTTCTTGATACATCATTGATATTAGGTGTGTTAGGTGATTAGGGAATCCAATACCCCTCATAACATTCTACATGTCGCGATGTTCTACATTTCACTAGAGAGGTCGATGAAACATGTATGTGAGTCTGTGTTGAACTCTCCGCATTTTTCTATTATGATTCTCATATTAAATATATGTTCTCTTGTACCATGAGCTTGATCATAGAAAAGTGTAGGAAATTTTCAACTGACCTGCACATGTGTTTCATAGATTACTCAAAAGCGTTTGACTGCGTCCAACACCAGCAACTATGGGAGATAATGAACAGCATGGGTTTCCCAAGACATCTGATTAATCTAATAGAGGAACTTTACCAAGATCAAAAGGCTGCAGTGAAGTTAGAGGGCGATCTCTCAGAGTGGTTTGAGGTACAGAGTGGAGTAAGGCAGGGATGCACACTCTCCCCATACCTGTTCAACAGCTACCCAGAGAGTATAATGAGGAATGTGAGAGAAGACAAACACAACGCTGACTACCACGCTTTAAACATAGGTGGATTCCTAATCCCGGAACTACACTACACAGACGACACAGTGCTTCTTTCAAATAATATAAAGGGATTGGAACAACTAATCAAGAACACAAAGAAATATAGCAATAACAAAACTTGTATTTAAACACGCAAAAAACAAAAATCATGTCAACAGATATAACAACACAACAACCAAAATTCAGAATAGACAATACCGAGATAGAATGTGTGGATAAATTTGAATACTTAGGAGCAAACATCAACGGTGCAGGAGACTGCATGGCAGAAATAAGGAAGAGATTGGCAATGGCATTTTGCAAAAAGTACACGGTTGAAAAACATATGGAAAAACAACAAAATAGAAACAAAAGTGCTAATGTTACGAACTTTTATTTTTCTGATTGCAACATACGGCTGTGAAACATGGACCCTAAGTAAAACAGCAGCAAAGAAGATCAACACCTTCGAGCTGAAATGCTACAGAAAGATACTTAGAATATCATGGAAGTAAAAAATCAGAAACTCAGATATTATAAACACATTGAAGATTCCAGAGCGTTGGTTACTAAACACAACAACAACAAGAAAACTACGCCTGTTTGGTCATATAAAGAGACACAACTGTTTAGAAATATAAATAATGGAGGGAAGAGTACCTGGGTAGAGGAGAAAGGGCAGACCAAGAAGACGATGGACTGACGACATTAAAGATATCATGAATACATCGCTAGAAAATGCAGGCCACATCGCCCAAGACAGAGAGAGGTTCAGAGAGTTCATTGGGAAGACAATGTTCTGGAAGGAATACGTCACATGACATCTCTTGTACCTCTGCCTGTTCTGAATACAGCTTGTACTTTTTTAATATTCAATTCCAATGTATTATGTAGTCTCCTCATTATAATGTGTAATAGTATCTTGCTTGCATGACATCAGAGATATTGTTCTATATTTTGCATACTTAGCATGTTGCCACTTTTTGGTAGAGGGATATAAACCGCTTGTTGCATGCCATGTTCATTTTCTTCAGATCTTACAGCATGTTCCATGATATATACAAACACTGGCATTTCTTCCTGCCTGTATAATATCTACTATTATCTCACCACATCCAGGGACTTCACCTCTTTAATTTGTCGATTTCATTCTTGATATCATTCAGTGTTGTGTTTTATTTTGTTGTCTGGCGTTTCTTTGTACATTTCTTGAAAGTATGCTTTACCATCTTTGGAGAATTTCTTTTTGTTCTGTTAGAATATTTTCATTTTATTGTTTATTTTTTTATTGATGGTTTTGAAGTTTTCCTTCTGTATTGTTTGTGCTGCTGTGAACATCTCTTTGCAATTGCCTTGTGCATGTGAATCTGGTTACCTTACGTGTGTAAATTATATATTGCTGTTTTTTTGTCCGACTAAATAATATATATAAACGTATATATTGAATCTACCAGTTTTCTGCCGGTGTTTTTGCTGTCTTATATTTGGTTGTGATCCTGTGTTTGCTTAGTTGAAAAAAAAGTTACAAATTCAATATGAATAGATTGTGATCTTGCCACAGTCAGCTCCTGGCAGATTTGTGCTTGAGGATATGCATGTTCACCACATGTGTGGGATTATCAATTTGGATCTTGTTTAATCTATCTGGAGATTTCCATGAAAATAATCTGTTGTTTGAAAAAGGTGTTTGTCATGGCTAGTTTGTTTTCAAAGCAAAAGTTTGTATCAAAATGAAAAGCACATACCTTTCAGTGGCATAGCGTCAATAGAAGTTAAAACGCTTGGCGTCCCCTCCCATGATTTAAATAGAACACACACACATTTTTAGTTATTTACTATAAACATTCAATCAATCAAGTGCCATGCCAAATGGCGCAGGCGATCATGTTTCTCTCTGTCTCTTGTCTTGTCGATAAGCTCGGTTGGTGAGCTTCTGCTGTGCTACAATACAAGTCCATCTAGTAACTTAACTTTGTTGTCCCCTATCTCTTCTCCCCTTGATCTTTCCAGTAGTTATTAAGTGTTCAAGCTGTGTTATTCTCATTACATGCCCTAGAAACCTTGACTGTCTGCCCCTAATGTTTGATATGATTGATCACGCAAGTGGGTGAGACCTAAGATCCAACAGCCCCCATGGTGGAAAAAGAGACAGAGGCAATATGGCTACTCAAAAAGCAAGTGATAAAGGATTGGCAACACATTAGGAAACAGGCAAACATCACACTCAGTGATAAACTGGAGGCACAGAGTGCAATGAAGAAGACAATAGAGTCTTTTAAACAAGTTGCCGAAATAGCAAAGAAGATGTGCTAGAAAAAATTCACTGAGGAGGTCGCAGCGTACAAAGCATTACACAAGTTTTGGAAACTACATAGGTCAATGAAGTGGAGAACAGAATCGAAACCCAGTACAAGCACGAGGAATGACACAGGGAAAACATTGATATTAGATGATATGAAAGGCAGAGCTTTCTTTGATAGATATATTCAACAAACTTATCAGGGAGACTTAGATCAACACAAAGAAATGCTGCATACCCTGACATCCATCACGGATATTAGGACCAAAGAAGACCAGCTTGCAGATGTTAAAGAAGTGCAACTAGCTATTAAGAATGTATCTGATGGTGCTCCAGGTCCAGATGGAATCAGGTACAGCTTACTCAAGGACATTGGGGAGAATATGCTAGCTAAAATAACAGACGATTATAATGCGAGTCTGAAAACAGGAGTAGTACCAGAGGAGTGGCTACATAGCTATCTTATACCCATGCCAAAACCAGGCAAAGATTCTATGGACATAAAAGGTTATCACATCATCACACTGCAGAATGTGTATGGTAAGATTCTGGAATGAATTGTTGCTAGACACATAACCAGGGAACTGGAGATAAAAGACGTTCTCCCAAATTACCTAGGTGCATACAGACTTGACGAGACACAGTCACAAATGCAGCAGTTCTTGCATAAGAAGTTTATGAAGGTTTTTAGAACAAAGAAGAATCTGCAGTTGCAGCGATAGACCTGGAAGATGCATACAATATAGTTAGTTACACCCATCTTATCGACATGCTAAGGGAACAAGATATCCACCCCAGGATCATATGCTGGATAGCAAATGTGCTAATCTGCAGAAAAGTCGTTCTGGGGTGTGGATCCTGGACGTCTGAGATCAGAACAATAGCACCTGGTCTGCCACAAGGATTTCCTCTGTCCCCAGTACTGTTTAATGTGTATACATTAAGAACTGCTCAATTGCAAACTCCCAGCAATTGTAGAGTTCTAACATTCGCTGATGATATCCTACTATACAACATGGACAGGAACAGAACAGATATCGCTGACAGTGTACAGAATGGACTAGATCAATTGTTGATATGGTGCAGAACATACAACGCTGTGATCAATCCCTCGAAAGCAAAGGTCGCCTGGTACTCCTTAAATAATAATCTGGTCAATGACACACTGCCAGCTATTAGTTGCATGAGAACATTGAAAGAGAACTGAACCTTAAATATCTTGGGATAATCTTTGATAGAAATCTCTCATTCAACAAGCACATCACAAATATGATTCATAAGACTAAAAGAGGGATCAGTGTTATTAAGGTTATGGCGACCTTTGACATGCAGCAATGGGTATTTTTTCTGCTTCTGCAAGTGATGGTGCTATCTGTCATAGATTATGGCCTCGGCCTACTAACTTTGTCACAGACACAAGTCGATAGATTGGAACAAGTCTAAAATGAGGCAGTGAGAGTGGTACTGGGGTGTACTAGAGATACACCCATCTCTGCTATGAGATTTCTGCTTGATCTCCCCAGCATTAGAGTGCGGCATCAGGTAGCACAAGTTAGGTTGTACCTTAAAGTGACAGAATACAACCACCACCCATTACACCATCGTCTAGATGTGTCAAAGGGAAATTGAATTAAGCGTAGCAGATCATGAATGGCAGAGGATGAAGACTCTGCGAATAGTATGTGAATTGGAAGAAATAGGAAAGGGCAGTGAATGGGTGGAGGTAGACACTGAGAAGAAATCACTGACTAAAATAATAATACAACTAGATAAAGCGTGTCGAAAATGGACGGTAGTCAGGGTTCAGGATACAATGCATGAACTCGCCCAACTACACTCGAAACCACAAGACGTAATTATATACACAAATGGGTCCGTTAACAGAAACACAAATAAAAGTGGTTGTGGTTTTTTTGGCCTACAGAAATGGCGTGAAGTTGGTTGAGAAATCTTCAGCATAATCTACTGTCACATCGAGCATGAGGATGGAGATAGAGGGAGTTAAAGCAGCTTTTAATTGGTTGATAACTGATACATCAACACACTTGGTAATACTCACAGACTCTCAAAGCATGTTGCACAAGATAGAAAAGTTCATGCTAAGAAAAGAATGGTGGGTCTTATTGAACAACTCAGTTGCCCAGAGCATTACATGGATATACTGCCCTGGCCATGTTGGGGTCAGAAAAAATGAGAGCCGACTTATTGGCAGGCAATGCGGAGATAGATGGCACGTTGCTGAAAAGAGATAAATCAGACTTAATGCAGGTAGTAATAAATTCATTTCAAGATGCAGATCTCAATGAGGTTGAGAATGTACACATACAGAGAATGTTAGAAATGGGATTATCTAGAGGTGAGGGAAGGAAAAGTAAAATTTTTGGAAAGTGCCGAAGATCACACAATCAATACCTAACCGGAATTCTGAGTCTACATACACTGGGATGGTTGCTGGAGTGGAGGGTGGAGCACTTATGGGAATGTCTCGCGTGCTGTGAAGCCAGTTTCTAATCAAGAATGATTGATCTTTTTACGCCAGCATCAATGTTACATCTGCATTAGTTTTCTTAGTTGTCCATGGTATTTTCATCATTCTTCATAGAAACCACATTTCTGTAACCTCTAACTCGCTTTGAATTTTTTCGTTTACAGTCCATGCTTCACATCCATAAAAAAGAATTGGTTCAATATAACATCTCAGTACTCGAATTAGGGTCTGCATTGATAGTCTTTCATTGCACAAAATGGTTCTCATTTTTTGGAATGCTGATTTGGCTTATGCTGTTCTGCTTTTTATCTCACTTGAGCATCTACCTTCTGATGTTAACAGGGTGCCAAGATATTTCACTTTTTCAACTTGTGCTAATTTTGTGTCATGAATTATTATGTTGCATCTTGGTGGTGTATATCTCTTCGAGACAACCATTATTTCTTTTTCTTCCTATTTAAACTGAGGCCTTTGTTTTCACTTTCTTTCACTACTTTATCTAATAGGGCTTGTAGTTCCTGTTCGCTTCCTTCGATCAATATTGTGTCATCAGCATATCTCAAGTTATTTATGTTGTATCCTCCCACTTCTATTCCTGGCATATCTTCTATATTTTGCATAATGTACTCTGTATACAGAGAGATAATGTCCGGTGACATTACACAACCTTTCCTGACATCCATTTCTATGTTTTTAAATCTACCTATAGTGTTGTTAACTCTCATCACAGCCATTTGTTTCCAATACATATTTCTTACTATTCTTAGATCTTTCCAATCAACGTTAAGATTTTCTAGCAGTTTTATAATCTCTAATGCTTCACCGTGTCAAATGCTTTGCTGTAATCTATGAAGCACAGATAAAGGTCTTGTACTCTATGGCCCTCTCCATTAATGTTCTTACTATATATAGGGCATTTCTTGTGCCTTTTCCTTCTACGAATCCGCACTGTTCATCTGCTATCTCCGGTTTTATTTTTCCTCTTATACACCTCATTATTATGCGCAGTAGAATCTTGGTCATCTGACTCATAAGGCTAAACATTAAAACATTACAGAAAAATTATAGCTGGTTTATTCTTTTTTTAAAAAGTTATCCGCCTTTGAATGATAGCCCCCGTATCATCATTGCCTGCTGAAGACCTAATGGAATAAATCAGTTGATCTTTTAATATATAGCGAATTGTCTGTCATAATTGTGGCTTCAGACCAATCATACGCTTACAAATAATTTATGATAATGTGGTAAAAATGGTACATTCCCTATCTATTGCAGTACTTTACATGTGCATAAGCATGAGCTATTAGTTTTAACTGTGTAATTAATATGTGTAGTGTATAACTTAGTTTAAAGGTTTGGTTATACAACTTAAGGGGAAGACCTAGAGAAAAGATATTGGACAGTTTGACTAAATGGCTTCGATTGACGACACCAACAGAGATTCTAATAAAGTTCCTTTATTAGAACTTTATTAGAATCAGCAACAGAAATACTAGGGACAAGAAGAATAACACACAAACCTTGGGTAACAGATGACATCCTAAAATTGTGTGACGAACGGAGGGAAATGAAAAAGATTAAGAAAGAGACCCCTGAAATTTCAGGGCAATATAGCAAAATAAACAAACACATCAGAAGGAAAATGAAACAAGTACAAAAAGTGTGGCTAGGAAAAAATGCGAAACCATCAATGAAGGTTTTAAACGCGGAAACAGTAAGGTAGCATACGACACTCTAAGAAAGATAACACAGCCAAAAAGACCAAATATATCTACAATACAAGACAAACATGGAAAGATACTCAATGAAACAACAGATATAGTGAAAAGATGGACAGAGTATTGCAGGGAGCTGTATAACTGCAAGTGTAATCCTGACTACACGATATTACAGAATTCTGAACTAAACAACAGAGAAATAGGAAATGCAGAAATTCTAGTAGATGAAATAAAAGAGGCCATATGAACACTGAAAGGAGGGAAGTCACCTGATGTAGACAACATTCCAGCAGAATTGTTGAAATACGGGGGCATTAATGTGGTAAATATTATGACCAAAATATGCCAAAATATATGGAACACAAAACAATGGCCCACTGATTGGACACAATCACTAATAATACCAATCCCAAGAAAGGAAATTTGAAAGTGTGTACAAATTACAGAACAATTAGCCTTATAACACACCCCAGTAAAGTGATACTCAAAATACTACTTAACAGAATAAAACACAAGTCGGAAGAAATAATTGCAGAAGAACAAGCTGGCTTCAGAGCAAACAGAAGCACTGTTGAACAAATATTTAACATCCGAACACTAATCGAAAAACATATTCGGCACCAACGTGATCTATACCACAACTTCATTGACTTTACAAAGGCCTTTGATCGTATTTGGCATGATGGTCTGTGGCACATACTGAGGAAATTTAATTTTGACACCACAATTATAGACATTATTGAAGCTCTGTACAAAAATGCAAATAGTGCTGTCTTGTCACACAATACAATTGGAGAGTTCTTCAAAACAACTGTGGGAGTTCGACAGGGATGCATAATGTCCCCAGTACTTTTTAACATATACTTATAGCACATCATACAAGAGACATTACATGACTACAACACATCTATATCGATCGGAGGTCGCCCTATTTGCAACTTGCGTTTCGCTGATGATATTGATCTTATAGCTGGGTCAGAACAATCATTGCAAGAATTAACATCAAAGTTGGAAAAAGTTACCAGCAAGTACGGAATGGAAATCAATACAGATAAGAGCAAAATCTTGGTAAACAGCAGAGACACAGAAAACCAGACTAATATCATGATGAATGGACATAAGCTTGAGGAGGTGAATACCTTCAAATACCTCGGATCCAGTATATGCAGCGATGGTAAATGCAAAGCAGAACTAAAAATAAGGCTGGAGATGGCTTTAGCGTCCTTGTCAAGGCTAACTGTGATTTGGAAAAGCAACATCAGTGTTGGAGTGAAAATCAAACTGTATAAGTCACTGGTGCTTTCTGTTGTGTTGTATGGTTGTGAGAGTTGGACACTCACTGCGGACATGGAGAGAAGATTACAGGCTTTCGAGTATAAATGCTACAGAAGAATTCTACGAATTTCCTATAGGCAACATAAGGCCAATGTGTACGTAAGAAATAAAGTAGAGATGTGTGCAGGTGTCCAGGAGCCATTGCTTTCAATAGTGAAACGACGAAAGCTAGCATGGTTCGGACATGTATGCAGGCACGATTCCTTGTCAAAAACATTACTGCAGGGAACTGTCGAGGGTGGAAGAAGCAGAGGAGGCAAATAAAGACATGGACAGACAACATCAAGGAATGGACAGGGCAAGATATTTCCACACTATCCGCATCACTGAGGATAGAATTTGCTGGAGGACTGTGTGCTGAAGCATCCAATGTGGTACCCCTACGACCCTGAAGGGTTATGGGTTTATTGATTTGATTTGACCAACAGAGATGATGAGATATATGAGAAATCGATGTACATGGAGAAATATGATCGCCAACGCCATTCAGCATGACACTTGATGATGATGATGATGAGTGTACTGGTATACTACACAAATGAAATGCAGATTTGAAGACCTTCTTGATTTAAAGTTTCTTGAATTAGTATTTGAGAGTAAATTAAAGATTATAGCAAAGAAGTCCCCCAGAATTGAATACTTTAATAAAACAGTACAGATTCTTTGAAGCAACCTACTAGACAATGAACTTCATAATGTATATGCAGATGAGACAACACATTTACCTCCTAAAGAACTGCTGCCAAATTTTGTTGGAAGTGGCCTAAATTCAATGTATTAGTGAGTAACAAAATTGCTATGTTTAATTTTGACTGTATATACCACTACAGCCAGTAGTGAAAGATGTATGAACCAACAGAGTTGAAGAGAATTAAAACATATGCCCCTTATGTCAGAAATTTCATGAACAACAATCTTCTGTCATGTTTGAATACCTTTGTGATTGAGAAGAAACTTATTAAGTTCCCCCTTCATCATAATCAACATTTATTGAGAAGGTACTAACAGTACAGTTTACCATAAGTAGAAGGTTTTACCTAAAAAAAATGGCATCCCTTATGTGAAAATTCCACTGTTTACAGGAATTTTGAAGACCTTTTGTGAAAAATCGTTAAGGATGGGGGGCTTTCATTGACTTATTGGTTGTTCCTAGTGCTAAAGGTCATGTTAGATTTGCTAAGTGGGAGCTTGAACACCCCAGCACACACACCCCTTTCCCCATCTACAGGCCTGGGTACTGAATATTTTCGCAGAAAAAAATAACAGATGACTGAAGCTGCATTACAAGATTATATTAGGTATATTTTTTAACCTAGTTAATATTTATATAGGGCCTAAAATATGTGTTTCTGGTGAGGAAAAAAAAGGGGAGGGGAGCTACCTACTTACTAAAAAAAAAGGTTACTTAGAGTCCCCACTCTAAATATTCATGCTACACCACTGATATCTTTCATGGCTTAATCTTCTTTCCCCTATTTTGACATTGAAATATCAAACTATAATTTTTATGTTGTGTTTTTTTACGTTATTGTTTGTTGCAATTGTGTATGAAATTCTATTTCTTGCTCCTCAGCTGCTGATGTTGGTGCATAAATTGGAATGAATATGATCTTTTCTTTTTCATTGAAGTCAGGTTACCATTATGAGGTCGCTGATCGAGTGGTAGCTTAGTAAGTATGTTGTTGCTCCTCTTGAAATGACAAAATGGACCCTTTTCTGACCTTTCATTCCTCCTGAAGATGCGAACAATTCACCAGACGGATACTTGATATGACTTTGTTTGTCCCAATAATGTTCTGCTATATCTAATATATACATCTAAAAGATTTATTTCTTGTACTACTATATGCAGTTGACCATGATGTTGACCCCTAACATTCCCAAACGAACATAGGAGAAATTTTACAGAACATGTCCCATCTGAATGTTTTACTTAATGTGGTTATAATATACAATTCTACTAGCTGGGTAGTCTTACACTTCAAGGGAATTTTTTATGTGATTATGGGATACAATTCTACTAGCTGGGTAATCTTACACTCCAGAGCAATATTAGCACTATTCTTGAATTCTACATGGTGATTAATGGCCTTTTGCATCTTTATAGATGGTCAAGAACAAGGTCAGTGTAAAAATTACAAATGGACTTTGATGCCCTCAATACTCCATGCGACCATCAGCCAATTATTCCCAAGAATTTTGGTTGATCATGTGATCACAAGACTGCTTTTTGCCCCTTACGATCATTTCTATCTTTGTGCACTTCTGCAAGATACGTTGATAGTGGCGAATCTCGCCCGTGTGTTGCCAAGTCCTGAATGGGGCAAAGAATAGCAACATGACTTACCTTTCACAGATGTCTTAAGAGGCGACTAAGTTTGAAGTTTTCTATTCTTGTCTGTACTGCCTGAAGTTGTATTGTTATTTGTAGTGTTGAAGGTCGTCTATTTTTATCTTTATTGTTGGTAGTCTTGTATTTCTAAGTTTTATTATTTCAGTGAACAACCGTAATGCTGGATATGATTGGCAAGGAGCAAAGAGTAGAAACATGAACATAAATGGGCTTCAAACTGATAATGAGAGGGATCAGATGCTGAGTGTTCCAGATCAAGCAGGTAAGCTTTTCTATCATTGTGTCAATTGCATAATGTCTTATGGATCCTTCTTCTCATTGTGGAGTGCAAGGTACCATTGCTGCTGGTGCACCTTTTTGTTTGGTATCATTGGCTTCAATACATGTGCTTTCGTGGGTGTGGCAGTGGCCATTCTCATAATGGATGGCCCGGTCAGGCTTAGTTTCTAGTCTCTTTTTGCCTAACTAAGCCCCCATCTCCCCCTCAAGGAGTGCTTCTTGATTGAACTCTTTGTTGATGATTAACAATGCTATCAAAAACTTTCAGTTAAAGTAGGAATGGGTGCTTTAATTTTCATTTGAATGTCAGGTGAGTCTCACTGTATGCTGAATTCACCTTTCTTTCTTCTTTCTTTTGCTTTAAACCCCTTTATGCCTTGCAGTGTCAGGGGTAGAAGAGTTCTCTGGAGATGACTTTTTGTGTGTTTAATATATATTTTTATTTTCGTTGACTCTTTTATTTCTGTAATTCATTGTTTACAAGGTCTGCCCCTGGCTTTGTATCCATTGTGTCTGTATAGTAATGCATTTTGAGGAGTACTGTCCAATGGTAGTCTGAAAACATGCAAAAACCACTTAACCTGTTGTCTTCTGATGTAATCTAGAATTGGCATTGTGTTTGTTAGTCTTCTGATATTTTCGTTTCTGATTCTGTGTCTTATTGTTACTCCGAGGATTCTAGGAAGACAAGTAATTTCTCTTGTAACAAGTTTTCTTCAGGATTCTGCTGTTAGCCCAAGTCTGATATTGGTAGCATAGTGATGGTATGATGATCGTTTTATATAGTGCAGTTAAAACTGAATTCATGTCTATTCATAATATATTTGATGTTGTCTAAGATAGCATTTTTTGGGACTTTCAAATGGTTTCATTGCTGGAGAAGATTGTTTTATTCTTTTCTAATTATCTAGCTGTGAATTATTCTTATAAGATGTCCACAATATTGTTTGGATAGTTAATTGTAAGAAGTTTCATTACTTTGATTAAGCATTTCTCTATGAACTACAAGTTAAAGTAGCAGTATGTCATTGAAGTAGAATAAACAATTTAAGCACAATATCAATTTGAAACTAACTAAGAAAAAATAGAGGTTGTGACAGTAGATTGTCTTGAGCAGCCAAGTAAAATGAGAGTAGAACCATTAAGATTCATACAGCCTGAATGATAATAAAAATATTAATATTAGTAGTAGTAATTAGTACGCTAGTTAAAGTAGTAATAATGGTAGTAGTATTAAGTAGTATGTAGTAGAAGTAATTAGTAGTAGTAATAGATAGTATTAATAATATGTAGCAATAGGTTCCTATTAGTAATTAGTAGTAATAGTAAAAGATAGTAGGCCTATTATACTAAAGTAGTTGTGATTAGTAGTTAATAGTAGTAGTAGTAGTATGTAGTAATAGTAGTTAGTAGTAGTATGTAGTAATAGTAGTTAGTAGTAGTATGTAGTAATAGTAGTTAGTAGTAGTATGTAGTAATAGTAGTTAGTAGTAGTATGTAGTAATAGTAGTAGTAAGTAGTAGTTAGCAGTAGTAGTAGTTAGTAGTAAGTAGTACTAAGTAGTAGTAATTAGTGGTAATTGTAGTAGTTAATAGTAGTAAGTAGTAGTAGTAGTAGTAGTACTAGTTAGTAGTAGAAGTTGTAGTTAGTAGTAGTAAATAGTATTAGAAGTAGTAGTTAGGAGTAGTGAGTAGTGGTAGCAGAGATCGGTATTATCATAAAAATAAATGAATCATACCTGATAAATTATTGTTAAATGTTTATACACCACATCCTAAAGAGAACATAAGACAAATGTGTATATAAGAACAAAATAAAGATATATACAGGCCCACAAGAACCATTAGTGAAACAGTGAAAACGTGCATGGTTTGGATATGTATGCCAACATGATTCCTAGTTAGATAATGTGTTCCCTTTAGTTTTCCTCACATGTCAGATAATGTGTACCTTTTTGTTTGCCACACACGCCAGATATGTGTACCCTTTTTTTTGCCTCACATGTCAGATAATGTGTTCCTTTTTTTTGCCTCACATGTTGGATAATGTGTTCCCTTTTGTTTGCTACACATGTCAGATGTGTTCCCATTTGTTTGCTACACATGTCATATAATGTGTTAATAACTCTTACAGCTGACGGGAATTGAACCAGGTCTGTTCTAGCAGCACCGAATCGCTTTGCAACACAAGTAAACAGGTTTTCCGTACTTGACCAACCACATCCCCAAAAAAAGATGTGGCGCGGTCAAGACTTTCAGCCTGTGTACCCAAGTCACTGAGAACAGACCAATCAAAACAAGGACTATTACAACATTAACGAACATCCCATACAAGTATTAAAGTATCCTCAGGAACACAAACACAGAACATGCATATTCGTACACAAGGACCTAAAGGCCTTCTTGTAAACATAAATAACATAGAGACAGAACACTGTTGCTTCAAATAATATCTTATACAAATAAATTCACGTAGGAAGCATGAGGATAAATGAAAATAATTCTTACAGCTGACGGGAATTGAACCAGGTCTGTTCTAGCAGCACCAAATCGCTTTGCAACACAAGTAAACAGGTTTTCCGCAAAGCGATTCGGTGCTGCTAGAACAGACCTGGTTCAATTCCCATCAGCTGTAAGAATTATTTTCATTTATCCTCATGCTTCCTACTTGAATTTATTCATATAATGTGTTCCCTTTTGTTTGCCTCAAGTGTCGGATAATATGGTCCTGTTTGTTTGCGCCACGTTTCTGATAATGTGTTCCCTTTTGTTTGACTCACATTTCGGATAATGTGTTCCCTTTTGTTTTCCTCACGTGTCAGATAATGTGTTCACTTTTGTTTGCCTCACGTGCTATTATCAGTCATAATCCTCTTTTCATTATTTTTTTCAGTTTGTTTCAAGGCATCTGTTTCTACTGTGATGTTATTTTATAATGTTCTTGGTACAATCAACTATATTGCTAATTAAACTCCAAATGAACTCCCCCCAAAACACTTTTTTGTTCAAGTACACCCTCTACCCATTTTTCATAACTATCATCTATCATATCGGTGCCATGCTGACCGGCGTAGGTAATCATGGATCTCCACAATTCTCTATTTCCAATATCTTTTATAATGATCGTTGTTGACTGTTTGCCAATCCAGGATGACAGATTATCTAATATTTTCTCACACTGTCATCCTCTATCTCTCTTGCTTCAATCTTGTCTGTTGTAACTATGTTCTCCAGACCCATATTCTCATAACATGTGCCATAATTAGAATGACAGAATATATTTATTCTCCACAATTTAATTTTCTCTTTCGTGTATGAAATACTTATTTCATATATTTTTTGCAGCCATTGGCCAACTCCACCTGTCCTTTGAGTATCAAAAGACAAGCCTGAAAATACGAGTGTGGCAAGTCAGTGACTTGCTGTTACCTCCACGTAAGTTGTATCTCATGTGCCATTTATGGGCAGAGCACATGTGTCTGTTACTCTAAATTAATTGGAAAATTAATTGATGATTTTTGTGGATAATGTTTTAACATTTGAACCTTTATTTCAATATGAGGGATTTCAACCTAGAAAGAAACTATTTTTAAACTGGCAATTGACATGGAGTAAGTTTATAACAAAATATACTTGTTGAGACTAATGCCCTCTTTGCTAATCTCCTGTTTATATCTAGAATTGGATTGATAAGTCTCTGATGGAGAGGACAAGGACACTATATTTTAAGGTTTCCATGTCAGCTTCAGCATGCATGTTTCCATGACTACCTATAAGATTTCTTTCACTTGTATATTTTCAGTACATATAAACAGATATAATAAGTAGATATGATCAATAGATATAATAAGTACCGGTATATATAAGTAGATAGGATAAGTAGATATAGGATATGATAAGTAGATATAGGATATGATAAGTAGATATAATACATATATATGTTGTTTGTTTGAGAACCCCAGGAATTGAGAGTGATTAGCTCTTACTTCCTGTGTGCAGTGGTGTGGATTTTCTGAGCTCTCTTTCATACCCAGGAGACTTCAGCTTTAGGCTTAGTGCAATATCTATTGAAGGAGCCTTCTACTCAGAGAGGGTCTATAATTGTATAGATAACATGCTAGAAAGCTTCCATAAGAGAGCCTCAATGTAACAGCATATCATCTAATAAGGTTTTATGTTGCATGGTTGGTTTGTCTGGTGGGCTATTGGTGGGACCCACAGACCCACAGCATGCATATAAGTATATATAAGTAGATATGATTCTTGATTCTTTATTTGAAACTGGCTTTACAGCACGTGGGACATTCCCATAAGTGGTCCACCCTCCGCTCCAGCAGCCATCCCAGTGTGTGTAGAGAGTCCCGGTGAGTTATTGATTGTGTGATCTTCAGCACTTTTCAAAAAAATGTACTGTTCCTTCTCTCATCTCTGGATACTCCCATTTCTAACATTCTCTGTATATTTACGTCCTCAGCCTCATTGACATCATCTGCATCTTGAAATGAACTTATTACTACCTGCATTAAGTCTGATTTATCTCTTCTCAGCAATGTGCCATCTATCGCCGCATTGCCTGCCAATAAGTCGGCTCTCTCATTTCCTCTGACCCCAGCATGACCAGGGCAGTATATCCATGTAATGCTCTGGGCAACTGAGTTGTTCAATAAGTCCCACCAGTCTTTTCTTAGCATGAACTTACTATCTTGCGCAGCATGTTTTGAGAGTCTGTGAGTGTTACTGAGTGTGTTGATGTATCAGTTATCAACCAATTAAGAGCTGATGTAACTCCCTCTATCTCCATCCTCATGCTCTTTGTGACAGTGGAATATCCTAAAGATATCTCAACCAACTTCATGTTGTTTCTGTGGGCAAAAAAACCACAACCGCTTTTATTGGTATTTCTGTTAATGTGTATATAAATTGTGTATATAATTATGTCTTGTAGTTTCGAGTATAGTTGGGTGAGTTCGTGCACTGTATCCTGAGCCCTGACGTCCGTCCATTGTCGACACGCTTTATCTAGTTGTATTATTACTTTAGTCAGTGATTTCTTCTCAGTTTCTACCTCCTCCCATTCACTGACCTTTCCTATTTCTTCCAATTCACATACTCTTCATACTGTGTCTTCAGCCTCTGCCATCCATGATCTGCAATGCTTGATTTGTTTTCCCTTTGACTCATCTAGACCATGGTGTAATGGGTGGTGGTTGTATTCTGTCACTTTAAGTTATGACCTAACTTGTGCTACCTGATGTCGCATTCTAATGCTGGGGAGATAAAGCAGAAATCTCATAGCAGAGTTTGGTGTATCTCTAGTATCTCCAATCTATCGACTTGTGTCTGTGACAGTGTTAGTAGGCCGAGGCCATAATCTATGACAGAGAGCACCATCACTTGCAGAAGCAGAGAAAGTACCCATTGCTGCATGTCGAAGGTCACCATAACCTTGATAACACTGATCCCTCTCTTAGCCTTCTGAATCATATTTGTGATGTGTTTGTTGAATGAGAGACTTCTATCAAAGATTATCCCAAGATATTTAAGGTTGGGTTCTCTTTCAATGAATGAGCCCATGCAACTAACAGCTAGTAGTGTGTCATTAACCAGATTATTATTTAAGGAGTACCAGACGACCTTTGCTTTTGAGGGATTGATCACAGCGTTGTATGTTCTGCACCATATCAACAATTGATCTAGTCCACTCTGTACACTGTCAGCAATATCTGTTCTGTTCCTGTCCATGTTGTATAGTAGGATATCATCAGCGTATGTTAGAACTCCACACTTGCTGGAGGTTTGCAATTGAGCAATTCTTAATGTATACACATTAAATAGTACTGGGGACAGAGGAGATCCTTGTGGCAGACCAGGTGCTATTGTTCTGATCTCAGACGTCCAGGATACCCGCCTCAGATAGACTTTTCTGCAGACTAGCACATTTGCTATCCTATGTATGATCCAGGGGTGGATATCTTGTTCCCTTAGCATATCGACAAAATTGGTGTAAAACTGTGACCACTCATGATGCCATCTTTAACCGGAAACCCCGGTATGATAAGTGGATGTAATAAGTATATATAAGCAGATATAGTAAGAGATATAATAATTATATAGAAGTAGATATGATAAGAAGATATGATCAAGAATTAAGTGGATCTATTAAGTAGATATAAGTAGATATCTATCTATACACTGTGGCCTTTGCTTGCTTTGCGGCATCAGGGGTAGAAGAGTTCTTTGGAGATGGCCTTCTTGAGTGCTGTTTGTAATCTTGTTCCTGTGACTTCTTTGATTTCTGTGATCCATCTTTATATGGTCTGCCTCTGACTTTATTGCTGTGATGTCTCTGTGTCATGGCCATCTGTGGCATGCTATCTGTTAGTAGTGTGAAAACCACTTAATCTGGTGTCTTTTGATGTGTTACAATATTGATATTATTTTAGTTATGTCTGATATTTTCGTTTTGAATTCTATCTCTTAATGACACTGAAGTATTCTTTGTAGACATGTAATTTCTGCTCTCACAATTTTTCTTTTGTCTTGTGCTGTCATTGTCCAGGTTTGTCACTGGTAGCTCAGTGATGGGATAATAATAGTATTGTATAATGCAACTTTAGTGTCTGTTTACATTATTTTCTTAAAAATATGTATCATCTGTCCTAGGATCTTTGGTCGTTGCCTGAGCACTCTTAATTTTCTATGAGCTGTGAGTAGATATGATAAGCATATATAATAAGTAGATATAGGTAAAATTCAATATTCTAGATGCAGATAAACATTAACATTTTGTAATAATATTGTAGCTTATGACTGGTTTGTATAGCTAAGAAATTCACAACAGTGTAGGCCAACATACTATCATGCATTTATATCAGTAACAAAATTTCTGGATCAAGCGACCTCATCCTAACATATTTGGTTCAACAGGTCTTATTTTGGATATTTTATTTGGGATGAGGGCCAGTAAGTTTTTTAAAAAAAAATATGCCTTTGAAGTTTCATTGGATGTTTTAGCTTTAGTTGCTAAATGTTTTTGTGACATCAAAAGATTTGCTGTGTTTAAAGTCAAAGCTTTTTTGCACTGCACAGGTTAAACAAGGTTTTCAAGGATATGAGAAAAAAGAATTGTTTCATGTAAAATTATAGTGAGGTGTACTCACTTCAAAGTTGGAAGACATCAGTCGGAAACATGGCATCAGTACTGATAAAAATAAGTTATTGGTAACTACCGGTAATGAAACCACGCAAGATCTCACGAATATCCAGTTAAATGGTCACAAACTTGAAGAAGTTAACACCTTCAAATATCTCATGTCCCAACTATGTGATGATGGCAACTAAGAAAATGAGATTAAGCCAAGACTCGAGATGGTGATGGCTGCCATGAATATGATTTGGAGAAATATGATCCGTATTAGAGTAAATATCAATCTCTTCAGATCATTAGTGCTAAGTATATTTTATACGGGTGTGAAAGTTGGACACTCAATGCAGACATGGAAAGAAGGGATTCAGCCTTTTGAAAATAAGTGCTACAGATGTTTAAGAATTAGTTTTATAGAACACAAGACAAATATATTTGTCTAGCAGCAAATAAACAAACTTGCAGGTTATCAAGAACCACTTTTGGCTGTGGTGAAACGGAGTGAACTTGTTTGTTTTGGACATGTAACGAGACACGACTCTCTAAAATTATTTTATAAGGAACAGTCGAGGGTAGAAGGAGGGCAGAGAAAATTCTGGATTGTTAGCATCAAGGAATGGTCTGGGCGTGATTTTTCTACACTTCTCCAATTGGCTGAAACAACTGTTTGGAAGGCATGTTGTGCTATGTACTCAGTGTGGCACCCTTATGACCCTGACGGGTTATGGGTCTTATTATTATTTATTATTATAGTGAGGTGTCCACAGTAGCAACTTTTCTAAAATACTGAAAAGAAAAGAATGGATTTGGTTGATACTATAACAAACTTCCACATTGTTACTTTTAATATTTGTAGAGAATATGGATGTTGGGAAAGAGATATTAGCTGACTTTGAAATAAATCATCTAATCGCTGGATACTGCTTACTGTGACTATCGCAGTTCTTCCCTATTCTTAATATAGCACGGTTGTGCTTGTGCGAACTCTAAATGCAGTGATACTTTAGTTTTCATTGATACCGGTTATCATTGTTTTCGGTTATCATTGTTTTCACCGATTATTTTCCCCTAAACTTTTCTTGGGTGCCTCGGATTTTGTAGGATGTTTAGTTGGTCCTAGTGCCAAACTACTAAGAAGATAAGTGACCCCAGATAGTGCCTTGATACCTAAGGTAATTATGGAAGGGAATTTCTCTTTCAAACAATAAAATCTCTTCTCCTCGCCATCTTCAATATGTCAAGAAGAGTCTTCAAAAAGTAAATGACATGTTAGATGTTAGTTTATTCTTACAGTGAAGGTCCACGAGCAGAATAATAACATTCCTTTTTATGTCATATTTTCAATGATTTTTGTGTGCTGTCTATTTGGTTGATCTGGGTTTGCAGGCAAGACAAATTATTTACATAGTGGCCAACAAAAAGCATGGAAATAATAAAAATTATCACATATGAAGGACTTGTTTTGATTCTGCTCTTAGACCGTCACTGTCGATAGCCACGGCTCATTCTACAAATAATTATACAGCATATATTCTGTGACCTACATTATAGGCCTATGACTTTTTCTAAAAATTATGTCGCATTGTTTACTTTGTGCAGTCATCAGGTTTGGCAGGGGCTGATGGGGGATAAGAAGAGATCATCATTTCATAGATGCATCTGAGTTTTGTGGTGAGATTAGTTAGTTAGACCTATGGTTGGGTCATGTGACAGTGTCATGTGACTTAGGGAGAGTGTCATGTGCTTGGGGACAACTACTTCCAGTATGCATGGATGTTTGATTATTACTGCCATCTCCCAATAACCCACACCTTTCAATATCCAGAAGGATCATTCTGTATTTCATTCCAAATCATAATCATCAAATCCCATTTCTACATCAGAGGGTGACTCCCAACATCCTCGTGGTCTTGCTTTTGTTGTGTACTTTGCTAGACTATCTAGTTCATCTAGTGATGTTTCCCTCACACTTGTGTCTGTCAATTTGCTTACCACTCTTCAAGTCTACCTTCAAGTAAAGTCTTCAAACAGATATCATGTCTATTAATGTGGCCACAATATTTTATTTGTGTGACTGTTTTTCTTTAATAGTTCATTATTCATATGCATCCCATATTTTTCTTCTCTTTCAATCAGGTTCTCCCTATTCTTCTATCTCTTTCAATCAGGCTCTCTATTTCCTTCTATCAGTTTCATTCTGGTTCTTGCTATTCTTCTGTACTATGTATTTTTTTCTAAGAAGAAACTTAGTATACAGTGTTAAAAATAAGCATATGATTACCCCCCATTCCCCCCCCCCCACCCCGACAATTTGCAACATATACAGAATTCATTACGTTCTTCTACTTCTGTCATTCACTTGAAACATATCTATATCTGTAATTCTGTCTCCTTAATAAAACTCACTGTCTTTTGTAGTTCATACAGTGGCCCATAGAGCTTTGATTCCAGTATTGTTTCCTCTGGCCAATATGTCTGCCTCAGCATTTCATACTCAGAACAATCTTGAAGTATATGCTTGGTACTCTGTGTTGCCTGCTCACGTGCACATGGCCGTATATTCCAATTATGAACTGGTCTTCAGCAGCATTTCCTTAGCCAGTTGGTCTGCTTTTTCATTTCCTGGTATTCCACAGTGAGAGGGTATCCACTGCATGGTTACCCTATACTGGTAAAACAGTTCATTAAATAGTTTTTGCAAGTCTCTTAGTTTTCCAGACTGGAGAGCTTGAAGCACCAACCTTGCATTTGTCAGGAATACCATGGGCTGTGGGCCAGGATTGGAGTTAAGCAGTTTTTCAGTTGCTACCCTAATTGCCTGAATTTCTGCATCGTAATTATTGCAGAATTTCCCTGTTGGTGTTCTGATCGTATCTCTAGACTTGTGTGGATATTATATATATACACTTGCACCTCCATTCCTCACTGCATTCTGTGCTGACCCATCTGTGTATACTCTGACCCATAGGTCTTGTGGATATTCCTCGTCCAGGAAACTGAGGGTGACTGTCCTTCACTGCTCACTGTTCTGTTTGTCCTCGCTTAGTATTCCTTTCATGTGGGTCCGAATGTATATTGGTATTCCATGCCTTTCACTCCAAGGGATTTGTTCTGGTACAGACCTTAAGGGGCTGTCAACTTCAGGTAGGTCTGTAAGTTGTCTATGGAGTTGTTTAGCTTGGTGGACAAAGCTGCTTCTTTTCAGTTGCCACATTGCTAGATTTTGGAATCTTTCCTTCATTGGATGACTTGGCATACACTTAAATTTTTCTGCTTGTATTAGCACCTTTGTGTCTCAGCATTTGCCAAGTGTTTTCATTCTTCCTATTTTCTTCATCTCTACTATGGGTGTTGATTTCATTGCTCCCAGCATTAACCTGAGCGCCTGATTTTGCACTTGATCTAGTTCTTGTAATGTGGTGTTTGATTCAGGACACCATGCAGTTGAACCATATTCCAGGTGTGGTCTTATGCCTTGCTGGTACACTTTACAGAGTATATTCCCACTGGCTCCCCATGTGGTTGCACTTAGTTTTCTCAGGATAGCTGCTTTCCAACGACACGTGTTATGTTCTATTCAAGGCCTGGTGAGTGGAATGCCAGGTCTGGTGTAGAGGTGGTGTGCCATGCTCTCGAGTAGAAGGTTGGTGAGTCTGCTGGCTGGTTGATAAGTGTGAGATTTTCATCTTGCGAGCTTTCAAGTTCCTCACCTCTCTTGTCCATGTGATCATAACCCCAGCTCTGAGTGTGACTGTTGAAGTCACCACACATCATAAGTCTATCTTTTTCTAGAATTGTGTCTAGTGCCAATGGTCTATCACTTGGGCAGTAGTAGTTCAGGAGATGAAATTCTGTACTGTCTGTCTTTAGGTGGAGCACCTGGTATTCTGCTCCATCCATATACACTTCCAGCTGACATGCAGTGATATTGTTTTTAATAAGTGTCAGAATTCCACCCTTTTGTCTGTCCTTTTGGTCTGATCGGTAGCACTGGTAGCCTCTGATTTTAAAGGCTACATCGCTGCTGAGGTGTTTCTTGAATAAAGATTACATTAACTTGTTCTTCCCACAGGACATTTTCAAGTTTATTTTTTTTACTGTCTCCATCTCTTTTGCTGTTGACACCCTCAGCATTCCAGTGCAGCATTTTAACTGGTCATTGGTTTGCTTGGCCAGTAGCTCTATTCCCTTGCCTTCTGACTCTCCATGGCAATTGAGGCCTTTCATTAATTGAGGTTGGCCCTTTCGAGGTATAGTTCCTGGCACTGCCCCTGACTGAACGTCCACCAAAGGGCAGGCTCCATGACTATAAATAGATATAAACATGTTCCCATTGTGTTTTATGCATGCCATCCTGATTAATTGTGCGCCTTTTGGCTGGTTGCCTCTGTCTTCAGCACATTGCTTACTTGGGCAGGACTGTGGTCCTACTCGAGTGGGACTGCCTGATCAGTCGTAGTTTCCAGCCCCTGATGACTGAACTAAGCCCCATCACCACTTCACGGTGCTGGCCTTGATGGGGATTCAGTACTTTGAAGGGGTGCAAAGGGAACGCATTGCTCTCGGCGGACTCAGGGTTAGCAGATAACCAAGATCCCAAATGTACCTCCTTGCGGTGCACCCTGGAAACAGAAATACAGAAACTCGAGCTGATTCTGGCCAAATCATTTGGGGATCGTCTCAGAGAATATGGAGGTAGCAGATGGAAAGAGATTTGATTGCATAAGAGACAGATAATATCTCCGACACCACCAGCATCACCACATACAGCGACACTGTCGACATACGGTGAAGCTAGTTAGTCCAGTCCGAACATTGGAGGGGCGGCCAATGTAAAAGGCACGTAAAGGTAGATGCATGGCGAGAGACAAATATATTTCATACTGAGTACAATGATACAATGAAAGGTCAGAACAGCGCCAGAGGGCACCGCGAACTGCAATTAGAAAGTGAAAAGTTCCTAGGAAAGGGGAACTACAAGCTCTGTTAGCTCTAGACGAGCTTCTAGTTACCTGTGCTCCTTATAGGCAGAGACCCAGACCCAATTATGGGCGTCCGGAAAAGCAAGAAGACCTGACCCAACTATAACGAGCCTTCCTATACCGAAAACATGCTCGCGAAGAGAAAGGGTTCCGTACCCGATGGGTTCAGGAACAAAAGGGACAAAGAATTTAGCCCTGGCCCAACTCTACTGTCAAGCTTTCCTATACCGGAAATACACTTGCAGAGAGAAAGGGTTCCATACCTGATGGGCTCAGGCGCTATTGGGACAATTTCGCTCAGCTCAAGAACGCCTTGCTCTCAAACGCGTGGTGTGAGACTCGAACTTTGGCCTAGGGTTTCACAATGTCTGTGAACAACACCTCGGGTAAGAAGGCGAAAGATCCAGGGTCCAACTCTTCTGGCGAGCTCTTCCTCATATGGAACCAGGCTCGCGGATGAGAAATGGTTCAGTACCCGATGGACACAGGCAAAGTACGTCCAATTGCACGAGATGGGTTCATAGACGGTGGAACACCTCGTGCGAGAAAGACGTGCTCGACAAGCGTCTTGGCGAAGAGGTACAACACATCAGCGTGCCCGGCGACAGATAGACAGGCTGTCACGGACTAGGGAAGCCTCCTGAATTAAAGGCATGGCGAAAACGGATGTGCTGGACCTCGGACGTCCAGACCACAAGTTGCCAACCGAGGTGCAAATAACACAGTTCTACTGTGGATCTTGCAGCACAACATACTTCACGCTCCCCAGTGGAGACCACATGATATATTCATTGTGGTTATATGAGAGCAAACGCAGAAGAAGAAAAAGAAGATTACTTTGAAACGGATTACATTTTCATCTGATTCTACTTCTGTGTTCGCTCTCTGATAACTTCCATGACAGATTGTGTGATTTCTGCTGCGGTGCATGAAATATATTGTGCTGCTAATTTTTTTGCATAGCTGTGTTATTTGCACCTCGGAAGGCCCAGTACATCCACTTTCATCATGCCTTTAATTCAGATAGTGAACTTCCCTAGTTTGTGACAGCCTTCCTATCTGTCATCAGGCTATGGATGTGTATCAACTCAACACCAGTTGAAAAACTGACAGTTTTCCACCCACTGTGCCGTTCTGTGGACTTTACAGGCCAAAACATGTCCCTGGGTGGCAGTCTCTGTGGAGATGGTAGTCATGGATTTAGGCTTGGGTCCACTACGTCAATTTTGCACGAGGTGTTCTGCTGCCAGTGAACTCTTCTCGCTTAATTAGACGTATTGTGCCTGTGCCCATCAGGTACTGAACATTTTATCTCTGCAAGCATGATTCCAGTAATGGAAAGCATTGATGGTAGAGTTGGGACTAAGTTCGCCCTCTTAGCCGAGGTGTCATTCACCGACATTGTCCAAGTCTGAGTCTCTACACATTTTTAAGAGTACCTGAGTCTAGAAGCTTATTCTCAAGCTTAACAAAACTTTGGACTGTCCTCTGGTGCTGTGCTGCCCTCTCATTGTACTCAACATGTTATCCTTGTGTCTCTCACTTTTTATCTTGATATCTACCCATTTCGTGACAATTGCAGTGGTCGCCTTTCTAATGCTGGAGCCCTACTGTCTTGTGTCACTGTGTGTTGATAATTATGCTGCATGTGTTAGCACATAGGTGTCAGAGATACTGTTTGTCTTTTTGCAGTTAATTTTCATTCCATCTATAGTCTCCACATTAATGAACATGGTCCCCAAAAATGTTGGCCAAAAGCAGCACAAGCTGCTGTAGTTTTTTTTCCAGGGTGAACCACGAGGAGGTATTTTTGGGATCTTGATTATCTGCTAACCCTGGGTCTGGCAAGAACAATACAGTACCCTTAGCACCCCTGTTCTGATTACCGCAGATCTCTCTCATGCTAAATAAATCTAGAAATAAATTATTTCTCACAATGTTGTAGTTAATATATTGTTCGTGTATCTTTTATTTTGGTGCATGTATTGTTTCTATATTTATTATTTTTCTATTTGCCATGCAGCTCAGATCTCCATGATTGAGTCTATTTTTGTGAGGAGTCACTTCATCCCAGACAAATTCAAGAAGACAAATAGACAGACAGAAGCTGTTCAAGTGGAGGCACAGTCCAAGGATACAACCTTGCCCCCACAGAATGGCATTCAGCATATCTTCTCTTCTTCCTCATTCAGGTACATGTTAGACAAAGCAAATAGTGATACCATATAGAAATCTGTATACGCCAATCTGTGTATGAGTATTGTACTTTTAAAAAAATAACAAATTTAAAGCATAGCAGCTAATTCTCATCTGCAAGCTTTGGAGAAGGTACAAAATCAGGCACTTCATCTTATCACGGGTGCCATAAATGAAATGGAAAAAATTATAGGCATCACATCCTTACCATGCAGGGGGGACACTAAGACCATGATCCAAGCAGAAAAGGACAAGAGTGCACAAATACACCCAATGTAGACCAATTTCGGTGACCTAGCCAGTGGGAGGGTGAAGAAAAGCAGTTTTATTCACAATTCAAAAACTAAATAGAAAATACAAGAATGAACTACTAGACATAATAAAAGAAGTAACACCAAGAAGTAACTCTCAGTTCCATGGAACAATATCAGAATCTCACAATCAGAACCACCATACATAACACTTACACTATGAAAGAACAGAATACTTTCCATAAAAAACTATAATGTGCGACATCATTGAAGATATGTACCTTATAATAATAATAATAATAAAAGGAACCATAACCAATCAAGGTCACTCTCCCCTCAACACCGAAAGGTACATGAGGACAGAAAGAAAAAGAAGAAGAAAAAGATAACCTATCAGGGTCATAGGTGTGCTACATTGGATACATAGGCACCAATAGCTCTCAAAACAACTCTATCCTCAGGTATTTGGAGCAATGTAGAGGCCAGACATTTTAATATGGTTAGCAGCACTATTAGTCTCCTATGGAGGTGATTTCAACAAACTGGCTCAATGGCAGACCAATTGCTTAGTAGAAAACTCAGAGTCACAACTACTGCCGAAGACCACTTCATATGGTTACCTAATAAATGGATTTGCATCTGTGTCCTCCACAGTCCAGTCAATACCAGCAGTTGATCAAATTTCAGATCAAACAGACAGGAACTGACTGCACATTGCCGGTCTTTATGCTAGAAGACCCTACAGTGGTTCTGTTCTTACAGACCAGCATTGCCAGAACCGACTGCAGTGGGCAAACCAGCATTGTCATGGACCATTGGGAATGATTGGAGATGAATTTGGTTTAGTTAAAGTATCTTCATGCCAAGGCTGAAACATTATTTTCGTAAAATATAATGTTGGTACACGTTTGAAATATTGTTGTGTTTCTTTTTTTGAACAGTATATAAAATCTCTAGTGACTTCTAATTCTAAAACTCTTGTTAAGAATAGCTCTAAAACTCTTAACTCTCAAGACTGGATCTAAACTGCCGATCGAGGACTAACTGCCCAAGCACTTACTAACTCCGATCAAACACTAACTGCCCCAACACTCACTAATTACTTTTTTTGTTTTATATTGTCTTTCCCCATGTGGATGATGGTTAGCCACACCTGCTGTTAAGCGTAGGGGAAAGCCTCAGTTTTAATTCCAAGGCCAGATGTGTTGCCTAGGCTGTGTTGAGTCTATGTTTGTTCAAGGTTATCTTGATGTTTTATATCCACTGTTTTCAGTATACTTTTGGCTTTATATCAAGATTGTCAATGACGCAAAATTAAATCAAGCAGATAAAGTCAAGTATCTTGGCAATATTTTAACATCAGATGGCAGGTACTCCAATGAGATCAAGAACAGGATAGCAATATTTTGAAATCAACATTTCAAAAAATGAGAAACATTCTATGCAATGAAATAATACTCATGCATATATGAGTTCAAATACTAGGATGTTTATTGAGACAATCTTTCTTTATGGAAGAAAAGCATGGACAGTAAACAAAAGTGCCCAAGATAAGCTGGAGGCAACTGAGATGTGGTTTTTAAGAAGAATTATGAAAATTCCTCTAACAGCCAAGAAAACTAATGTAGAAGTTCTCAGAGATGCTGGAGGTTTGGTTGGTTGGTTGGTTGCTGATCCAGCGGTCCATGGGCTCATGCCCTTTGACCTAATGCCATTAGATGGCATTATATTGCTGGGAAGTCTGTGGATTTTCGGCCCACCCCGGGACAGAGCCAGAGAATAACTATCACACCTCCAGGAAGGTAGGTTTCAACCTATGCACTGCTCCTAGCCACTGTAGCCAAGATAGGGTTCACTGTGCTCATTCCCCGCCACCAGTTGACTACTGGTTATGCCGAACTTCTCTATTGCTCCAGGCATGCAACCAAATGTTCAAGTCAAAAGGATTGTCACGTCCTGAGTCACTGTGCCTCTATGATGGGCCTCAGCCATAGGAAAAACAGTGATGTCAGTTTCCTCCTCCTCAGTGCTGCACAGTACATCTCTGGCTCCCTCCCAACCACAGAGGATACATATATATTCAGGCAAACATGTAAAACATTTGAACAAAAAAACAAAATCATAATTGTATAGATGACGTGCCATGAAGCTTCTATAAGACGATAACCTCAATATAACGGCATGTCATCCACTAAGGTTTTCTGTTGCATGGATGGTATGTCTGGTGGGCCATTGGTGAGACCCACAGACGCAACCACATGCGTTAGATGCTGGAGTAAAACAACAAATTATAGTGAAAATTAGAAACAGACAATAAAGATTTTGAGGGCATGTGATAAGGAAAGCAAAACTTAAACATTTAGTAACCACTGTAAAGATCAAGGTGAGAAGAGACAGGGGAAGAGAGAAATTTTTGGATGAGTTCTCACTGTGGCACAAAAAGAAGTTACCAACTGAACTTATTTACAACACAAGAGACAGAGTTGTGGAGAAGCATGATCACTACGTCACTCGACATGATTCTTGAGTGATTGATTTAAGCCTGAATTTGATAGAATGATTTCTAACCATCAGTATGTCAATTTCTCTGTCAATCAATTTCATACTCAAACTGGACAACAAATCAAAGCACTATACACTCTAATTCCCTAGCTATATTCCAAGACCACCTTTACAGGTACAACTTTCAACTGTATCATGACCATGCTAGTAAATCACAGTGTCAGCTCATTGTAAGAGTTTCACTGTGATGGGTTCTTCCTCCTAACCTTTCTAGAGTTTCAAGATGGTTGAAAGTGAAAGTGGTAATTTTATAGTCATAAGTACAGCAGTCCTGTCTTGACTGATAGACCCACTTCATGACTTAAAACTCCATGTCCACTACAGGTGAGAAAGGTAATTCTCAGACTCTGCCAGACTGGTGTCAAAACTGCATTCCAAAGCAGGAAATACTGGTCATTAAGAACTAGTATCAGGGATCAATGTATAATTCACTCCTGACCTCCTACATAATGTCCAGTACTATCATTTACTAATGTACTGCCTGGGTGATCGTAGCACCTCATCTTTAGTCCTTCAACTGAGAACAAATTCTTTCTTTATCTTAATAAGCATAAATCTAATTTTACCTACACACCCCCCTCCCCCAAATGCATAATACTATTACACAAGTATGTGTTATGTGTTCATTAGCTGTATAAAGTGTAAATTGCACAAATGAAGTAGAAATAGTATTCAGTGAAAGTCCAATTCAACACCATTTTTCTACCAATATTGTGTTATCAATGTCAAACTTAGACATTGGATTCTAGATCAATTCATAAGATTAACACCACTGAAATGAAATGTGTAAGACATATGATTGAAGTTAGCTTGAGAGACAAAATCAGGAATAAAGAACTAAGAAAACAATTAGGGACCAAGTCAACATTAGAATACATTCAGAAACAACAAGTTCAATGGTTCGGCCACAAACAGACAGAAAGAGCAAAGTATTATCCAAGAAACCTATAACACATGATACGAAAACAGTCGACCTATTGGACGCCCTCATAAAAGGTGGATAGATAGTGTATTAGAGACACTCGGAAAGTATAACAGCAGAAGAGCAAATAGAAGAGCAAAAGAGCGTACACTCACTCTCCTCTCAACACAGAAAGGTACATGAGGACAGAAAGAAGAAGTGAAAGTCATCTGATGGCTATAAAAGAAAATTGGTAGCGTATCCTATACAGAAATTAGCCATCAAACCAGAATGTTTTGGCCGTTGTGATTTTCTTACCAACAAAAAAAATTTTTTCAACTAAATATTAAAACACTGATTATGATTATACATTGAACCACAATTTAAAAACACCCAAATTGACTTCCATAAGAACAAAAGCTGTACGGATGTTATCTTTACACTTAGACACCTAACAGAAAGAGCCACATAAAACCAAAACAAATTATACATTGCATTTGTCGACCAAGGAAAGGCTTTCGACAGAGTAGACAGACAAAAAGACAACAATTATGGAAAACACTATCAATATACGGAGTACCAGAAAATTTACCGGTAATCAATATATGCAAGGGCATTTATGCTAATAGTCAATGTGAAGTAAGCATAAATACAGGAATTTCCAATATGTTCCAAATTCAATCAGTAGTTCGCGAGGGTTGTGTTCTATTCCCTCTACTTTTTATAACATATATCGACCACATCTGCAAAACAACAAGTACCAACAAAGAAGATAACATAAAAGACAAATTGAATGACTACTCTTTGCAGACGATCAAGTACTAACAGTGACATCAGAAGAACAATTGCAAAATTATATGAACAGACTCTACACAACATGTCAAAAATTCAACATGAAGACTACTATTGAAAAGTCCGAAATAATGGCAACAGCAAAGAAAGAAAGAAATATCACTATCTCCATTGATAATAAACACTGTAAACAGGTAAATGAGTTCACTTACTTAGGAAGCATTATTTCGAGTGAAGGAAAAAATACAGTAAAGAGATATAAAATATATGCAACAAAACATACCACATACTAGGACAGATGACATATATTTTCAAGAACAAAAATTTAAACATAGACACTAAAGTTGCATTATACAAGACTATTATTATTCCATCACTGTGCTACCAATACCAAACCTGGACAATGATAGCACAAGATAAAAGAAAAATAATGACATCAGAAAGAACATGTCTACGAAGAATACTCGGAGTGTCATTAAGAGATAGAATTAGAAACGATAACATCAGACAGATAACCAAAACAATACCAGTATTAGAACTAATCAAAAGACAATAGATGAAGTTGTTTTCACACGCTTCTAGACTACCTGCAGATAGCATGCCACAAATGGCCATGACACATAGACATCACAGCTATAAAGTCAGAGGGAGACCATGTAAAAGATAGATTACAGAAATCAAAGAAGTCAAAGGAACAAGCTTACAAACAGCACACAAGAAGGCCATCTCCAAAGAACTCTTCCACCCCTGATGCCACATAGCAAACAAGGGCCACAGCGTATAGATAGTGATTTTTTAGACTATAAATATATTTAATAGTGTGCCATTGCTTTCTGAGTGGTCCTGATGCATAATTGCCTCTGGCGGGGATCAAACTCGATACCTTAGCCATTTCAGACATCTTTGTACCACCCAGGCACAGAGCCAGACATAAAAATGTTTGCCATCACAAGTGTGAGAAAAGGAACACGGCTGGACCATTCCATCAGAAACATCATCCTATCTTTAGAAAAAGGTTTAGATGAACAGAAGTGAGGCTAGTGTAATCTTTGAAGAGTATAGTGACAATGATGTGAGTGCTGAAGTGAAGTATGCAACCATATTCAACTCTGAACTGGAGGACATTCATCCATAATGGAGGATGAACGCATTCCTTCCCAGGAGAAGGATGAATTGTGATTGTGACAAAATGAAACTGTAAACCAGTCAGATAGCCTAACAGAGAAATTATAACAGATTGATAAATAATATACAACCTTCATTTTATGCAGATTAAGGTTTCACAATTCTTACTGCCGACATCAGTTTCTACTAATCTTAATAATATGCCTAGCTAAGATCAACCTCTAATAAACAACTATATGCCTAGCTAGATCAGCTTCTAATAAACCCTACGACTATTTTCTAGAACTGGGGTCATCAACCTTCTTTGGTCCGAGTGACGGATTCACAAAACAGGTGTTTACCTTGATCATCTATATCATAATACTCATAATATTGCCATATTTATCTCTCATCATATTTAAACAATTCCTGTGGTTGAAGAGAATGTACATTACAATGATAAATGATCAAATGTAAATGACATTCTTGTCAAATTGCTGAGAAGAAAACAGATAGAGAAGATCCACTGTCATAAAAAATCTTGTCTTAATATAAAAGAACTATACAGAGAAAATAAATATACCGCGTATTTATAAATTATAATAATTTATTTGTGTCTTTAAATGCATGTTCAATTCTTGTCATTGATTTGTTTCTTGAAAGATGTGTTAAATTCTTGTCATTGATTTGTTTCTTGAAAGATGTGTTAAATTCTTGTCATTGATTTGTTTCTTGAAAGATGTGTTAAATTCTTGTCATTGATTTGTTTCTTGAAAGATGTGTTCAATTCTTGTCATTGATTTGTTTCTTGAAAGATGTGTTAAATTCTTGTCATTGATTTGTTTCATGAAAGATGTGTTAAATTCTTATCATTGATTTGTTTCTTGAAAGATGTGTTAAATTCTTGTCATTGATTTGTTTCTTGAAAGATGTGTTAAATTCTTATCATTGATTTGTTTCATGAAAGATGTGTTAAATTCTTATCATTGATTTGTTTCTTGAAAGATGTGTTAAATTCTTGTCAACATGGAAGAAGAAAAAAGGAATATCTTTATTAAGAATTTAAGAAAATGGTATAGAGTTTTCTGCTTTGAATAACACCTTCCTGCAGTGATATGAAAAACTGTCATCCACAAGTTCAGGTCCTCCTCAGTTGAGTAAGCTAGGTGATACCAGAACTTGAATAAGGTTGTTTCAAAGGCATGGTTGTAAGGGGGAGGGGAGTTGTTATGGATACATGTTTAGTCCTCAAGGGGATGCATTCAAATGTCGCAGAATCCCAGGATCATCATGTCCTGCCAGTAGCACAGTACATGCTCTGCATCAACTAGCTCATCATTCTTCTTTCACATCTATTGACCCATCCGCAGTGATGGCACATCTAGTGTTCCCCATCACCTAGAAGTCTACTACAAAGGGATAAATATTTTCATCCTCAATGGGGATTATTTGATAGAAAACAAAAGTGGGAAATTGAAACACAGCATGCAGTGGCAGTAATACATTTTTATAGGTGACAGGTTGTCAGCCAACTTTCCTTAGTCACATCTTACAACATGCCTGGAAAGGAGACAGTGACCTTATTCTTTGCACCCTGAACTAGAAAGTCCAGGCCCTGGTTGCTAAATGGGGGGGAGGGGATGCTAGTTGATTGTATGTAATTAAATAATTGAACATTTTTGTTATTATACCCCTTCTGAGTAGAAGGCTTCTTCAATAGACATTGTACTAAACTGAAAGCTGTAGTTTTATGGGTATGAAAGAAAGCTCTGAGAAACCACCCCACTGCACATAGGAAGTAAGAGAACAAATCACTTGCAATTCCTGGGGTTATCAACAGCAACAATCTATTGTTATAATAACTTTTGTATTTTTTTAAATTCAATTATAGATTTGAGACAGCACTCCTATACAATGGTGTCACACATGACATTGTTGCAGAACGAAGTGTACAGTTTGATGTGTACATGACACAGAAGCACACGCATAAAGCATTCCTAATGGCCATGGTCCACTTACCACTGCGTACTGCGGTCAAGCATCCTATACGAGAAAAGTATTCATTAATACCATGTATGAATCATACCATTCCCAACAATATGCGGGTATACAGTGCTAGAGACATTATTTTTGATAAATCTGCATTTTTCTATGATCGGTCACCATCCAGATCAAGTTCTTTGCAGTCTGATTTTAGCTGTGCACATGCAACACATGATATGAATCCAGAAGATTCTGAAGAAGATTGTGTTCGTAGATCATCCTTGGAGTTCTCAGATTCCAATTTCTGTGATGGTCTGGGAAGTAGTATTGATAGAAAGTCTAGTCTTGATAAAGATAGGGATTCAACAGCAGCAGATTCTGTGTCAGTTAGCACAGGCAATGATGACACAAAAGATGCCAGAGAGATGTTAGGTTGTCAAGCCACAGTCCCTCTAAGTGTTACAAGTATGGGTAGTAATGAAAGCCTCAAACCAAAGAAGAAGATTATACCTAATGAATTATTGGACAAGAGCACTGGCTCAGATAATAACTTTGCAAGTCTTGATAATGTTAATATACACAATTTTGTTATTCACAAGATAGACAATGATCATGTCAGAAGTGAGCTGAAGATATCAGAACTACATAGTGATGTAATATCAAATGTCACAAAGGCAGAAGGTGAAGACATCTTACAAGTTCTGCCAAGTGGCAGAAAGAAAATCATTCCTCCTGAGTTGGGGGATACAAAAGAGTTTCAGAAACCTCTAGAAAACTGTAGCTCCTATCAGGGCAATATGATCAATGATTCATGCAATAACATTTGTTTTTATGATGATATTAACAGAGATATTAAAAAGATTAGCCAAAGTAATGTACCAAGTATCACACATCCAGTTCTTGAGGAAACAGGTTTGACACTGGAGAGAAGGGATTTGGGAAATCAACTTAAGCAGAATGGAAACCTTAATGATCATGAGTATGACATATCATCTCAAGTCACCCAACCTAAGCAGTCTACTAGTTTAGAAGCATCTGATACAGATCAGAAGTGTGATATCTCATCTCAAGTCACCCAACCTAAGCAGTCTACTAGTTTAGAAGCATCTGATACAGGTCCAACCTCAACCCCAGTATCACGGCCTGAAACTCCAATTTGGGATTTCTACGATTTCACTCTTGAGGAAAGTGCAGATCCTATAGAAAATAGTTCTGTTGCAGCAGCTAGTTCTTCCACAGATGATGCTTCTACGGCACTGGGAACTCTACAGGAGAGTATTTTACGATTGAGTCGAAGCTCTAAAACTCTGGATACCTGCAGGGTTATTGGTCCCATCCTTCCAACTGTGATGATTGAAGATGAAATGGATGATGATGATAATTATACAGATACTGATGAGGGTGTTGATAATGATGATATTGATGATGATGAAAGTTGAACATTGTATCTGTTGTCCATGTCATGGAAACAGGGTTTCCAGTTTGGGGCCATATTTTTACCTGAAATTTTACAATAATCATTTTCTACTAATTTGGCAACACTGCATGGAATATTCTTTATATTTACATCTGCAATCAATATACTCATATTTTGATAAGCTTTAAATTAATGATATAATTTTCACTACACATACCACTGTGGAGTTATAGTTATCAACCATCTACTGGTCAGTTACCACAGCACAGCAATGAAGCATAATTAGAATCTCATACTATTCCATTGTTGTTTGTAAATATACTATTGAAAGATTGAAATATATGACAATATTGTATATTTATGTGTTTGCATTTACCTTTTATTCATGTATATGTATGTGTGATTTCTTAGTGAGAGAAGTTTAAGTTGTGACATTTAGTTGCTATACATTTATTAAAGGTATTTATTGACATATAAATATGAATTGTTTCTAGAAAATTGAGTCATTTTTTGTCTTCTTCTTCTATTTCTGCATTCGTTCTCAAACTTCTGCTAGTTAGCAGGATGTAGTCCAGAGAAAATAATGCTTCATGTCATTTATGACAATGGTTAAAGTCTATGGTTTATGACTTAATGGTTTAAGTCTATGGTTTATGACTTAATGGTGATATCTGTGCATTTCAGCCTGATACATCTGACTTCAGCATGGCTGTTGCATCACTTGACCTTTAGATCACACTCCATACCCACACTTCTTTAGTCTTCTCTAGTGACAAGCATGACATGTCACAGTGCTGCTGCCATTGTGGTCCCCAGCAACACACAGAGAACTGCTGCAATTAAAATTGTAGACAGAATGTTTGGTCTGAAGAGTGAGGCAGAACTTATGAATGAAACATGACCAATCCAATTGTCATTGCAGGGTCATTGCCAAAAATCTATACAATATTTGTTATATGCTATTTTGAAGTATCTTCTTATATCAGTCTTTCAAGCACATACCATTTTTGTATGCCATGTTCATAAGATATTAAACTCTATACATGTCCAGAACTGTGGCAAAGAGATGTACATTGTTTGTCTCTAGCAGCCAAGGTACCTGGCTCAATCTCTACCAAGGTATTTGTACTGTTCAGTAAAGCAAGGGCAAGCTGCTGAATTTAAAATTTCACCTAGAAAATCTCTACAGCCAGAACATACTGGATTGATTTCTACATCCTATATATAATATGTTATCAACTATTTTAAATTTGCTTAAAAAATTGTTTTTGACACAATGACTCTAGTCCAAGTCATTGTCTTTTCCCAGGTTGATGATGTTGCTGATTTTTTCCTTAGTTGTCATTACATCTAGGGGTGGAATCTTTAGCTTGTATTTCAATGTAAGATGAGTCACACTGATTGATCTGTATCCATGTTTGTTCACATTCCAAAATATCCCTTAAATTATCAATAATAAATGAGATTGCTGTAAAACTGTATAACAGTTAAATTACGTCTATGAACCGATTCGATTATAAACCAAGGACTTGATTTTAATGTCTGAAATGTGACAAAAGTCTAGAATCCGTTTTTATGTTGAGGTGTAGAATCCCATTACTATAAGAATGAAGGGACAGGTGAAATCATGCTAAAAGGAAATTAACACACACTTTGTATAGGAAAAATATATGCAATTTTTCACTAACTAAGCATATAACCACCCTGTTTCCTAGAAAAAAAAGCACATGTGACATATTCTTTACAGAATGTGGTATTCCTTATCGATTCTCTGAACAATTCTGCGATTCTGCTTGAGTCGACCTGCTGCAGCAAGAGATATGCTTAAACAATCTGATATATCACTGCACTATCACTGTCTTGAATGCCCTCTTCCCCTGCTGCTGTTAACTCTGCCTTACGCTACTAATCTTTCTATACTGTTATGTCTCTTTATATGACCAAAAAACACATCTTTCTAGTTAAGATGTTGTTTAACTTCTTGACTCTTCAATGTTTATTGATCTTAACACTTCTTGATTTGTCTTTTTAGTTGACATAAAATTATTCTGTAGCAACTCATTTCAAAAGCAGTGATTCTCTTTGTTATTGTTTTATGTAATGTCCATGTCTTTGATCTATTCCACAACCATATATTGTCACTGTAAATACACATGTTCTGATTATACATAGTTTGGCTATGCTTCTGGTACCTTGCCAAAGATTTTTCATTTGTGCAAGTTTCAATGTCACCATTGCAATTCTTCTCTTGATTTCAACAGTGCAGTCTCCTGAGCTATTTATTTTTGTGCCCAAATACTGGAAATTTGTAACATCCTCTAATTTGAAATTGTCAATTATATTTGGTTGTACTTTCACTTTATCCATTGTCATAATTTGTGTTTTCTTCATATTTAAGAACATGTTTTGGTCTTCCCTGTGATTTTTTTTGTTGATCGTAACATTTACTTTAGACCATCTCCATTTGTTGTGAAAAGAACTGTGTCATCAGAACATCTGATTTCTGGGATCTGATGACCACTGATGGTAAGAGGTTGGAAGTCAGAATATGTCATTTCGTCTTTTACGCTTCACATTATGTTTTCAACATAGATGTTGAACATGTACAGTGAAAGTGTGCATCCTTGTCTAACTTCTTTCTGTACATTAAACCATTCTGAAAATGTTCCATACACTTTTACCTCTCTTGTTTGTGGTACAGCATTGTGATTAAATATGTGAGATGTTTTGGAAACCCCATGCCGACCGTAATTTATGGTGTCATACACATTCAAATGCATTAGTGTAGTCGATGAAACAAGAATGTGGGTCTAAATTGAATTCCCTGCATTTTTCTATAATGATTCTCATGTTGAGGATATGGTCTCTGCCGGATCTAAAACCTGTCTGTGCCTCATGAACTTCTGTTTCCATCTTATTTTTCATTCTCTTCATAATGATGTGTAATAGTATTTTTCTAGCTTGACTTATCAAAATGATAGTGCTGTAGTAAGTGCATAATTGTAGGTCGACTTTTTTTGGTAAAGTAATATAAACATACAGGGAGAGAAACTACAACAAGTAAAACAGT
Organism: Meghimatium bilineatum; assembly: GCA_034231615.1. Lineage (NCBI taxonomy): Eukaryota > Metazoa > Mollusca > Gastropoda > Stylommatophora > Philomycidae > Meghimatium > Meghimatium bilineatum. The sequence continues at coordinate 51,155,874 of CM067300.1, forward strand.
ATCAATATCTTGGACACATAGTCACAAATGATGGCAGATGTGAAACAGAAGTTAAAAGGAGAATAGGAACGGCTAAAAGTACCTTCAATGACGTGAGGAAATTATTAATATCTAAACAAATTACAAACAGGTTAAAAATGAGAATTATAAAATGCTACATCTATTCCATATTAATGTATGGCTCAGAAACATGGTCACTAAATAAACAATTAGAAGACAAAATTGATGCCTATGAGATGTGGGTATATAGAAGAATAGGGAGAACATCATGGAAAGAGAAGAAAACAAATAAAGAGGTGCTAAAGACACTTAATATAAAGAAAGAACTACTAAGAGAAATAAAGATCAGGCAAATAAAATACTTTGGACACATTAAAAGCCATGACACCTTATTGAAGACCTTACTTGATGGTAAAGTCAAAGGGAAGCGAGCAAGAGGTAGGCAGAGATACAAGTGGGAGAGTAACATCACACGATGGACAGGTTACAGTCTAGCAGAGTGCACCACCAAGACAAGAGAAGGAGATGTTGGAGATATGTTGCAGCCAACCTTCGTTGCGGAGACGGCACTTGATGATGATGATGATGAATATAAACTGATCGCTTCCAGTCCTTTGGCCATATAGCAGTTTTCCAGATCTTGCAACATAGGCTATGGTGTATAAGGACACTTTCTTCTCCATCTGCCTGGATCAATTCTGTTTTTATTTCATCGCATCCTGGGGATTTGCCTTTTAAAACATTGTGTAAGGAGTTCCTGATCTTCTCCTGTGTTGGCTCTGGTTTATATATATATATATATATAAATGAGTACATACTAACGGAAGGGAAAGATATCTTACGTACATGGAAGGAATACTGCAGTGAGATGTACAATGACCCACGTAAAACAAAAAAACAAATCAATAAATGAATATGAAAAAGAACAAGACCTACAAAGGAAGAAGTAATATACGCAATACAAAATTTAAAGAAAGGAAAATCACCAGGCAACAATGGTTTAACAACAGAAATTCAGGGGACGAGGCAAATTTTGTGGTAAATCAAAATTTACCACACAACTCTGCTGCAAAATATATTTGGTAAAGCAGCACATGGCTGGAGGAATGGAAAAAATCATTATATATATCCCTCCTTACAAAAAGTGACTCAGATTTTCTCCAATTACCAAACTATAGCCCTTATAAATCAAGCAAGTAAAATAAAGTTAAACAGCATAATGCAAAGAATCAAACTAAAATTAGAGATCGTTATAAACGAAAGACAAGTCATTTTCAGATCGGGCAGAGGAACAAAAGATCACATCCTTAACATGAGGATTATTATAAAAAAGTGTAGGGAACTCTCAACTGACCTGCACATGTGCTTTATAGATTGGAAGGAAAAAAAGAAAAACTCAGATATTATAAACACATTGAAGATGCGAGAGTGTTGGTTACTAAACACAATAACAAAAGGAAAACTACACCTGTTTGGTCATATAAAGAGACACAACTGTAGAAAGACAGTGGAGGGCAGAGCATCTGGCTGGAGGAGAAAGGACAGACCAAGAAGACAATGGACTGATGACATTAAAGATAACATGAATACGTTGTTGGAAAATGCAAGCCGTATGTTCAGGGGAGTTCATTGGAAAGACAATGCTCAGGAGAGAATAGGTCACACGACATATATATATATATATATATATATATATATATATATATATATATATATATATATATATATATATATATATATATATATTTATATAGGGAGAAGGGAGAGACGGTAATTTAAAAAAAAAGGTTGCATGTGCTTAAGTTAAACAGGTACACCATCAATTGTGTGATTAATTTAAGCAGTTAGGTACACCATCAATTGTGTGATTAATTTAAGCAGTTAGGTACATCATCAGTTGTGTGATTAAGTTAAGCAGTTAGGTACACCATCAGCTCTGTGATTAAGTCAAAAGTGAAGTGGTTATCATGAAATAAGCATGCATCTGTATTTTTAATAACCGCTCCTTCCCCCCCCCCCCAATCAAATGGAAAGAAAAGTTTAGTGTTATATTATTCTGGCTTGTTTGTCAGTTCTCAAAACTTGCCTGATAAAATATTGACATGCGTGGTTCTGTTTAATAGGAAACAGGACTACTTAAAGAGATCTGCAGAGAAGAAATGTCTGTTCAATTTTGTTTACTTAACTTACAAATGATTCATCTCTTACATTTTATTTGATATTTGATCTTCATTCCTTTCTTTTCATAGTCGATTGGATTGCATAGTTTTGTATCATTTAGTACATATCTCTATTGTGTACTTAAAGTTTCTGGCATTTGCATGTCCTGTCCATTTTGATTTTAAGACACCTCAATTATTCAGATAAATGTGCAACTTATTGTTTCTTGTTTTCTGTGAAATCTATAAATATCTTCTTATATTTTATTTGTATGAGTAGCTGCAATGTAAAATTTTCTTGCTGTGATCTTATTCTCCTGTGTTGATATCATAAGTTGTCCACACATTTATTCCTCATTATGAGTCCAGTGAAACTTCCAACATTTTGTTATGCTTGATTTCCTAAATGCCATGTCATTTATGTCAGTTGTCCAAACTCTAATTTCTGACCATGTGTCCAGTCAATCTCCCAACATTTTCTATTTCTAGATACTTAGAAGACTAATGTGTTGGGCCACTGACACAATTAAACCGGTGGCACAATGAATGTCCATTCTCTGGACTATATCCTTTGGAAATCTAGCAGAACCATTATCCTGCAACAAGAGAGATCCAGTGAGAGTTTGAGAATGAGTGCATAAATATTTTTAGATTTCCTAAATGCCATATCATTTGTGATGAGGTTCTCCACATACTCTAATTACCGACCATGTGTCCAGTGAATCTCAAAATTGTACTATATTGCTAGATTTTCTAAGAATCATCTATCAATTATGTTATTATTCTCACTAACTACATTCTATTTCTCTTAGAAATCTGTTCATTGAGTGTACAGTTTATTGCCATCATCAGATACATTACTGAGAAATATTCATTTCCACAAGGCTCACACTCCTTCATTTGCTGGAGATCTGTATGGCAGTGTTTAATTGCATACCTTGAATTCAAGTAGACATATTTTCGATACTGGCTCATGAAGTATTGTTTATAATTACATTTTGTTTGAAATTCCAAGGGATTATTTGTTGAAGGTATGAGTGGCACTCTCAGAGTGATGTTCTATTGGAGAAACCCATGTACAATGAAGCCAATCATCTATGCCTTTTTTATCAATGGTTTGTGAAGTTGCTTAGCAACATGTTATCGACATTGTGTTACTAACCTCTAGGCCTATGCATGTACTATTGTGATCTATTTATCTCTATTATCTTTTCTCTGCTGTTGCTATAATGTGTCGCAGAATTTAATGATCATCAGTTTTTGGGCTATGCCACTATTGTGATGCTGCTACTATCTATGATATATATTCTTACAAATGTACCATTTTACATGTACATGAATGTGTTAAATATTGTTACAACCTATAATACACCTGTATTTTATGCATATTTTCCACACATTTTTTGTAAATTTTATATATCTCAGGTAAGGTCATGTGAAGAATGACCATCATTTGTTGTATGGTGGCCTGTCATTCAGTCAAATATTTTGTAAACAGATAGACAGATCATTAGACTTGGAGAGATAACCTAAGTTGCTGGAAATATAGGGGCTCATTCCTCCAGTATTTTGTAAATATTTCTTATAATGTGGAAGATGTGTGTTTGTAAAGCAAAAATTATGTTGGTTGTTGTTTCAATGCACACTAGCTGGTAATATTTTGTAACTTAGTCTTTTTTTTGCTGACAAAATATGATAAATAGCTGATTTGATCTAAGGTTAAAGTATCAATATTATGTCACATCTGACAATCATTTTCTTGAGAGATCAGACACAAGCAAAGCAAATTGATCTCCTAAGTTAGGGCTCTCAGCCAGAGCCATGAGGCACATCTTATTGTTGGTGGTGGGGGGGGGGGGTGTGAAAACATGAAGAAAATATAAATATGAAGGGAAAATTGCAATAACTTGTTTATTTATACCACAAGAAGAAAAATATGCCCATCTGAAACAGCTCTGGCGGATTTGCTCTATGGCCCTGTCTCGATGCTGGTGACCACAGTCCAGTTCAATGATGATATCCATATCAGCATCTGATTTCGACTGGAGAATGAGAAAGAAGAAGACGATTAATTATTATGAGTGGACATCACAGCTTTTCTTGGGAGCACAGAAGTGCTCAGTCTCCCCAAGTAAATGTGAAAGTATCATCAAACTCTACAGACACTTCAGAGTTCTAGGCATGTCACTCTGGAAACATTAACACACAAATTTCGCCAGGTCTCTCTGTTATCAGTTCTTTGTTTGAATGTGGAGAATCTTAATCCTGTCCAATCTTCAATATTTTCAATCCATGCAATCAAAATGTATGCATGTTGATGGTTCCTGTGGCTTGCTAGATGAACACATTCATCATTTTGACCCTTAGATGGCCAATTTTATTTGTACCAAATTAAATATTAAATTCTCCCAGTGTACATGTTTAGAGAGTGGTAGAAATTGAAGTAACCAGGAGAGATGGTGCATCCTTTCTAGAAAGATCAGAACTCACAAACACAATGAACTTAGGGCACTGAGCTTAATTTAAATGTCTGATGAACTAGTGAGCTGAGAACGTATGAGTGTGTCCCCGGTGCCAGGATGCTGGTTCCAAATCATGAATCAAGATTCGTGTATTGAATAATTATAATTTATAAATACATGTATCTCTGCTATGTGATTTAAGCTTTTGTTAATATTTTGTTATGATGAGCCTTCCTACGGGTTTTCACCTGTAAAAACAGGAACTTTTAGGTTATCAAAAGCATCAGTTGTAATTGATTGGTATAGCAATAGAACACTTTACACCAGGAAATGAGATGAGTTCTCAGTGTAGCGTATAAGCTAGTGATGTGATGTGTTCTCACCTGAGCACTTGTAGGCAGCTACAATCACTAGATCTTGTAAACACAGCTACAATCACCATATCTTGTAAACAAAGCTACAATCACCAGATCTTGTAAACACAGCTACAATCACTATATCTTGTAGACAAAGTTACAATCACCAGCTCTTATAAACACAGCTACAATCACTATATCTTGTAGACAAAGCTACAATCACCAGATCTTCTAAACAAAGCTACAATCACCATGTATTTTAGAGACGGCTACAATCACCAGATCTTGTAAACACACTTATAATCACCAGATCTTCTAGACTAAGCTATAATCATGAGATCTTGTGATCTACAATCACCAGATTTAATTTGTAGATACAATTAAAATAACCAGATCTTGCTTGTATATACAGTTACAATCACGATATCTTGTAGACAGATCTACAATTTCGGAACTTCTAGTCAAAGCTACAGTCAGCAGATCTTCTAGGCAAAGTTAGTCATAAGATTTTGTAGATAAAATTACAATCTCCAATTCTTCTAGACAAAGCTACAATCACAGATCTTATAAACACAGCTAAAATAACCAGATCTTCTAGACAAAGCTACAATCACCATGTGGCTTCCGGTTGCCGTAATGTGACGACGTGTTTCCATGTTTACATTTGTGTTTTCTGTATTACGCGAATTTCGATGGTGTGGTTAGCGTATTACTGGTGACAGTATGATGCCAAATTTAGGTCCAACCTGTAGGATCTGTGTTTTTTTTGGTTCTTAGTCGATTATAGGTGGAGTGTATTTCATTCAAGTTGTTCCGACTCTGGAACTCCCTATCTTCGATACAGACAAAAAATGGTGTCTCGACTACTCCCGTTAATGGCTATGTTCACAGCGTAGAATTTCCTCGCAAAGAGACAACCGTAAGTCAACAATAGGGAATATCCATCCCTAGACAAAAAGACTGTAATGGCACGCGAGGTGGAGGAATCCAAATGGATCAACGGCTCAAATGGCGAAACAGCAAAGTGTGTGGTGCACACGAGGCAAGTTCTGGGTATAAGAATGAATATTGGCTGTCCACCGTGGAAAAGACTGGGACCTTACCAAGTACACCCCAAAGCCAAGCAACGGATCAACATCATCTAAAGATTAGGAAACAACATATTAGAATAGGAACATGGAATGTTAGAACACTACACTAGTCAGGAAAACTAGAAAATTTAATATTGGAGGCAGAAGCATTAGATCTAGATATTCCAGGAATAGCAGAGACAAGATGGAAAGATGCTGGGTACACAAGTAAAGAAAATTTTAGTTTTATACATTCAGGAGGAGATTACCATGAAAGAGGGGTAGGAATACTGATCAGGAAAGAAATAGAAAAATATATCAGCGGGTACTGGACATATAATGACAGAATGATGATGCTAAAGATCAGAGCAAAATTGTTTGATCTAGCCATTATACAAACATGTGCACCAACTACAGATTACACTGAAGAAGAAATAGAACAGTACTATGAACAACTGCTCAAACCAGTAAAATCAACAGACATTAATAGTCATGGGAGACATGAATACTAGGCCTTTGACAGAGTCCATACCTGTCAACCAGTTGAGACTAAAAACCATACAAAAAGTTCTGAAAAACCATAATTGAGCATGAAAAACCATACACAATGTTGAGGGGGCTCCATCCACACACACACACACACACACACCAAAAGAAAAAAAAAGTTATTCGAGTTTGTTTGCCACCATTTTTGGCTGTGTGAATTAACAGTAACCTGCTCAAATTCATATTCTGTTTTGCTGGGAGGATGTGTGAACATCCTCCTATCTACGGCCTTGTCGTCAGGACGTGTTGTTGGGCGTAATAAGCAATTTATTATTTTTAAAACCCTATTATTACATTTTTGTGGAATGTAAAATTATCCACATATGTTTGTGCAAGTTTAGTTGTTTGTGCAAGTTTACCCCATACATGTTGCTAAGTGTAAATTTCATGATTTACAATGACCCTCCCCCATCCCTTTTACAAAAAAAGAGTCTGAATGACAACACCAAGCATCACAACAAACTCCTTTAGCAGATGTTTTTGTTACACACTGCCAATAAATACACAAATCTGATTTAGGCGCTAATATAAAAAAAATAGGTTGTATTCAGGACATAGCCATCAACTCAGCCTTTTTTTTTAATGTAGTGATCTTCTAGGAATATGGACTTTTCTTGGCTAGGAATATATTCTTTTCAAAGAATATGGACTGGATATAAATATCAAAAACATGATAATCAGCAAAGACACAGAAGTACAAGAGCTAAACATAAACAGACATGGAGAGAAACTACAAGTAAAACATCAATATCTTGGACACATAGCCACAAATGACAACAGATGTGAAACAGAAGTTAAAAGGAGAATAGGAATGGCTAAAAGTACCTTCAATGACATGAGGAAAATAGTAGTCCAACATGAAAAATTAATAAAATGTCTTCAAGAAATAGGCATAGATGGAAAAGACATCAGACTGATTGGAAATACATATTGGGAACAAACTGCATCAATAAGGTGTGAAAACAGCTACTCACCGACAAGGATGCATTTTATCACCAAGTCTATTTAATATCTAGACAGAGAATACCTTTAAAAATATCGAAGAAATGCCAGGACTCAAGATCAATGGGAAAATAATAAACAACCTTAGATATGTAGATGAAACTGTTCTTTTGGCAGAAAGTGAACATGAACTACAAAGACTAATAGACCAAGTCAATAAATCAAGTAATGAATATGGACTAGATATAAATATCCAAAAAACAAAAACCATGATAATCAGCAAAGACACAGAAGAACAAGTGATAAACATACAGGGAGTGAAACTACAACAAGTAAAACATTATCAATATCTTGGACACATAGTCACAAATGATGGTAGATGTGAAACAGAAGTTAAAAGGAGAATAGGAATGGCTAAAAGTACCTTCAATGACATGAGGAAATTATTAATATCTAAACAAATTACAAACAAGTTAAAAAGGAGACTTATAAAATGCTACATCTATTCCATATTAATGTATGGCTCAGAAACATGGACACTAAATAAACAATTAGAAGACAAAATTGATGCCTTTGAGATGTGGGTATATAGAAGAATAGGGAAATTATTATGGAAAGAGAAGAAAACAAATAAAGAGATACTAAAACACTTTATATGAAGAAGGAACTACAAAAAGAAATAAAGATCAGGCAAATAAAATACTTTGGACACATTACAAACCTTATTGTGTCATACCTTATTGAAGACCTTATTTGAGGGTAAAGTCAAAGGGAAGCGAGCAAGAGGTAGGCAGAGATACAAGTGGGAGAGTAACATCACACGATGGACAGGTTACAGTCTAGCAGAGTGCACTACCAAGACAAGAGACAGGAGATGTTGGAGATATGTTGCAGCCAACCTTCATTGCGGAGACGGCACTTGATGATGATGACAATCACCATATCTTTTAGACAGCTACAATCAATTAATCTTGAATTTATAAACAGTACTAATTTAAATCAGAAACACTGAAGATATACAGAAATCAATCCCCACTAGAAATATACATATATGGCACAAAATTCAACCATGTAAAGGAATTTTAGTATCTACACAGCATGTTCTCAGAAGAGTTTTATATCAACTAGCACCACTGCTGAAACAACAGAACATCGACATGATCTCCAAAAGAACATTAATAACTAGTGTTCATCCCAACACTGTTACCAATGCCAGACCTGGACCCTGACAGAGAAACTAGAACATAAACTCACTGTATGTGAAATGAAGTGCCTGAGAACAGCACTTGGGGTAACAAAAAAGAGATACAGTTAAAAAGACTATAAGAAATCTGGTGAAAACAATATTGTACACAGAATACATTCATTCATTTTCCTTTAGTGCTGAAGTTAGCGCATAGGGCAGAGGTCAGATCTCTCCAATTCTGTATGTTCAAAGCTATTCTGTGCAGTTCTTGAATAGTATGTATATTGATTGTTTTACTTTCTCTAAGTATTGTTCTTCTGAGTGTTTCTTTTGGTCTCCACTGGTTCTTCTGCCTGTAGGTATCCATTCAAGAGACTGGTGGTGTATTTTGTTGATGTCTGCATGTAGGACATGCCCAATGTAGGACCAACGGCACCTTCTGATAACATCTGTGATGAAGTATTGACCTGTCTCTTCTCTGATTTTATCATTCAATTTGAATTCATTCCAATGAGTGTTAGTTATCCTATGAAGACATTTATTCTCGAAAGAATACATAGGCACACAAAATATCAAATGGTTTGGCCACCTAATCAGAATGCAACCAGATCCATTCAATAAAAGATTATCTGAAAAGAGAAACAGGGGAAGACCCAGGCGAAGATGGATATATGACACAGTTAGCTGAAGAAAAAAGACTTTGACTCTCCATGGCACCTAGTAGCACACATGGAAAAGACAAGACCAATTTTCTGTACAACATTCCAGCAATTATTTCTTTGTCATTATTACCACATTATTTTTAAATTGTTAAATAGCTTTATGCAGTTAATCTTTAAATAACTTTCACTATATTGCTTTTTTAAAAATTGAACTCATATAATTATTTCATCTTGTATTGTCAGATTGTTTGTTATTCAAAACTTAATGCACATTTACCAGGTAATGCTGTATTTCTTACATGTGATTGGATTGTACATTTTTTACTGGTTATGAATCTTATGTTATTACACTGTGGGCAAGCCCATAAGGGCTCAATCTCCCAGTACATGTCACATGGTATACATACTGATAGTTCCCATGACTTGCTAATTAAGCAGACTCCTGACTCTGCTCTGGAGGTTACCAGTCCCAGTCATACTACATTTAATACTGAATTCTCCCAATGAGATCATAGACTAGTTATCATTCATTGTGCCTGCATTGAACAGGCACTCACTAAGCAGCTTCAGCAGTCTGTCTATTCTCTTATGACTATTAACACCAACATTGTCTTGGCCAGAAGATGTAATACTCAGGGTTGCTGATATGACTATTAAGGGGAGGGGAAAGAGGAGTGTATTCCTAAAAGTAAAAACAATAAATTAAGTAAAAACTTTCCACTTAGCTTATGAGGGGACTTTTACTGATATTTCAATTTGTAAGAAAATCTCCTGGGGGAGGGATATCTTACCAGAAAAACCATCATGTGAATGGTATGGGAGTCTTACTAGAGAAACCATCATGTGAATGGTATGGGAGTCTTACTAGAGAAACCATCATGTGAATGGTATGGGAGTCTTACTAGAGAAACCATCATGTGAATGGTATGGGAGTCTTACTAGAGAAACCATCATGTGAATGGTATGTGAGTCTTACTAGAGAAACCATCATGTGAATGGTATGGGAGTCTTACCAGAGAAACCATCATGTGAATGGTATGGGAGTCTTACCAGAGAAACCATCATGTGAATGGTATGGGAGTCTTACCAGAGAAACCATCATGTGAATGGTATGGGAGTCTTACCAGAGAAACCATCATGTGAATGGTATGGGAGTCTTACCAGAGAAACCATCATGTGAATGGTATGGGAGTCTTACCAGAGGAACCATCATGTGAATGGTATGGGAGTCTTACCAGAGAAACCATCATGTGAATGGTATGGTGATCTTACCAGACAAAACTTCATTTGAAAGGTATGAGTTTCTTATGAGACATACCTAGATATAGATGGTGTGGGGTTGTACTAGACAAACCATCATACAGATGGTATAAGAATCTTACCAGTTGCTTACGAGACAAACCATCATATGGAAGTCTTACCAGACAAAACATCATGCATCTGATGTCAGGGATGTGATTCCAATATCTGAAAGAGTCTTCTATTGTTTGACATGTCTTCACATTTTTTAAGAAAATCAAATAATCAACAATTGCAGTTCTCCACATTTTTCCTACATTTTGGAATACAGCAAATAGTAATAAAAGAGTAAAGGATTAAATTGTATGCTTGCAAATGACATGACATCATTTGTTTATTTGTTATTAATGCAGTTTTTTTTAAGGTTCTAAACATGCATGAACTATTTCATAGAATCTACAAATTTATGTAGTTGAGTCTTATGGAAGTGCCTTAATAGAATTCAGAGATCATATTCTTACTTCTATCTATCTATTCACTAAACCTTTTGTTGCCTTTCAGCATCAGGGGTAGAAGAGTTTTTTTTAGATGGCCCTTGTGTGTGCTGAGTATATTGTGGAATTTGTCGCCTCTTTTATTTCGGTGGTCCATTGTTTTCATGGTCGACCTCTAGGTCTGCCTTCACTATATCTGTGTAGCATAGCTTGCTGTGGTATGTAGTCTGATGGTAGTTTGCTGATGTGTGCAAACGTTTTGATCTGTTATCTCTTAATATATTCCTAGATTGGAGTGGTGCCGGTTCTTTGTCTAATGCCCTCAGTCCTCACTCTGACTCGTAGCGATATTCCTAGGATTCTACGTAAGCATGCTATTTCAGCTGTCACAATTTTACGTTTGTCTTGTGCTGTCATTGTCCATGTTTGTCATTGGTAGCACAGCGTTGGCATAATAATCATTTTGAATAGTGTTATTCTGATGTTTAAATCTACATTTGTGCTTCTGAAGATTGGTGTCATTTGCCCTAGAGTTTGGTATGCTTTACTACATCTATTGTGTATTTCTTTGTTGCTCCTGCCATTTGTTGTTATATTGCTTCCTAGGTATGTGAATTCTGTTGCTTGTTTAAGTCTGTTGATTCCAATATATATATATTGGTGTTTCTTTCTGTTCTTCCTATCTTCATTACTTTGGTCTTTTCTATATTTATCTTCATGTTAAAGGTTTGGGATGTTTGTTTGATGTAATCTGTCTATTTGTCTTTGTAGTTGCTCTTCAGATGATGTTACTAGTGCTTGGTCATCTGCAAATGGCAATTTGTTTAAGTTATCCTTCAGATTGTTTTCTTCCGTTGTCTTTGCTACTTTGCAGGTGTGATCTATGTATGTTATGAACAATATAGTACATATCCCAGTCTCACTCTTGAATAAATTTGGAAATTATCGAATGTACCTGTGCTCATTCTTACTGTGCATTGACTTGGCGTATATGCTCTGACATAGGATTATCAGATGTTGGAGAACTCCATATGTCTGTAGTGTTATCTATAGTTGTGCTCAATCCGCTCTGTCATAAGCTTTCTCTTGGTCCACGAAAGCTAAATATAAGTCTTGGTTATTTTACTGTCGCTCATTCTGAAAGTTGATTGAGGGTGAAGATTGCATCTGTACAGCTTTTATTTTTTCGAAAGACCAATTGTGCGTTTTTGAGCTGTGGTTCTATATATGCGTGCATCCTTCTCTCTAGTATCTTGCTAATGATTTTTCCTATGTGGCTTAAGAGTAGTATGCCTCTATACTTAGTGCAGTCCCTCTTACTGCCTTTTTTCTTCCAGATGGAAGAATCACTTCCAGAATCACCGCTGTATTCCGCTCCTGTGGTGTCTTTTATGTCTTCCATATCGCATTGAGTAGTCTGTGTATCCAATGTTCACTGTTAGTATTTTTATTAATACTATAGGTATTTCATCTATTCATGATGCTTTATTATTTGGTGCATGTTTAACTGCATCTTCAATTTCAGATTTAAGGGTGTATGGTCCTAGGACTTCTTTTCTATTTATTGTTGTAATCACTTCTCCTTCCTTTAAGTTTAACAGTTGATTGAAGCAATTTTTCCATCGTTCCATGATTTCTTGGGGTCTATTTAGTATGTTACAGTGTTTATTGTTGATCATTTCCGTTTGTTCATGTCTTTTTTACTTTTCATGTTTTGTACTTTCTTGTAGAACATCTATGATGCGCTTTGTCTATCCTTGTTAAGCATATCTCTATATTCTTACCATGACTTAATTTTTGCAGATTTGATTATTTTCTTGGTGTTAATCTTTGTTATCATGTATGCTAAGTAATCTTGGATATATTTTTGGCACATGTTTAGTTCTTCCAATTTCCGTATATCTCGTTGCACTTGGTACTTTGTGCTTTTTTGTGCTTATTATTTTCTTTCTATTTTTTAAAATTATTATTATTACTGCCTTATGGTCAGTGTCTGCATACATGTTAGGTATTAGTACATCTATCTATCTATGTATACATTGTCACCCTTGTTTGCCTTGCAGCATTAGGGTTAGAAGAGTTCTCTGGAGATGGCCTTCCTGTGTGCTGTTTGTAGGCTTGTTCCTTTGGCTTATGTGATTTCTATGATCCATCTTTTACATGGTCTGCCTCAGGCTTTATAGCCGTTATATCTATGTGTCATGGCCATCTGTGACATGCTGTCTGTTGGTAGTCTGAAAACATGTGAAAACCACTTGATCTGTTGTCTTTTGATGTGTTCCAATATTGGTATTGTTTTTGTTATCTGTCTGATGTTATCGTTTCTAATTCTATCTCTTAATGACACTCCAAGTATCCTTCATAGGCATGTCATTTCTGCTGTCACTGCTTTTCTTTTGTGTTCTGCTGTCAATTGTCCAGGTTTGGCACTGGTAGCACAGTGATGGGATAATAATAATCTTTTATAATGCTACTTTAGTGTCTATGTTTACATTTTTGTTTTTAAAAATATGTGTCATCTGTCCTAGGATCTGGTATGTTTTGTTGCATCTATTTTATATCTCTTTGCTGTTTTTCCCTTCATTTGATGTAATTACATGAAGTGCCTTAATATAATTCAGAGATCATATTCTTACATGAAGTGCCTTAATAGAATTCAAAGCTCAAATTTTTACCTGAAGTGCCTTATAAACGCCTTGTTTCTTGGTCCCATAGTGAATTATATTTCCTTATTGTTTTGAAATAGGTTTCTACATATTTTAAAGGTTTGATCAGCTTCCATGTTTACATGAATTCTCGTCACAGAATTGGAGATTGTCTATTTTCATTGATGTCTCTTATGGTGATTGGGGTTTGGGGGGGGGGAGTTGGAGATTGTCTATTTTCTGTGATGTCTCTCTTAGTGTTTAGGGGTGGGGGGGGGGTGGATGAGGCATAAATGGTTGATACTTGAACCTGGCCTTTACATGAACTTATGAATTACGTTTTGGCCACCTGTATTGCTTCATAAAAAATGATCACATTCCTGACAATATGTTTGCATTTACAAACGTGTACATGTGATGAGTGTATATGTATCACTACTTGTACAACATCTTCATCAAATTTATGTACACAGACACTTGTTACAGATAGAAGAAAAATATATTACATGTACACCAACATTTTGTGTAATACAATAAATATAATACATTTGATAATATATTAAAAGTGGTTAGTAATAATCTTGACTCGTAAACATTTGATAAGTATGTAATGAATGGAATAAATGTATTTGAATACACATGTTTTTAGAATTTTTTTATGCAAGAACTGCACAAGTGTTGCCATGGCCTGATGGAATAGCAACACTTTTACTTGTCATGTTGTATGAATAGTAAGGAGGTTTGGGTGGTGGAGTTTTCCATTTCATCTCATATGATGTTTCTTTTTCGTAAGCAAAGATGAGAATGACACTAGGAAAGATCAAGTTTGGTTTGATTATTTATGAGTCCTCAGAGGTTTGCTGATGAGTGCAATCCAGGCTCTGAAAGACATATTGGAATCCAGTATCTGAAAGACATATTGCAATCCAGGCTCTGAAAGACATATTGCAATCCATGCTCTGAAAGGCATATTGCAATCCAGGCTCTGAAAGACATATTGGAATCCAGTATCTGAAAGACATATTGCAATCCAGGCTCTGAAAGACATATTGCAATCCAGGCTCTGAAAGACATATTGCAATCCAGGCTCTGAAAGACATATTGCAATCCAGGCTCTGAAAGACATATTGCAATTTGAGCAAGAATGTGATAGTTCTTGAGATGATGGAAAACTGTCAAATCTCTCCTTTCGATTTTGTCTTTTTAGAATGACCTGTAATGTGCTACGCTGTTCAAAACTTTTAATACCAATTCTGATCTGATTGCTCCAGGCTGGACGGTCAAGATCTGTGTTTCACAGGAGCTTGGGTCAATCCTGCAGTGCTTGGGATATTCTATATTAGGAACAAGCGTCACGGCACTGCGGGCATTCCCATATATGCTCTGCTTGCCGTTCCGTAAGCCATCTAAATGTGTATAAGCTCAGTGTCCCCGTCAGTTGCTGATTACGCGTTCTTCTGATCTTTCCGGAGAAGGAGCACTTCTCCCATCACCTCTAGTCACTCCCATTTCTACCATTCTCTAAATTTGTACATTGTCACGTTCGACTTCCTCCTCGTCTTCTCGTAGGTTATCCATGATTGCTCTAATCAATTCAATCCTGTCTCTTATCTCGGTGCCGTTCACCAAAGCCCTACCAGCCAACACATCGGCTCTTACGTTTCCGCTGACCCCAACATGACCAGGACAGTAAAGCCATGTAATGCCCTGCGCATTGTCGAGAAGAGTGACCCATTCACTTCTGATCATACACTTTTTTTTCTTGCGCTTCATACTTTGAGAGTCCGATAGAATCACTGAGCCTTTTGGTGGTTGCGTCTCCAGCCAAGTGAGAGCTGCTATCACCGCTTCTATTTCCATTATCATATTGTATCATATTCGATGTTGTAGTGGGGTAGTCAGCTGACTTCTCAGCTAATTTCTCGCCATTTTGGTAGGCTACGAAACACCAAACCCCAAGTCTTCAATCAGTCCTTGAAGTATTTCTTCTGCCTCTGCTTGAACTCTTACCTGCTACAGTTCAACATAGAATAGTCTCTTTGGATGACATTCGTCTGGCATACGGACGTTTTGATTGGCCAATTAAGTTGAGACCTGGTCAACAAAGAATACATGTTTTCCATCTAATGATTTTTCAAGAATCTCCGTGTCTGGAATGTGATCCGGCCATCGTACACCAATAAGCTTTCTCTGGTACCGCAGGTGATGAAAAATAAATGAAGCAGCCTAGCATATACAATATTCGACTGCATATACAGCAGTGAAAACAGAATGACTACTCGGTATATTAAGTTTGGTTTCCAGAGCAAAGAATTTCTGGTGGGGTGGAGTTTTTGGTGTTGAAAAGGACGCGATGACATCAATTGCGCAATGAAATTGGATTAAAGTTAGGAAGAGTTACGCAATATCGTCAACCTCACTTTCTCTCCCCTAAGCGCATAATCTCATAGACAAGATAAGTCAAGACAACTGAGTGTGCATTTGATGACCACGATGCCTTTCTGTGCCACATGTTCGCAGCGCTCTACCGCGCGTAGATGCTTATGTCCGTTGACTCTGTCTTGCGTTCGCTCCATAATAATCATCACGGATATTCGTACGATTTCTGCCAGGAGCGTAGTTACGTTGTCACCTTGTAGGCCCTGCACAGCCGATTTCGACATGCCATGACGTTTCAGGTGGAATAGCGGCTACCCTAGCCAGTGACAGCCTTCCTATCTGTTGCCAGGCGGCGAATGTGTAGGCTTAATGACTCTACGCTGAGACGATTTGTCCTTCACGTCTATCTCGCACGACGTGTTCCGCAGTTAAAGAACTTGTCTTGTGTAATTAGACGTATTGTGCCCGTGCCCATCGGGTACTAAACCTTTTCTCATCAGCGAGTCTGGTTCAATTTTAGGAAGAACTCGACAGACAAGTTCGCCCTTTTAACCGAAGTGTCGTTCATCAACGTCCACATCCCCTCGTCCAAGTTTGAGCCTATACACAAATTTAGGAGCACCGGGACTAGCATTATGTTCTCGAGCTAAACAGAGCTTGTGTCCTCTGACTATTGTGCATGTGCCTATCTTCCACTTTTCCCATTTTTGTGCGTATTCTGACATAGACGAATAGACAATGAGAGACCAAACTGGCAGTAGTGTGTAGCTTATTCATCCATCTAACAATAGTGAGGGTATTTATATCATACAATTACGTTTAGTCTGTAGAATGAGATTTTATGAACATGAGTAAAACGTCACCTTTATCCCATGTTTTGGGGCAAACGTACGCAAGTAAAAACAATTACGAAATCAGGGGAGAATTGACGCAAACAGCAAAATAATAACGTCACTTCCCATCTTAACATAGTCAATCACATTGTGGTAAAATTGTAGAACACAAAGACTAGGCCTATGTATCTTTATGTAACTTTAATGCAAAAAGATGGGGGGAAAAAGCAAAAATGAACCATTAATACAAAGAATGGATGCTTAAATCCGTTTTGAACCTATAACAACGTGTTGGTGTGGTTTATAAAGTGCTCAGCTACAATTTCGACTGTTGTGCATTTACGACTGCTGGAGATCGTGCATCTATTACCCGCGGAGATAGTGTATGTATGACCGGCGGTGATCGTGCATCTATGAATAGCAGAGCTTGTGCATCTACGACCGGCGGAAATCGTGCATCTATGACCGGCGGAGATCGTGCATCTACGACCGGCGGAGATCGTGCATCTATGAATAGCGCAGATCGTGCATCTATTACCCGCGAAAATAATGTATAATTTAGCGACATTATAATTTTATACCAATATTTTTGTACAAAACAAATCGATATTTTTTCAATATTTCCAGTGTATCTCACCCCCCCCCCCTCTCATCCCCTTTAATATTTCTCGGTACGACTGTCTACGTCGTAACATCTGCATTGGCCGGACTGACTAGCTTCACTGTGTGTCGACAGTGCTGCGGTATGTGTTGACGCAGAGGTGTCGGAGATATTGTCTGTCTCTTTTTGCGGTCAATTCTCTTTCCATCTGGTACCTCTACATTCACGGACACAATTCCAAACGTTTTAGCCAGAATCAACATGAGCTGCCAGTTGTATTTCTGTTTCCAGGGTGCACCATTAGCAGGTACTTTTAGGGTCTTGGTTATGTTCTAACCCTGAGTACAGATAGCAATGCTCTACCATTTGCCTCTATCATTGGCTGAGTAGTAAATTGTTTTCTTTTGCACAGTCCGCCGCATCCAGACTTTACATGCATGGGCAAAGCATGGACCCATAATTAGATGACTAGTGGCATAGAGCCAATTAGCTGCCATCACAGATTGTAACCGCCATAGCGGTATGTAATATAATGTAATACTGCGTGAAACGGTGCAACAATAGTACTTACTTAGAACACAGGTTTTTTGAAGGTTTCACTTGAACACAACGGACTATTGCTAAGGGTTATAATGTGTATATACAAAACATACAAATTACAATACACAAGACATTTTCAACGTTTCCAACCGTTAGGTCTTTCTCAAGAATATATAAAACAGCGAAAAACAATGAAACAGTAAAAACAATGCTTACAAAGCATGTAAACAATACGAAGTTCAAGGTGACAATGATGTGTGTAGAAACATGTAGTCATGGAAGCGGGTTTTATTGAAAATTGGACGGGATATTAAAACAAATTATTACCCAATACAGCATGGATAACAATATAATAAGGACTACACCAACACAAATTTAAACAAATCAATGTTAGGAGTTAAGTACAAGTGGCTTGAGGGTACAAAAGCTCAAAAATAAATCGATTTCAGGAGCTTATCTAGATCTGTCATCTATGGTGCAGGATCTGAACGCAATGACCTGGATATCGAGGGCACCATAATGACCATCACCATTGAAATGAGTGGCGACAGAGGTAGTTTCTCTGTGTTTTATGGCACGAAGATGTCTGTCTACAGAAGCGGTCACTCAATCGTAACTCCATTTCACTTATATACTTCTTGTTACAACGTTTACACACGATAACGTAAATGATATTACGAGATTCACATGTAAAAGCGTCATCGATAGTGGAAGAATTTTAGGAAATGAAACACAGCGGATCTGAACTACATCGGGACATATGTAGAAACAACCGCGTTTGCACCGAATAGTGCCAAAGTGAGCAGGAACATAAGACCTGAGGTGACTGTGGACCAAGATGTCATTAAGAATTTCGTCACTCCTATAGGCAACAAAAGTAAAGTCTTGTAAAGCGGCACGAGTTTCAGAATCAGACTGGAGAATGAAATAATGGTTGAACAAGATTCGACGGACAGTAGAGTTATAGGGATGAAAAGCATTGGCAAGTTTAACTCTATCAGAGGAGGATGAAGTATCCTGATTATTTGTCAAGGTAACAAGTCGAGATAACTTACGGACACGAAGATATGTCGATGAAAGGACACTGTCAAGGAACAAACAACTACGAAAGAAATCAATATTCTCAGAGGATTTATCAAGAAAGTCGTCATTGTCACTACTTAGCGACAAAGACGACGAAGCTGGGAAAATGGCAGAATGATGTGACAAGAAATGGGATGAGAAGAAGTGTAGAGTAGAAAACCATGTGCATCAGTAGGTTTGTAGTACAACAGATGTTCTGAGGTAAGGGTGAATAGTGACAATAATGTCAATAAAGTTAACAGAAGTAGTCGAGAAGTTAGATGTGAATTGAATAGCAGGGTTACAATTGTTGATAAAGTTGATGAAGCAAGACAATTCTGTCTCAGGCATGTCAGTAATACTTATACCATCATCAATATACTTATTGTCTATTGTCTTTCCCCTTATGAATGATTATTGATCGCATTCACACTTGCCGTTAAGCGTAGGGGTGGGAGCTTAAGCTGTCGTTCCAAGGCCAGATGTGTCGCCGAGATTGCATTTAGTCCATGTTTGTTCAAGGCTATCTTGATGTTTTCTATCCACCGTTTTCTTGGTCTACCTTTGGCCTTACACCCGGATATTCTTTTGTTATATGCTCTTATTGGTATTTTGTTTGGTTTCGTTCTCATATGGTGACCAAACCATTTTACTTGCTGTCTCTCAATATGTTCGATACATGATATTATACCAATTCATAGAAATGGAAATGAAATAGAAATGGAAAAGGACCTTCATAAGTCTCCTAAACCTGATGTTCAAGATGTCTCATGAAAAGACACGCATAACTGGGTCCCATCTTAGTGCCCATAGCAACACCACTAGTCTCAGCAAAAAAGTGCCAATGGAATTCATAAAGCATATAGAAAACTGGTTTAGGTAGACCAGTTTTCTATATGCTGCCTAAAATTTATAAAGAACCTAATCCTGTTAGACTCATTATCTCTGCTTGCTCTTGCACCACTGAACGTATATCCGATTTCATTGATAGTATTTTCCAGCCCTTAGTAGAGCAACTGCCTTCACTTTTAAAAGATACTAAGCATGCTTTATATCTTCTTCTGTTCAGTTGTCTTCTGTCCGCACTATCGTCTGTTCTTACGTGATATTTGTTCTTAATATACTTCTATACCCCATTCTGATGGTGTAGGGCTTTGCAGTCTTTAATTGATAAGAACCCCCATCCACCTGTAACCACTTCCACTCTTATCCACCTTGATGAACTAGTGCGTAACTCAACTCTTTTGAATTCGATGGGCACTTTTTTGATCAGATCAGTGGTGTTGCTATGGGCATTAAGATGGGACCCAGTTATGCGTGTCTTTTCATGTGACACATTGAACATTAGGTCTGGGAGACTTAGAAGGCCCCTTTTCCATTTCTATTTCATAGAAATATTGATTAAGGTATAGGTATTACTGACATGCATGAAACAGATTTGTCTGGCTTCATCAACAATTTCAACCCTGCTCTTCAATTTACATCTAACATATCTGCTACTTCTTCCAACTTTCTTGACATTATTGTCATTATTAACATAACCAAGGACGGAACATAACCAAGATTTATAGTTGGCTTTCATTGACCAAGAGAAACACTTTTATTGACCACTTAAATAAGTGACAGAATCCACATATCTATGAAGGAATATAACAACAGACGGCAAGAGCAGTAAAGAATTACACAATAGATATAGTAAAGCATACCAAGCCCTAGGGCAAATGACACCAATCTTCAGAAGCAAAAATGTAGATTTAAACATCAAAATAACAATATGAAAAACGATTATGTCAACGTTGTGCTACCAATACCAAACACGAACAACGACAGCACAAGACAAACATAAAATTGTGATAGCTGAAATAGCATACTTACGTAGAATCCTAGGAGTTTCTCTAAGAGACAGTGAGAAATAAGGACATTAGACAAAGAACCAGCACCGTCCCAATCTGTGAGTATATTAAGAGCTAACAGATCAAATGGTTTATACACATCAGCAGACTACCACCAATGAGACTACGTCTTGTACTAATGGGCGGTAATTCGGAAAGTAATAGCTCAAGGAGTTGGAATTATGTACTTTCTGTCCTGAAGTGGAGTATTCCAACGCTCCATATATGTTTCTAACTGGCGTGAACCGATGTTGCTCTTAACAAACGTAGGTATCACTTGTCTTCTCGAGCTGATAGATACCATAGGAAGCCTCTAATTTTGAAAAGTATATCCTTTTTGAGAAGCGTTTCTTGCAAGCAGCATATATTTAATATTTATTATTCAGAATATTATCGAGTTTCCCTTTTTTGTCGTTAACACTTTCACTATTCCAATGCATTAATTTGCCGTGGTCTTTGTGTTTTCTCCATTCACTTAATTCTCTTGGCTCATAGAACAATTGCGAAAAGCTTTTAGTAGATACATTTGGACCTTTTCACAGAAAAGGGCCTTGTGCGATTAATCGACATGGCTCAAACGTTTCAAATATACTTCATTTCCATTCACGGTTGAAGTCGGGTGTGTCGGACTATTGGGGCGCGTAAAAATCATGCTATAATTTTTCCCCAGTTGTTATCCATTACTCGAATTTTAAAAAAATGAAATACTGGAAATTATAATAAAGATACGGATACTACTAATAAAAACGTGGATAATAATAAGTAATTAAAAAAATATTTGGTATAGGTCGAAGCAGCTGCAAAGAAAAAAGGTATCGCTGAGCTTTGAGAAAAATACAAGAAACTGGAAGTTAGAAAAACAACTAAATTATGAGGATCCTGGAAGACATCGCAAGGTCATATTACATCAAAATGGGAACAGTCTCATTTGAAAACAGGCAGTTGATCACGTTGTAGACTCATTTGCTGAAGACAGCAATATTTTTAATTAGCACAGTGAAACAGCACGAGATTCGCGAGAAGCAAGATAACTTTGTATAAGATGAAACCCTATCCGAGATTATGGCGGCAATAATCATACTAAAAAAAAAAAGAGTCAATGGATCTTGAAAAAGATACAAGTAATTACGTCAGTTGGTAAAACAACTAAATTATGAGGGTACTTGGATACAGATTTGATGGTTGAACAGTAACCGTTAGGAGGTTGATGGTTTAACATTAAACGTGAAAAAGTTGATAGTTAAACAGTAACGGTGAGGATGTTCATGGTTAAACAGTAACGGTGAGGATGTTGGTGTTTAAACCGCGATCGTTCGTCAGAAGATCTGTTCTCGGAATTTAATAATCCTTCATTCGTACCGTTTCTTGATTATTCCCGTTGGTCACTATTTATATACTTGACATGTCAAAAATAGACAAGGCTACTCCAAGTATATATATAATAACCAATGGAAATCGTAACAATAATAAAAAACGTAGCGAATGAAGGCCTGCTTATTTATTACAGTAAGGACTTATAGTACTAGGTTGATGGTTGAGTAATCATGAATATGTTGATTGATAAACAATATTCGCGAGGAGCGTGAAGAACAAGTAACCACGAAGAGGCTGATGCTAAATCGTAACAGTGAATAGGTTGATGGTTAAACAGTAACCATGAGGAGGCTGATGGTTAAAAACTAAGCTGCGAGGCTGATGATTAAGTAGTAACAATGAGGAGGTTGATGGTTAAACAGTAACTGCGAGATTGATGGTTAAACAGTAACCGTGAGCAGGTTGATGGTTAAACAGGATCCGTAAATAAGTTGGTGGTTAAATAGCAACAGTGAAGAGGTTGTTGGTTATATAGTAGCTGTGATGAGGTTTATGGTTAAACAATAACCGTGTGGAGGTTGAAGGCTAAACAGTAGCAGTGAGGTTGATGATTAATCAGTATCCATGACGTTCATGTTTGGCATCAACCATGAAGAGGTTAATCAGTAACCGTGAGGAGGTTGATGGTTAAACAGTAACCGTGAGAAGGGAGATTATACAGTAACCGTAGGGTTAATGGTTAAACAACAACCTTGAGGTTGACAGTTACCATAAAAATGGTGATGATTAAACAGTAACTGTGAGGAGATTGATGGTTAAACAGTAATCGTCAGGACGTAGATGGCTAAATTATAGCCCTAATATTGATGACTAAACATTAACCGTGAGGGGGGGGGGATAATATTACACAGTAACCGTGAAGAGGTTGACGGTTAAACATTAATAATGAGGAGGTGGACAAGTAAACAATAACTTTGAGGAGGTTGATAGTTAAACAGTAAGTTGATGATAAACAGTACATGCGAGGAGCTGGTTGTTGGTTAAACAGTAGTCGTCAGGAGGTTAATGGTTATAATATAACCGTGAGGTTGATGGTTAAAATATAAACGTGAGGGGGATAATGATTAAAAAGTAACCGTGGTGATTAAACAGCAACCTTGAGGATGGTGAAGGTTAAAGAGTAACTATGAGTACGTTGATGGTTAAATTATAACCGTGTTGTTCGTGGCTAAAAAATAATCGCGAGGAGAATAGGCCTAATGGTTAAATAGCAAATGTGAGGTTGGTAATAACAGTGATGAGGTTGATGGTTAACAATAATCGTAAGTAGGTTGATGTTTAAACAGCAACTGAGGAGTTCATACAGTAACCGTGAGTACAGAGATGATTAAACGGTAACTGTGAGGAGGTTGATGATTAAACAATGGCCGTGAGATTACTGGTTAAAAACTAACCATCAGCAGGTTAACGGTTAAACAGTAACCGTTAGGGGGTTGATAGTTAAACGATATCCGCGAGGAGGTTGAACGTTAAATGGTAACCGCGAGGAGGTTTCCGGTTAAATAGAATATGCCTATTTGTGTATTATAATATAGAAGCATCATCATCATCATTAAGTGCCGTCTCCGCAACGAAGGTTGGCTGCAACATATCTCCAACATCTCCTGTCTCTTGTCTTGGTGGTGCTTTCTGCTAGACTGTAACCTGTCCATCGTGTGATGTTACTCTCCCACTTGTATCTCTGCCTACCTCTTGCTCGCCTCCCTTTGACTTTACCTTCAAGTAAGGTCTTCAATAAGGTGTCATGCCTTTTAATATGACCAAAATATTTTATTTGCCTGATCTTTATATCTCTTATTAGTTCTTTTTAATAGAAGCATCACTGATTTATTATTAAAGAAAAATAATAATACTCAAAACGGCATGTGCACTACAATGACTGACAACATTTAAGACAGGTCACTCAGGTGGCGTCTACTCGCACGCAACTTGAGTCATTACTTTTACTGTATGCGAACAAACCGTATCCCCTTTATCAGGTCATGGCAGGCTGATTCTGGGACTCTATTCAGTATTATCCTTTGTGTATTACAAACTACTTTAGGTCCTGCTGTCACAATTTCGATCTCTATTCACATCTCCAAACAGATGTACTTTTTCAAATACGTTAGAACCGCTGTGACAATCTCGATCTCTATTCACATCTCAAAACGGATGCACTACCAAATACGTTAGAACCGCTGTGACAATCTCGATCTCTATTCACATCTCGAAACGGATGCACTACCAAATACGTTAGAACCGCTGTGACAATCTCGATCTCTATTCACATCACAGAGTGGTTGTGCTACCAAATACGTTAGAACAGCTGTCACAATTTCGATACCTATGTTCATAGGGATCTACTGTGGTCGAATACGGAAAACGTGTTGACTCAAGGTACGAGACGAGGTAGTGTCATGTGCGCTGTCCTGGTTAAAATCCCGTTTGCTGCATTATTAATTTTCTATTATTATTTGGCCAGGATTAAAAATCAGTGATTGAGATGCAGTGTTGCTAGAAGTGAACATTTTGGAGGGCGCAGAAGAATGATGGTCAATCAGCATAGGACCGGTAGTCAGCAGAAGTATAATGGCGGATACACTCAAGGAGAGATCGGAGCAAGTAACTATTTATTATTTTTCTTGTGTGAAAAGTCACCCACCTGTTATATTGCTCTCCTTAACTGAAACCGGTCTAGCATGTCCAACACAGATTAATATTGCTGACAGAAGTTGAAAAGTGCTTAACAAATTAACAATAAACATCTATAACATATTTGCTGACAGAGCGTGATGTGCAAGACATAAAGATGGTTGATAAGAAAGGAGCGGGTTGACCATTTACATAACGCCTGTATATATCTCTTGGATCTACTTTCCAGGTTATGATGATGGTGTTTCTCCTTCGCAAGCGAAGATGAGCATGACATGAAAAACAATAAATGTGGTGAGCAAGTAGAAAAGTAACAAAACAGTTGTGATTGACTAATTTGGTTTGTGGGTTCGAGGATGAATCGTTCGAGTATTAGTCCGATTCGTCCCAGTAAAGTTCTATTGCAGTGCATGCAGGATTGTAAAGGATTTGGGGTAGGAGAGTTTTCAGATTTATCATTTCGCTTCCGTCGCTTGTAAATTGCCCGCTGTGTTCTTTCTTTTTCAAATTTAGTGATACAAGCCGTGATCTGGGCGTGCCAAGCTGAGCGATCAAAGGCAGTAATCTCACAGTAGCTAAAATTGATGCTGCAGTGCTTGAGAGAGTGTTTTAGGTAATCATTGTAGCGCTTTTTCTGCTCTTTGCTTGAACTTTTATCGTCGTACAGCTCCCCATAAAAACAATCTCTTTGGAAGGCGCTTGTCTGGCATACAGACGATGTGGCCAGTCCAGCGGAGTTGGGACCTATTCAGCAGGGCATGGATGCTTTCCATACGGAACTTTTGAAGGATTTCCGTGTCTTGTACTCGATCATGCCAACGTACTCCATGAGGTTTTTTAGGCACCAAAGGTGGAAAGAGTAAAGCTGTTGAGCGTGTCTTGCATAGACAATCCAGGATGACGCAGCATAAAGCAGTGTTGGTAGAACCACTGCGTGTTAGACGTCCAACTTAGTTGTCAAGCTGAGGTCACGCCTGATCCAGACGTTGGCACGAAGGCTCCAGAATGCCTCACTGGCGCGATCAATACACAGGGATACATCCTCGTCAATTGTCGCAGTTTGCGCTTGGGTGCTGACGAGATACAGAAACTTATTGCAGTATTGAATGTTTGTCCCTTTACTGGGATTACTGGATTTGTGTAGCGGACACCTGGCGCTGGTTGATAAATTTCTAATGTCTTCGCGGTGCTGATGGTGAGACCGAATGCATCACAGGCCCAAAAAAAAGAGGTCCATGCAGTCTTGCATGTAATTCGGATTTGTATCGTTCAGTGCACAATCGTCGGCGAACAAAGAGGTCGCGAACAATGTCCGTCTTAGTTTTGATGTTAGCCTTCAATCTACTACAGTTGAAAAGACCTCCATCAGCTCGATATCGAAAGCAAATTCCTGCACGGTTATTAAATCCAGTTTATGCGTGAGTTAGAGAGAACGAAAGAGATAATGCGTTGTCTGAAAGCATTATGGACGTTGCAGTGATGAGAAGAGACAACGTGAAGGTAAGCCGTCCATAGCAGACGATGATGGCAAAAATTTCAGACTTGCGTTGCTGCATCTCTCTGGTATTTGCATCTGGTCAAGATGATTGGAGATGACTGAATAGTAAAGTTGTAGCATAGAATGTCACAATTGAGACAGAAATAATCAGTTAAATATCTGTATGTTTGATATTTTGTCGTTGTAAGCCCATTTCTGACAGTCGTTTAGCAGGGTAGTGAGCACAATGGCGCGATAGACTGTTTTCTGGCGAAGCTAATGTCCTTCTGTTATTACAAATTGTCACGCAGTCTACCTAATGCAACAGTTGACTTTAGAAATTCTGCTTTTGACTTCGGCATGACATGTCATCTACTGTGGAGAATTGTACTTACGTAAAACACAGGTTTATATAATCGCTTCACTCAGACACGACGGACTATAACTAGAACTATTGGGTAATGATGTGCACACAAGAAAACATACAAATTACAATACACAAAACTTATTCAACGTTTCAATTAAGAGGTCTTTATCAAGATACACACAAATCATCAAAAGATGAATGAAAATTATCACAACAAACAAACGTATCAAACGGAAATATGGAAATGAGATGCCGGAAGGTCAGGAAGTATATTAAAAAATATAAATATATGTGGAAACGAAACGAACAAAAAGATAAGTAAATGACGGAACAAAAAGAATAAAGACAAAGACCACACCAACCCAGTACTAGACATAAGAGTGGTCGAAATTGAGTCCAGGAATCTTGAGTGTACCAAATTAAAAAATAAGACGATTTTCTAGAGCATACCAAGATCTATCATCGGTGGTGCAAGATCTGATGGCGGTGACCTGAATATCAAGAGCACCATGATGACCATCGCTGTTGAAGTGTGTTGCCACAGGGGTGGGTGTTCTGTGCTTGATGGCATGATGATGGTTACAGAAGCGATCGCTCAATCTTTAAGCCGCTTTCCCCGATGTACTGTTCTCCGCAGCGTTTACATATGATAACGTAAATGACATTACGGGATTCACATGTAAAACCTCATCGATGGAGAAAGTGGCCTTGGGAAATGAAATGAAATGGAGCGCATCCGAACCACATGACATGTATAGAGAGTATGGAGATACGTACTAACTGCTATTGAGAGAGTACTAACGAGATAAGTCAATATGTGAGCTGGGAGGAGACAATTATTATTAACCTTGATGAATGGGTCATGGTACTATTCACTGGGAGAGTTGAAATATTTCCTCTATTTTCGTGAAGTTGCCTTTGATTGTCAGGCCAAACATATAAAAAACCGGTGAAAATCTGTATATGATGGCTTGTATATGTTTTCGGACCTGCAGTTGAGGACATAACTGTCAGCAAGCAGTAGATTGTGATGATTAAAAGTATTTCTTTTACCTTAGTGGAGTCTTACAATCGTGTGAGATTAACAGTTTTCCATTTGTCATATAGTAAGTATTTATTCTATCATTTTTCACAGCTCTTGAGCATGGAGCATAAGGCGGAGAAGTGTTAAGCACCACCACTGTACGATACAACAAGAAGAAAACTTTGGTCATCTGAAATAGCTGTGGCAGACGCGTTCTACAGCCATATCACGGGATTGGTGAACATAGTACACTTCTTTAATGAAATCCTTATCAACGTCGACTGGAGAAAGAAGAAGAATTTGGGGACCAGAAAGCAACCGTGGGGTAATTTGTGCAATCATGGATGCACAATAAATGATGAATATTAGGCTTCAAGAAAAAATGTGTATGGTCAGAGAATAGTAACAATAAGAGTGGCCAGGGGAAAGAAAATAAAGTGTATCTTCTCTCGATAGAACCGAGGAACGCCCAACGAACAATTGACGGGGAATATTGTTTGTTAGCTGGTGGATAAGTCTTGGTAGTCCAAGACACACTCTTTCATGCCTTGGATGTTATTCCTGTTATTATAAAATGCTACATCTATTCTATATTAATGTATGGCTCAGAAACATGGACACTAAATAAACAGTTAGAAGACAGAATTGATGCCTTAAAGTCAAAGGGAAGTGAGCAAGAGGTAGGCAGAGATACAAGTGGGAGAGTAACATCACATGATGGACAAATTACAGTCTAGTAGAGTGCACCACCAAGACAAGAGACAGGGGATGTTGGAGATCCGTTGGAGCTAACCTTCGTTATGGAGACGGTACTTGATGATGATATTATTTTGTGTCCTCTTATTCCTTTTCTAAAATAACTACGCTATTTCAGTCTTATCCATTTCGTGTATCATTAACTTTCTTACTGACCTTTCATTCTTATACATTTGTTAATTTCCATATGTTTGCATGGAATTACATGCCTTTACATATATATTTCAGCTTCTTTACCAACATAGGCCCTATTTGCTTATGTTCATAAATATATGTCATCTGAAAAGCACGACTTAATGGCCGTCATCTGAATATCATGGCACCCCAATGTCTCTGACATTAAAATGGACAGTAACTGGAGTAATAGTCTGGTTTTGACGTACATATGATCACTGAATCGTTTTTCGAGCATACTACCAGTCTCACCTATGTATGCCATCGTTTGATGTGTGCAGATTATGTCATAGATGACGTTGGGGGACTCACATGCGCAACTATCTTAAATGGTAAACGTAGTTTTGAGAAATGTGACTGCACTTTCTCATAGTGCCAAAGTGGCTAGGAATATCAGGTTTGAGAAGACTCCGGATTAATATATCCCTCACGTTCTTGTCACGCCAGTAAGTAACCAGATTAGGGTCGTAGAAAACAATCACCAGTTGTGGGATCCGGCCAAAGAAGAGAAAGGTTTCGGAATGCTCCGTTCGTCCATCACAAGTGATGATGACCATTTTTTACATCCACTTTTGAAAATATTCTGTTAGAATTATGACCATGCATAAAGTTCGTAGATGGCTAATGAGCCATATTCAAGCTGTACATGTCCTTGGAATGACCACTGTAGTCGAATTTTGGTCTATCCGTGACTTTCTAGCTACTCTTCGTTGTTGGGCTGCATCATTTCTCCTCTCTTCACAAGATGATGCGCTCGTTTTGACTGTAGAGCGACATGTAGATCTATTTTGTGAAAATGTTTCCCCATATATCTTGATCTATTTCAAACACTTTCAGTGCGGTCTTTAGCGAGTCCTTGTAACGCTTCTTTTGGCCACCTTGATATCGTTTATCCTTCTTCAGCTCACCATAGAGAAGTATCCTTGTCAGGCGATGGACTGGCATAAATTTTTGTGAATGTGAAAATGACTGGCACTGGTGATTTTAATTAAAGTGAGGAGAAGTTTTGCAGTGTCGACCTCACTCTTTTGTCGGATCTACCATCTAGTAAAAAAACCAGTGGCAAGACGACGAATCGAGAAGACTGGAAGTGAAGTTCGATGCAGTGGATGACCATGGTTTTCTACGTGTCTCGCGTCTCACCTATGTATGTCATCGTTTGATGTTCCCGTGCCCGATGCGGTCTACACCGCGTTGCTGGCGTTCGCCTACATTACCAGGTGGGACGATAATCTATCGTACCTCATATACGTAAATTCGCCGAATATCAGAGTTTACGTGTAGTGGTTAAAGAGGACCGGTATGCTTTTTTGAGACATCTCAACATGACCTCACCAACATTATGACTGCCTATCAGGCTGTCAGAAGAGCGTGGAGCCAGATTGAGGTTATGGAATAGAACAAAACGGACAGCAGTGATGTGGGTTGGAAGGTAAGAGCTTAAGGAATGTACCGTTTGTCATAATATTGGTTCATATTATTGATCTTATTAAAGATCAATTGAAGTGAAGACATATCTATTTTTGTACTTCATAAACTATACGAAAGCATTTGACATAGTGAAACATAAGGAAATCATCAGTATATTAAAGGATATCAAGCAAAGAGTAAAAAAGAACTACAAAAATTGATTACAACTGTAGTAAAAGAAAGCGCAAACAAAGGTCTTGAACACCAAGAAAACAGAGCTAATGGTTACATCTAAAACATCTAACACTTCTAAATGTAAAATCAAGGTAAACGGGACAGTTCTTAAACAAGTAGACAAATTTAAATATTTGTGCACAATTATTACTTCAGATGGTAGGTGCGTCACTGAGATAAAAAGTCGAACATCACAGGAAAAAGCAGCATTCCAGAAGATGAGGAACATCTTGTGTAATAATTCATTATCAATAGAAGTAAGAAAGAACATACTAAAATTTTACAGAGAGCCAATACTGTTATATGGTAGTGGAGCATGGACAATTTACAATAAAAGAAGAAAACATTTGGAGGCTACAGAGATGTGGTTTTATAGAAGAATGTTGAAAATATCATGGACAGCCAAAAAGAGTAATGTTATAATTCTACAACTGGTCAACTCAAATGGAGAACTTATTAACTGTATTAGAAGACGACAATCACAATTTCTGGGTCATGTCATGAGAAGAGGTGAGCTGAAGAACATCGTAACAACTGAAAAGAATGAGGGGAAGATAACGAGATAACGTGAGAAAATGTTGGATGGCTTGAATCTACAAGATGCAGAATCATCAGAAATTATATTTAAATGTATAACAAACATTGGACTATGAAGAGACATGATCGCCTATGCCGGAAGGCATATTACCACTTAATTACAATTATTGTGCTGGCATTTGTGAACATCACATGACCATATCATTCGTTACGTAACACCTTCACGTTAATATCAATTTGCTTATGGGGCTAGTACTACCAGTGATGATTATTGGCATTGTTTTTCTTTTGGTTGTTAAACAGTCAATTTTGCATAAACTAAAATAAAAGAATATTATGGCTAGCAAAAAAATCATTGTCTAATTAGTTCCAATAACTATATATGTAATAAAGACAAATTTAATATCCGAATATGCTGATGCATGTTTTTGCACTCTGATTTAATTATGTTTTAGTGTCTAGTCTCAAGATCAAATAGTTATGTTTATATGTGGTTTATCTGAAACATGGTCATTCGAAATAGTTGTATTTAGTAAACTGTTCGCCAAAATTATGGTGAAATATATTACTACAAAATGAAAGTGTCATTCGTCATCAGTAGAACTCTATTACCTGTATTCTACGTGAGTATTATTTTCAATTATGTTCTACTAGCAGTACTATCTTCTATTGATTACAAAATGCAACAAATGAACAGTGTTAATAAATTTTTTTCTGATAAAGAAACACAAGATCATATAAAGAAACACAAGATCGTATAAGAGCCACGACTGTTTAGAAAGACAAATAATGGAGGGCAGAGCACCTGGGAGGCGGAGGAAAGGTAGACCAAGAAGACGATATTAAAGATAACATGAACGCGTAGTTGGAAAATGCAAGCAGTATGACCCTAGACAAAGAAGGGCTGAGGAGTTCATTGTGAAGACAACGTTCTGTAAAGAATACGACACATGACACACTTCAACATTAATCACAGTGAAAATGGGCCATGTTTCAGCTATAGAACATGAGATTACCTTACAAAATGTGGAAGCTATGGTGTACAAATCACACAAACAAGTCATTATTTTGACGAAAATCGCACATGCACAAATGAAGACTATACTGTGTTCTTTCCAATGATACCTCTACCAATGTTAGTAACACAATACTTTTGGTAAGCATAAAAAAGGTTTCGTTTTAGTTATATCTGATCTAAACAGTGGTCACCGAACAGCTTCTGGAGCCGATAACAAACACGTGGAACTAATGTAAGCGACAATAGAAGTCGGGATAAAATGGGTTCCGCAGAAATTACAGTAGGCCATATAACAAGCTCTTCGGTCATCACATGATGTTATGAACCTTCTCTACATCCACTTCATGAAATTCAGTTCAATCTGTTTCAACTATTAATAAAGTTGGAATTTATTTATTTACTGTTTTGCATGTGAAGCACGGAAAATACGAAATAAATATCACATCAACAAAACAATGGGACTGAACGAACTTTATTTGCACGCATTCTGCGTTGACAAATCGCCTACATTCATAACCATTTTAAGTGTGAAAACAAATCACATTTTCGATACGTTTATAATGATTGCTTGTATCAGAATAACAAACATAAAATAGATTACGAGAACTCAACAAACCACAGTTTGCGAAGCTATTTCAAAGGAAAAAAATAACTAGAAGGATCAATTAGGCAAACTTCGTTCCAAATTTAATCACCAATTCTTTGGTAGTTGTTCTTATATGTCCAAGAGATAAACATGTCTAAGATATATATATATATATATATATATATATATGTCTAGAAGTTAAAACTATAACCACATGTCTAGAAGTCCAAACTAAATATTCGCGTCTAAGATATCTATGACTAAATGTCGAAACTTCAATCACGTCTAAGATATTTATGTCTAGAAGTCCAAACTATAATCACGTGTAAGATATTTATGTTAAGAATTCAAAATCAAATATTCACTTTTAAGATATTTATGTCTAGAAGTTCAAACTAAAAAATAATCAAGTCTAAGATATGTCTTGATAATAATAATAATAAGATCTATAATCCATCAGGGTCATAGGGTTGCTACTGGAAACATTAGTAAATGAAAACCCTTCAGACATCTCGGCCAAATTAGCCTCAGTATCGAGACATACGCATCCATGAGCCATACGATGTGTTACTATGGCTACTCTGGTATTCTCCTTCTTAAAAAGGTAGAAATGATTTACTGTCTTATTAGACAGTCGACTTCCACTGGATACGGAAAGGGAGGGGTGATAAAGAAGAGAAGAAGAGAAGGATATTTTACAATTTAACATTATCAACATAATTTTTTCTTTAACAGTGATATCGTACACACAACATCAAAAATTCCCAAATAATATTTAGAGTGAGAGAAGCATCTCCCAACATTGGTAATACACAGGTTGCATCTTCAAGCCAAATCCCTTTCCGGACTGCCGTATGCGGTGATCTCTGATCAGTTCAGATTAGTGACGTATTTGACTTCCCCGTGCTTTTTATTGGCTGCCGCACAAAAATTATATGTATAGTGGCCAGTGAACAATCGTGTTAGCCCAGATGAATAATACATAACGTAGCACTCAGTGGCGAACCTAAGGTAAGTGCTGCCCGGTGCAATGAAGATTTTGACACCCACCCCCCCCCCCCCAAATTGATTTAAAAAAAATTCCGAGTAAAATTTTACAAGTTAATTATTATCATCGATTTTTATTCACTTTTAACAAAGACAGATATAAATTTTAAAATTTAAATCTAAAATTATAAATTCACTTTTCTGATTGAAAATTTTGCAATGTTTCTGAATGAAGGCAAACATTTCCACAGGCCGTGGTCCTTTTCTGTAAATTCTAGTTCACTTAAAATTAGCTCACAGTTAATGAATTTTTTCTAGTATCCAGAATATACTTGCACACAACACTTTTTAACTATCTAATTTCTTCACTGGTTACAGTTATGTTATAAAGGACTTTATGATGCTCTGAAACACGAGCCTGATTGTACCTGTAAAAGTTTAAAACTTGGATTTAAATGTTTGATCTATATCGATGATAGAATCGTTGTGGTTGAATGATAGCACTCAACGCTAGAATGATAGAAATAAACTTCATTTGTCATCGAACACAAGACTGCTTATGACGGACTTTTACGGTGTTAGTGAACGACTTAATTAATGGATTGACGATCGAAACTGAGACTTATTTTTCGTTTTTCTTACAAGCTAAAATATAATTTTGAAGTAAATTGTGGGAGTGTCTTCATTCGAGAGGAACTAGTTCTAATTATTAATTAATTTTAATTTAATGTTTTATTATAATGTGCCAAAAATGTGTTATTACCTAATTGCCAAATAAATTGGCTTATAAGAAATTTTTTTTTAAACGGTGTGGTTGCATCAACTTTGGCACGGCAAATGCACTTAAACCCAATACCACAGTTGTCATTATTTTGAGGGGCATTT
The DNA here is from genome assembly GCA_034231615.1 of Meghimatium bilineatum. Lineage (NCBI taxonomy): Eukaryota > Metazoa > Mollusca > Gastropoda > Stylommatophora > Philomycidae > Meghimatium > Meghimatium bilineatum. The sequence continues at coordinate 51,190,405 of CM067300.1, forward strand.
TGATGTCTCTCAAGCCTTGATGCCTGGTGCGGCCGCATACCCCCCCCCACCCGCACCACCCTCGATACGCCACTGGTAGCACTTTACTGGAGCAGGACTTGTTTCACACTAAAAACATATACATTTATCTGACACGAATTTCCAGAACATATGCAAAACAACAAACTTCAATATAATGGCTAACAAGTTATAATAAAGATGGAGTTTAAAGATTGTGTTCCATTTGCATACTCTGCGGACAGGCAATTGTTTTTCTCCCGCCTTATATTTCGCAGTTCATTAAAATATAAATATTTTCATAGACGTATCCATGAGAGCAAATGTTCTTAGATGGAACAATGTATGAGGCACATTAGAACATATTTTTTTCGTATATGGAAGAGTCTATGACTGGCACGAGAACATATTATATTCATTGATGGAAACGACACATGAGAACATATTATGTTTGTAGATGGAAGAGCTCATGAGAAACATAACACATTATTTTAGATAGAAGAGACCACGTGGCAGACGAGAATATATTTGTAGATGGAAGAGATGACATCAAAGACCTTCTGAACATGACACTGAAAGAATCTGGACGGATCGCAAAGAAAAGTGAGGCTTACAGAGTTGCAGTGAGGACAAGGTTCTGCAAAAGACATGTAACATAGAGAGAGAGAGAGAGAGGAGAGATGGAAGAGCTCATGAGACAAATTATGTTTGTAGATGGAAGAGTCCATGAGACACATGAGAACGGATGTTCTTAAATGGAATAGTCTATGATGTATCAGTAAACGTTTGTTCGTCCCAGTTCTAACAGTAATTAGATACATACGAACAATAAGATTCTGTTGACTGGTGCCCTGACTAGCTTCCTATAAAATTAACTCTCTTCTCTCTTGGCGCGTGATATAATCAGTAACTAATACTGACGTATAGGGACCAGGAAGCATCCCTACCTGCAGCAGTTCATAACATCTGTGGAGTGTCAGTTTGTCCTCAACTGACAGTGGTACATTCATTCGATGTCATAAAAATAGGAGGTCAAACTCTGTACTCTAAGCATAACACAACAGTTTATTTACAAGTCATAATGAAGATGCTCCAAGTATTTCATGAAATATAAATCACAACGTTGAAGATTGAATAATGAAAATGTTGCCAAACATCTCACGAATTTAGCTACACAACATCGAGACTGCATATAACGATATTTTACTGTGTTTTGGTATATATGTAACTTTGACACCTTAAGTCCAATCTCGTATTAGGGACTCGAGTCGTCCCTTTAGACTAGTCGTCGACTAATAAATCTAGAACTCCGCGAACTCAGACTATATAAATATGCGACGATTTCGCTTAGGAACTATGATTCCTTCTCCTAGAACTTCGAGATCCAAGTCTAAGGATTCAGACTATTTGCTCTATGTCCTGATTCCTGACTCTGACTTCTCGCAGGTCCAAACTGTAAGTGCCTCAGTTCACCTCCGAGGGTGCATGTCTTCAGTCTCGTCCAAGAAATCCCTTCTTGCTCTGTGAGCAAGCCAAGACCAAAATGCTGCTTCCCAGCTGAAAGCCAGCCAATCACTCAATGATCCTCTCCTCACTGGGATGGGCTACCGAAGAACTCACCGACAGCACAGGACTCAATGTCATACTCGGGAGTTCTGATCTACTATTGTTCTCGCTTTTCTGACAGCTTCAGATAATGTTATTTGGTGTTCGTGTAATGTCTCTTTGATGTTGTCGATCCAGCGTACTCTAGGTCTACCCCTGGCTCTTCCTTCTGCTTCTCCTCTCTTCATATATGCTGTATACACTAATGAATCACACGGCATTATTTTCAGATGACAAACCATTGTATTTGTTTTTTCTGTATGTATTGTAGAATTGATATGGCACCCATTCTTTCTCTTATGACATCGTTTCTATTTCTGTGTCTTCTGGTCACTCCTGTGGCTTTTCTCAGACATCTCATCTCTGCTGTAACCAGTTGTCTCTTATGTTTTGTTGTTAAGGACCATGTTTGACATTGGTAGTACAGGTTGGAATGAAGATACTTTTGATAAGATATTTTTTTTGTTGACATTGGTAGCATTTTGTGTTGCAATAAAGAGGATAATTGACACAGTATTTGATTCGCTTTGCTACAACGAATGTCTATTTCGGTGTCCACCTTTCCATCTGAAGAGAATTCTACGCCTAAGTATTTGAAGGTGTTTGTTTGTTTAATGACTTGATTTTCTACTGATATATTTAGATTGTGTGTATCCCTTCCTATTGCCACGATTTCTGTTTTATTTATGCTTATCTTCATGTTGTTGTTCTTGCACTCGATGTCCATGGATGTTAGATGACGTTGAAGTTCAGTTTCTTCATTTGCTCTTATAGCCTGATCGTCGGCTAAGAGTAGTTCTTTTTTATTTTCCTTTTGCATCTTGGCTTTTTTCGTAATGCTATCGATATATGTGATGAACAGGAGTGGTGATAAAACGCATCCTTGCCTAACTCCCGATGTGACTTTAAATGGTTTTGATGTTCCTTTATTCGTTCAAATTATACTCTCACAGTTCACATATAAGCTTTGACATACTTTAATAAGGTGGTTGTTGACTCCATAGTTAGCCAGTGTGTACCATAGTATACTTCTATTTACTCTATGGTAGGCTTTCTCCTGGTCTACAAATGTTACAAAAAGGTTCTTATTGTATTCTATGTTTTTCTCCACTATCTGCCTGAGGATGAAAATTGCATCTGTGCAGCTTCTGTTTTTTTCTAAATCTCATCTGTTCGTCGGAAATCTGTGGTTCTATAATGGATCTTAGCCTAGATTCTATAATTTTGGCGTACATTTTGCCTACATGACTTAATAGTGCGATGCTCCGATATTGTGTACATTCTCTTTTACTGCCTTTATTCTTCCCCAGAGGTATGATTATTGCGTGTTGCCAATCTTTATGTGTTCTTTGTTGTGCCCATGCTGCGGTAAATATTTTGTGTAACCATTTGATGCCGTACTCTCCTTTTGCGTGTATAATTTCGGACGATAATCTGTCCACCCCTGGTGTTGTGTATTTTGGTGCTTGTTTGACCACTCTATTTACTTCATGTTGTAATATTTCTGGTTCTAATGTTGAAACTACTAGGTCTGTTGGTATTGTTTTGTTCTTTCCCCCATGGGGTTAAGAAGCTCTTTGAAATACTCTCTCCACCGCATGGTGACTTTTGAAGGATGTATTAAAGGATTTCCATTCTTGTCGTTAATAATATCTGTATAACATTCATGTCTGTACAATATCATAACATTCATTGTATTTATTTCATCCTGTCAATACGTGATGCTTGTTTAATTAGAATCATGGCACACGGGGCATTCCCATAAGTACTCCGCTGTCCGTTCCAGAAATCACCCAACAGCATGTAGACTCAATGTCAGATGTTGATTGTGTGATCGTCGCAACATTTCTGAGAGAAAATACTAAATACTTTCTTCCCTCACTCCCTGGTCATCTGTCAATTTTTATATATGCACATTATTACTCCCAACATTATCTTCTTGCTGAATCAATGACCGTCTTTGTTAGGTCGGTCTTATCTCTCACCAACATTGTGCCATCAACCACAACATGACACGCCAATGAGTCTTATCTTTAGTTGTCTCTGCCTCCCGCATAACCAGGACAATAAATCCATATAGTACTTTGTACAACCGAGTTGTTCAGTTACGTAACCCAGTCCTTCCTTAACATGCACATTTCTGTCTTTAGCATCATGCTCTGGGAGTCCAAGAGTATCACCAAGTGAGATTTCAGTAACAAATCCTGTCAATAATCAAACTGTTTGTAAGTATGTTAGGAGCGTGTGCATGTATGTCACACTTGCAATCTTGGTGCACACGAATATCAGGTAAAAAATAAATAAATTTCAAGTAGGTTTTATTAACTTGCACCAAAGAGAATGAACATTCTGTTATCCGTTTTTTTAATCAGTGCGAAACTTTTTAAAGCCGAGGCACGAAAGGGAGGCAAAGAATATCGACACTGGTACGTGCCATACATATTGTAGGAAGGGAGTAAGAAGGTTTTGGGTAGTTCTGTTTGGCTGCCCCATCCGATAGAGCGTTAAAGTGGCCAAGCAGCCATGATAAAGTGGGATGTGCCAGATCCAAAGACGCAGAGAGCGCAGCAAATGTGTTTTTCTTCGTTTCCTTCACATTTTAACATGTACATTCAGGGTGGTACATTCATGTTTAACACAACATGCAGGGTTTCTTGATAAATGATTCAATATTTGACAGCTTTCTAATGCTCCCATATCACTTAGCAAAGCTGAAAGCCATGACACAACGAATTCCATTTCCTGGACTTTATCCCCTAAACTTCGGGAGTTTGAGAACGAATATGAAGACGAAAATTTATCAGTAAATGGATAAAACCTATATAAATTCATGGATGAATGAAGGTCTAGTATATAACTTCCTGGATGAATGAAGGTCCAGTATATAAATTCATGGATGAATGAAGGTCCAGTATATAAATTCATGGATGAATGAAGGTCCAGTATATAAATTCATGGATGAATGAAGGTCCAGTATATAAATTCATGGATGAATGAAGGTCCAGTATATAAATTCCTAGATGAATGAAGGTCCAGTATATAAATTCATGGATGAATGAAGGTCCAGTATATAAATTCATGGATGAATGTAGGTCCAGTATATAAATTCATGGATGAATGAAGGTCCAGTATATAAATTCATGGATGAATGAAGGTCCAGTATATAAATTCATGGATGAATGAAGGTCCAGTATGATGATGATCATCATCAAATGCATGCCACGAAGGTTGACTGCAGCAGACCCCCAACATCCCCTCTCTCAGTAGCACACTCCGATAAAAACTGTAGCCTGTCTATCTTGTGATGGTACTCTCCCACTTGTATCTTTGCCTGCCTTTTGCTCGCCTCCCTTCGACTTGATCCTCATGTAAGGTCTTCAAGAAGATGTCATGTGTCAAAAATATTGTATTTACTTGATTTGTATTTCCTTTGATAATTCTTTTTTCATATTAAATGTGTTTTTTTATTGTACCTCTTTGTTTGTATTCTTCTCTTTTCATGATGTTCTCCCTATTCTTCTATATATCCACATCTCAAAGGCATTAATTCTGTCTTCTAATTGTTTATTGTCCATATTTCTTATCCATACATCAATATAGAATAGATGTAGAAGTTGATAATTCTTATTTTTAGTTTGTAATTTGTAAGATGTTAATATTTTTTGAATAATGTTGTTGAAAGTACTTTTAGTCATTCCTATTCTCTTTTTAACTTATGTTTCACATCTGCCATCATGATAAATGATAATATATACCTGTCAATCTTTGCTAAGTGTATGACTGAAATCTAGGAAGTTTTAAAACTACTTCCGGCATATAGATTGGTGCTTTGTCACATACACTTTGTCACAAGACGCACGTATTTCTCAAATGTCCTACTCTGCTCATATACTCATACGATTGCTGCATTGACAGGAAATTATCTCTCAGTTCTGCACCTTCAGTTGCTGAGTAATGTTTGTAAGATTCACTCATTCACTGATTAAAATCTTATAACAGAACGCAGTCTCTCTTGGTGTAAGTTAGTAGGACAACTATACATTGTCATTAAAACCTCATACTGCTCTTCTATATCTTTCACGCGGAATAAAATTTTTACACCATTAATAGTGTTAATAGTAATATTTAAAGAGTTACAAGACAATGATCGTAACATGGTTATTCAAACTGTATCACATTTGTGAGGTTTGTATTTGAAGCACCTTAATATAAATATGTGGTCTGTATAATTGATACGTTCAAACAGCTTTTCTATCTTTCTAATCAATCTTATCTTATCTTATCTTACCTTATCTTACCTTACCTTACCTTACCTTATCTTATCTTATCTTATCTTATCTTATCTTATCTTATCTTATCTTATCTTATCTTATCTTATCTTATCTTATCTTATCTTTTCTTATCTTATCTTATCTTATCTTATCTTATCTTATCTTATCTTATCTTATCTTATCTACTCTACTCTGCTCTGGTCAAGTCAGATATCCAATCTTCTTTGCTGTCTGTCTATCTATAAATCTAGCTATCTATCTAATCCAGTGTTTCCCAAAGTTGGGCCCATACCCCACAAGGGGCAATTTGATTGTTCTGGGGCGCAATTCGAACAAGTTGTAATTATACTTCATTTAGGAATGATTTTTTAATGTTTTAATATATACAAATATGTATATGTTACATGGGGGGGGGGGGGGGGGAGGTTACATCAGCATTTTAGAAAGACAGATGGGGCATGGTCCTTAATAACAAACCATACGAGACAACTGCTTACAACAGAGATGAGATGTCTGAGTAAAGCCACAGGAGTGACCAGAACAGATACAATGTTTCGAGCATCTGGAATGAATGCCGTGTGATTCATTAGTTTATAAAGCATATACGAAGAGAGGAGAAGCAGAAAGAAGAGCCAAGGGAGTACGCTGGATCGACAACATCAAAGAGACATTACACGAACACCACATAACATTATTTGAAGCTGCCAGAAAAGAGAGAACAAGAACATTGTATCTCCTTCGACACCCGTTAAGGGTAAAAGAGGAAGGAAAGAAGATGAAGATGGGGCATGGTATAAACAAAATTGGGAAACACTGATGTACTCTATGTTCCGTCAGCGCGGAAATACGGTGCATTGGACAGAAACCAGGACTATCTAATTTAAGCGATTGGAGGCTAATGTGTATAATAAACATGAGAAACATTAAAATGCAACAGGATTCTATCCTATGAGAATGTCATTGAATACTGAAACTATTATCTGCAGTGATTTAAATAACATACAGCAAACCTGTGCACATAAGTTCTCCGTATCTAAACAGAGTTCTATACTGAATAAATGAGAAAACAATATAATGAAACGAGACGCCGATGAGTCCTAGTTGAAGTAGTAGTGAGATGCCGATGAGGTTCTGCTTGACGTAGTAATTCTGTTAGGAAGACGATGATGTGGGTAGGAAGTGCTGCCATTTTTTCTGCAAATATAGTGCCTTTTTAAAAGATGATCTTGTGGGAATAAGGTGGCAACAATCTTACCAGTAGAAGGCAATGGTTTTTTCGTATAGAAAAGATGTGATCTCCTTCTTGTCAGAGAGAGGCGGTAATGATATTTTTGTGGGACTGATGTGATCTTTCTTAAAAGATTAAGGCAATGATGATCTTGTGGGAAGAATGTGAGCCTCAACCTTACAAGAAGATGGCAGTATGAAATGATGTTGTTGAAGGAAAGATGTGTTTACCATCTTACCAGAAGTTTGCGATGATCGTATATGAAAATGTTTACTACCGTCCTACCCGATACAAATCGTGGTGCTTGTGTCGGAGGAAGGTGACTAAATCGTAAAGTTCATGTATGACGAAGTCATGTTTCTTCTGCTAGAAGAATGGAAAATAATTTTTGTAGGAGAGATCACTAAGCTCTTGGGGAAATTCTATAATTCAGGTGTGTAACTTGTGCATGTGTTTGTGTGATTACAAATTTACGCTTAATATGTACCCGAATTCATGACATGGTTTTGAGTTTTTAGTGGCAACAGCATGTCACTGTTTTTCATGGCTGAGCTAGTACAATCTGTGGATACAATATTTTTCCTTCTAGAGTTGCTTTCTACAAAAGGATTTCCATTTATTGAATTGTCATCAACGCTCTGGTTAGATGACATCTCATGCTCCGGGAAAACTTCTAACCGGTTACAGTTATGGCTAGATGATATCTCATGCTCCGGGAAAACTTCTAACCGGTTACATTTCTGGTTAGATGATATCTCATGCTCCGGGAAAACTTCCAACCGGTTACAGTTCTGGTTAGATGATATATCATGCTCCGGGAAAACTTCCAACCGGTTACAGTTCTGGTTAGATAATATTTCATGCTCCGGGAAAACTTCCAACCGGTTACAGTTTTGCTCGCTTCTAGGATCTGTGCATGGAAGTATTTCCATGGAGCTGCAGTTCTGAGGTAGGTAATCTTTGAAACATTCACCTTCCAAATCAGTAGTTTCCTGTAACTTCTGACTAGCGCTGCAGTTGGATGCAGTCAGTACATCTATGATATTCTGTGACGTCTTATCAGTAAGAATGTGTGGCTTATCCATTATACAGGCTGTCGGAAAAGTATCCTTCCGTGATATTTCGTTGTCCATTTCTTGTACACAATGATGCACGTTTATATTAGATTGACCCGCAACTGATTCTTCGACAGCACCAGATAATTTTTTGTTAGTCCGTTTGTCTGATGAATGTGCGTGTTTGATGACGGAATATAACTCTAAAGAATGACAACAGTCATCTAATGAAAGTGTGCTTGTGGAATTCTCATTATTATATACGTCTGTGGTGCAGATAGGAATATCTTCTCTTTCAGTTAATACACTCTTATGTCTTATTAATTTTTCAATGTCGATATTACTGTTTGACAGATCATTTTGACTTGATACATTTTTTACACTATTTAAAATTGTCTGACTTTCATTGCTCTTCACGCCAACGGCCATAATTTCACTTTCTCTGTCTATATCTTCTACCTTTGAACTAGCGTGATATACAGAAGATATTTGTTGAAAGTGTTGGGCTGTCTCTGGATTTTCAGTATTTATGTTGAGTTTATTTATGTCATTTTCAACACGGTCGCCTGAGTGTACTAGATTACTATGCACTTCACTGCCGCATACATGAATACCACTGCTGCTTACATCAATAACACTGCTCCTTACATCAATACCACTGCTGCTTACATCAATACCACTGCTGCTTAGATCAATACCATCGTTGCTTGCATCGATACCACAGCTGCTTACATCAACACCACTGCTGCTTGAATCAATGTCACAGCTGCTTACATCAGGACTACTGCTGATTACATCAATAACACTGCCGCTTATATCAGCATCATTGTTTTTTACATGAACATCCGTGCTGAGAAAATCAACACCACTGCTGCTTACATGAATATCACTGCTGATTAAATCACTACTACCGCTGCTTACATTAACACCACTGTTGTTTACATCATAATCACTGTTACTTTCATCAACGCTACTTCTACTTATATCAATGCAACTGCTGCTTACAGTACCACAACTGTTGTATACATTAACATAATTGTTGCTTAAATTAATACCACTGTTGTCTACATCAATAGCCATGCTACTTGCACCAACAACACTGCTACTTACATCAACATCACTGTAGCTTACAACAATACCACCGCTGCTTACATCAACACCACAGCAGATTACATCAGAATCAGTACATCTTGTCTTCAACACCTTCAGTTCGTCATATGAATCATGATACTCAGTTTGGCCAGAACATTCATTTCTTTGTTTAGTAACAGATGACAAGCTAACGTCAGACGGAGGCAAACCAAAATATGGAATCCCTGACGATACACACAACTTGTTTATAACTTGTGTATTCATGCTTTGGAGAACATTCACGTCAAGTGATCCATCATGTCTGGTCTGCTTCCCTAGGCCGTTCTGATGTAGCAAGATGAATGTAACTGAAGGTTGTAGTGATGCTGTTAAAGGTTGCTTCAATGCTGACCGTATATGTAGATTATTGAATGTCCCAGTATCTCCTGACTGATGTCTAAGAATTTGTTGCGAAAAATCTTCTGTAGAAACCATCGTTTCCCTGTTATTTCTAGAACAGTATTGTAGCGCTATCGTTTCGCTGTCTAGGTCAGTGGGAAGTGGTTGGGCAATCTGACATAATGTATTGTCTAAACTGTTTTGTTTCTTGCTGACATAATTTAAATTACCCACATTTCTTTTCATAATTTCGACATCTTGTACACCTGTACCCCTGAAAATCACATGATCAACACACTCACTGCCTAAATTTGAAACTGAATTTTCTCCCAAATGATTTGTTGTGAGATTTGTGTTTCGTTTGTAAGTCAGTGAGAGGTCAGCATCATCAGGCGGTGACATCCTGAAATTGTCTTTTAAAGAAATGATACCTCCTACTAATTTCTTCTCTGAACAGAGTTGACGTTTTCCTTCCAAATTGTCATCATTAATATGTGTTGTTCCTGACGCTGTTGACATCGCCTGTGAAAGAAATGAACAAATAATTAATGAACTTTTAGTTCTTCTAATGCGTCTTATCTACATGTCAGGTACTATACAGTAAACAATTGTAATTATTCAATTACAAGGTACAACTTTACATATAGACATCACAATGTTAAAAGTAAAGTATCCAGTTGCAAGGTATAACTATATATATGTATATATAAATATAAATATATATATATATATATATATATATAAATATATATATATATATATATATATATATATATATATATATATATATATATATATATATATATATATATAATATATATATAATATATATAATATATATATATATATATATATATATTACTATTACAAGTATCCAATTACAAGATATCTGCATAACAGTGTTACAATTATTCAATTCAATTACAAGGTATAACTTTAAATATAAACATAACAGTGTTACACGTATCCAAATGCAAGAAATAACTTAAAAATAATAAATAACGTAACTTAAATATAGACAGGCTGATAAACTGTGACCAGTGTGCTAGTGAAATTTATCTCTGTGATTTCATTTTTAGACTTTCTCAAATATATACATATATCATTTATTCTTAGTTTTTATCATATTTATCTCAATCATCAGTGTGGCAACCGGGGCCTGGATTTCTAGTTCAAGGTGCCAAGAATATGACCACGGTCTGTTTTCCCAGACATGTCGTAGGAGGCAACGTAGGAAATTTGGGGATAAGCTGACAACCTGTCCCTTGTGCATATATATATAATAATTATCACATCTTGTCTGAATTTTCTACTTTTATCTTTTATCAAATAAACACTATTGATGACGAAGAGATGCAGGTCAGCGAACATTGCAACTTTGTCCTTGTGTGGCAGACTCCTGGTGATGAGTAATGAGTAATGCTAGTTTTGCCATCACTGCGGATGGGTCAACTTTTCACAGGAAGAATGATGAAATACTTGACCCATAAGTGTGTGCTTCAGTGATTATCATGGGATACTTGCGCACTATAATGCCCCAAGTCAAGAACTAAACGTAAACCATAACCCTCCTCCCCCTTATACAACAATACATTTGAGACCTTATATGAGTCAGGGTGTCGTCACAGTTACACTAATGAGAGGAACATGTACTTTTGTCAGAAGTCTATGGGTTGTCAAGAGCTACCAGCTTACATTTAAATGAATTATTTGATCTTCATCATAATTTATCTCTATCTCGTTTTTTATAGCTACTTCTCAGTTAAGTAACCGAGGTGACACTCCAGTGAGGTAGTATCCGAGATCGCCACGTCCTTCCAGCAGTGCTGAATATAATTTTGGGTCAACTAGTTTATAATACTTCTGTCATATTTGTTGACTCATCTGCCTGTGATGACACACGTGGTATTACCCGCCACCTAGGAGTCTGTTGAAACATCCCACATATTATTACCATCCACCTTGGAGTCTGAAGGGATGGCCCACACATTATTACCCGCCACCTAGGATGGCACACATATTATTACCCGCCACCTAGGAGTCTACAGGGATGGCACACATATTATTACCCGCCACCTAGAAGTCTACAGGGATGGCACACATATTATTACCCGTCACCTAGGAGTCTACAGGGATGGCACACATATTATTACCCGTCACCTAGGAGTCTACAGGGATGGCACACATATTATTACCCGCCACCTAGGAGTCTACAGGGATGGCACACATATTATTACCCGCCACCTAGGAGTCTACAGGGATGGCACACATATTATTACCCGCCATCTAGGAGTCTACAGGGATGGCACACATAGTATTACCCGCCACCTTATGAGTTTACAGGGATGGCACACATATTATTACCCGCCACCTACGAGTCTACAGGAATAGCACACATATTATTACCCGCCACCTAGGAGTCTACAGGGATGGCACACATAATATTACCCGCCGTCTAGGAGTCTACAGGGATGGCACACATATTAATACCCGCCACCTAGGAGTCTACAGGGATGGCACACATATTATTACCCGGTACCTAGGAATCTGCAGGGATGACATACATTTTATTATCCGCTACCTAAGAGTCTACAGGGATGGCACACATATTAATACCCGCCACCTAGGAGTCTACAGGGATGACATACATATTATTACCCGCCACCTAGGAATCTGCAGGGATGACATACATATTATTACCCGCCACCTAGGAGTCTGCCTCCACACAGTGTAATGTTCACTGGCCTGTATCTCTTCATCATCCATGGTGATCATTTGATTGAAGACACAAGTCAGATATTCAGACAAGACCTGCTGTAAAATGATTTTTTTTTCAAAGATCACAAGTTGTCAACCCCATCTCAACCTTGCTTGGTCGACAATGACTGGGAAGAAGACAGTGACCACATTCATTGCACCATGAAAAAGAAGCCCAGGTCCTGGTTGCTACACGGGTAGTACAATAGCATTTCTTTATCAACAATTCTGTGTACAACATACAATGTGACTCAAATATACCCGCAATTTTGTGTTCGCAATTGTAACTGTTATTTTCCTTTAAAAACAAATATGTTTTTAATTGATCATTCACATTTTAAGATGAAACATTGTTAGTATATTATGCATGCCTTTAAATGTGTAAATGCGTTTTCCCACGAAATTGTGCAAATTAAACATTAAAAAAAAATTCTTTACATGATATACTTATCTGTTTTTGTTTGACTAGTTAATTTTATAAAATAAAATATTCAGCATATTGATACCACTTTAGTTTGTTTTGGCATAACATTTAAAAAACAATTATTTCCTTTCCTTCAAAAATCAGATTATATAGAAAAGAGTACCAAGCCCATAGAAACATTAATATATAACTTTTTCTATTTTAACATATGCATAGGTGAACCTAATACACTTGAAATATTCGGTAATCATATTTTTATCATGGAAAACCTTAATTGGCGTAATAGAGAGTTAATATAAAAGATATGACAAGAACTTTTCCTTAGCAAAATATAACATTCTTATAGAATTAAACAAGTACAATCAAACTAAACTTAATTACTGCAATTACAAAATATAATGATATATGTAAATATCATTAAATAGATTACACCCCCCCCACAATTAAAAAAAACAAAACAAACATAATAAATTAGAAATATAAATGATTTTCTCGAAACAAATACTTTTACACTATGAACTGGAATATTAAGAATGGGAACTTAGGATCAGAGAAAGTTCCTCGACAATACAGTCCTGTGTATTCATCGGATTCATTTTTCTGAGGATGCTACTTGACTTTTCACGTACTTTTCATTTGCTGTCGATACAGGAATACAGTGACCAATGAAAATCACGGGCAAAGTCACATCAGCCTATATACGTGACGCTGTTTGGAAACTGCATGCATATCTATCGTTGAGAAGTACTTGCAGTACCGAGAAAATATACTGCTAGCTCCTGTGATATGAGTACATGCAAAGTATTGTATATGATCTTTTTGTGACAAAATGTGATAAAATGTACAAAAATAGGTGAAACAAGAGGAGGAAGACTGATCGCTATAATTTTGACAGCAAACGAAGTCAGCGACAAAAATAGGACAGTAAATAAAAAAATTAAAAAAAAATATAACTGAAATGAGAGACAGGTAAATAAAATATGAGTTTCAGAAAGAGCACTAGTTGGATGTGCAAAACATGTGAAATCAAACTTTTACAGAGAAATGCCTGCCATGAAGCAAATAAATAAAATGTATAATATATGAGAAAAATAGTTCATGAAATCCCTATGGTCTCCACGATATTGTTATTACCACATTTTAATGTGATTACAACGCAGTTTCGATTACAAGATACATGCAAAAAATGAACTTCAAAATAAAAGAAGTATTGTAAAACTGTAAAATACACACGTGTACTAATATCTGAACAAACTACAGTTATTTTACTTGGATACACAATATAGTTATAACAAATGATGTTATCTTGCTTTATGTGATACGTTACTTAATGGAAAAGTGCGTCTAAAATATAGACGAATAGTAAAATAGGAAACGTCCTTGGTTCTTGATTAGAAACTGACCTCACAGCACGTGGGCTTTCCCATAAGTGCTCCACCCTCTGTTTCAGCAGCCATCCGACTCGATGGTGTTTCGAGTATAATGCTGCTGAAACAGACGTCGACATCAGGGCACAACCTTGCGACAGGTTTCTTTGTTGTTCCGCCGACCCACGCCGTGCCCGTAGCTAGTTCAAGCACAACGTCGGCCTGCCGGAACAACATGGTAACTGTTATCGATGGTTACGACTATGGGAAACGTCGAGTAATTAAACATTCTAAAATGGCAAACAAGACTCAACTGTTGACTTCAATTGTTTTTCAGACAACAGTGAAATTACTTATTTTTTACAGAATACATTGAAATGTCTTATCCAGTACATCCTTCGGCACCCACATTTATGCATATCTGTAGTATAGCGTATGTAGACGATAAAATTACTCAGTGACCCCTTCTATGATTAACAACTTAAACTTATGTAGCGCACACCGATTTATAGTTATTTACTATAAATATTACTATAAATCGCAGGTTTATTGGTTTTTAAAAACTGCAACGTTCATTGGCTGATGAAGCTCTGACCTTGATATATTAATGTCAATTTAATTATTCTTTCAGACATTCGTTTCAGACCAATCATACTCTTAGAAAAAATGTATGATGATGTGTAGTTCTCAAAACTAAAATTCCCTATTTGTTACAATATTTTAAGGAATGATAATTTTGCTGACAGCTGTATTGAGAAAACATGCTATTTAATGCAGATCTGACGAATGATGTTAGAAACAATTTCTTTGAGAGTGTTGACTTCAGAAATAATATATTCTCGAACTACAGAAAAAAATGCAGATTTAAAGACCTTCCTCATCCAAATTTCTTGAATTAGTATATGAAAGTAAATTTAAAGATTACAGCAAAAAGTTATCCCAGAATATATTAAATAATTTGATAAAATATTGTCAATTTTTTTATAGCAACCTACTAGAAAATTAACTTCATAGCGCAGATGAGAACTTACATCCTAAAGAACTCCCGGCGAATTTTTTTGTTAATGGCCTAGACCAGGGATGGGCAAACTTTTTGTGCAGAGGGCCGCATTGAAAATTGTAAAGCTATTGGAGGGTCGCATATAATATTATGTATGTTTTTGTTTAAAATTCACGGTAAGTAATCAATTAAATATTTTTATTGTAAAGAAAGGTAGTTTTACATAATGTAGATAACTTCTGAAATAAATTACATTTCTAACAGACTTACACTATAACAGTATATTTTCTAATTTGGATAAAAGGTTTTGCAAATATTTTAACAATGTTCGTGTATTTAAAAATGTGTTTTAAGGCCGCAAAATATCCAATGGCGGGCCGCATGCGGGCCGTAGTTTGCCAACCCCTGGCCTAGACTAAATCTATCATGAAGTAAAAAAAATCATGTTTAGTGTTGATTACTACTACAACCATCAGTGAAAGAACTATGCACACCCTGAAGAGAAACAAAATATATCTAAGTAATAATTCCATAAACAGCAATCATTTGTCATGTTTGAATTCATTGACGATTGGGGAGAAATAACTGTTCAAAAAAAAAAAAAGAAACGCAACTTCTATGAAGTTACTTTTATAAAAGATATTCCCTGATTGGATATCATTCAAGATGTGTCTTGAATGTGTCTGTGTCCTCGTGGTCATTAACGTCTAGTGGTAACCTAAATTGTACAACTCATGATTCGTAACGTCATGAAAGAGGTCAAGGTCAAAACAACTTTTGTTGACAATAATTCGTAAAAGGTTCGTGAGAATCTCGTGAAACTTATTGAACACACAAGTTTAAGATCATATTATTGAGCACTATGGCCACAGATAAGAGACTAAACACCTTTGAAAACAAATGCCTACATACCATTCTGAACGTTTAGTGGAGTGACTTTAAATCTAACACTACTGTAAGAGAGAAAAGCAAACAAACCTATATATCTTCCTTCATTAGACAAAGGCGCTGGACTTACATCGGTTATGCTCTCAGAATGAACAGCCTAAGAGTTCCCCTTCAGTCACTAAATTAGGTGTCACCGGGAGAAAGAAGAAGAGGGAGACCTAGAGGAACTCTACGAGGAACCATTAATAGAGAAGGCATGTCAATGAAACTAAACAACACCCTATAACTGAAAGACCGTACAAATACAAAGATGAAATGGAAAGCTATGGTTTCTGCCCTATGCGCCGTCTATGGCCCTGGCGGAACATAGAAAAAAAAACCACACACGTTTTAAATTTTCAGAAATCAAGACACAATTAAGAGATAATACAACGAAAGGATCTGACTCAGTAATTGCATGAAAGCAACACAGAAAGCAATAGGCACCTACCTAGTACAATGGATTCATTTCTATACTGACAGTTCTGCTTTCTAAGCCACCATTAAAGCAGGTTTTTGTGTCTATATAGAATATCCAGACAAACCATCTGATGAGTTATTTGATGCCTGTGGGAAGATATGTTCTTACTATGAAGCTGAAATAACAGAACTTGAAGTTTCCTTCTACCGCCCGAAGACCATATTTGATGCCTTTCCATCAAAAGTCCAAAACATTGGGATTTGTACAGAAAATATGTGCGCTCTTCAGCACTAGAATGGATATTGTAAACCTGAACTAGTTGAAACATTTAAAAAAAGGAACCCATAGCATCATTTATTAATGCCGTAGGGGTGCGAGATGCTAGCGATCTCACATTTCAGAGGCTCTGCAAATGAGGGCGGTAGCCATCTCCTCTCCCTCGCAGTCTGTACTTCCCGGATTAATCCGGTACACATTTAAGGCTGGGTCGACCCGGGGGCCGTTGCGATCTGAAAAACATTTCCGCCTCAACTGGGGAATGAACTCAGGACCACTCATATGCAAAGCAAATGCGCTAACCACTGCGCTAACGCGGCTCCCTAATCATGCCAACCAGCTGCAAATATCTTATGAAGTCAGCATTGTTATGCAGTGGATTCCTGGCTACTCAAACAAACTTGGCATTGACAAGGCAGACAAAGTAGCAAAGAAGCGAACTCAACAACAACAATCATATGCTCGAACGTTCATATAGCATGTGACATATTCTTTCTATATTTTGTCATCGTGGATACCCTGAACGGATGTCTGTCCCGGACAAGCAGGCATTCGCCGGAGACATATCCATACATTCTTCAATGTCGCTGTGTCCATCGTCTTCTTTGATCTTCGTCTTCTTCTCTTGCCTGGCACTCTGCCCTCTAGAATCAGTATTTCGATACCATATGTCGCTTTAATAAAAACTGTCAATACTGCATTTTTCAAGTTAAGAAGTTCTAGGGAGGGGATTGAAGCTGTGCGATAAAGGCCACATGCTATTGCTGTCTCCACGTCATTTACAGGGTGAGTTTTGTAATTTACTCTCCGATAGTGGATTATGTCGCTTTAAGTGCCCAAAATAATTTAGTTTCCTTCTTATGTTGGTATTTAGAAGCCAGCCTTTATTTAGTTTCAGTAATTTCAAAATTTCAATGTTCTTCTTTTTCTCTGTCCATGATGCTTGTAGGATCTTTCTGTAGCACTTAATTTAAAATAAAATGATTATTTTGGATATTGTCTTGTTTAAAGTCCAGGATTCGCATCCATATGTTGCCACTGGGGAAAACACTTGATCTTATAAATGATTTACTTTAGTGTCGTTATTACTAATGTGCATATCTTTCTCATTTGTGATAATTTGAGTGTTGCAGTTGCGAGTCTTCTCCTAATCTCGAATGAACAATCTCCGGAACTGTTTATATTTGTTCCCAGATATTACGACCATGCATACAGCTAAAATAATGTTGAAATATGTGAACAAAGAGAATTCAATGAACAAATGAGTCACGGGAAACACGTGGAGGAAAATCTTTAAATATATGATCAGCCCTAATCCCACAGACAACATCACCTCCTGGGAAGGAAGGATCATAGTATAATTTTCCTACTTCGCACACAACATGCACAACTTAAAAATCATCTGAACAGAATACAACCGCAACACAATCCAGATTGTCGGCTTTGCTCTGATCACTATGAACCTGTTGACCACAATCTTTTTTAATGTCCAGAGTTGGATGACATCAGGAAAATGCTTTTCTCTTCAAGGCCAGATAAAGCGAACACATTTCTAACATGTCTCTTAGATATATAAATTTCTAAGAGCAACTGTAAAATGTCTTATGGAAATCGTTGTCTTTTGCGACCCTTTACATTGCACTGGTCACCACTGTAACTGACTTAAAAATCACGTTACTGACTTAAAAAGGCACTAATCTGTAGTATCATGGTGTGCCAAAAACAAATATAACCATACACATTTTTTATTTTATTTTTTAAAGATATTCGATGTTATTCACTATGTTTCACCGTGTAAATTTATCTTGTATGATTACAACTAAATCGGTAATGAGTCTAAAATGATGTAATATATATTGCATAACATTGCATAATACGATCATGAACACACCATCCAGAGTTGAGAACATCATTTTCTGATGCAATACCAGGCCGCTGCTGAAGTAACCTGACGTGTACTATATCTGACGTGTACTATATAGCCCAGTCTGAAAGGTGACTTTGTGCGAAACAGTTTAAGCTACTTTTACATAAACTTTTATTATTTTATCCATTTACGACCATTGAACAATGGAACAAAGATATCAGGGAAAATTGCCAACTACAATGATAGTTAACTATTGCTGGACACTCTTCAGAAATGATCTCAAACAGCTGTTGAAGAGACAGGCGAAGAAATCTCAGAAGTAGTCTAAGACTTAATTTTTTACAGATGTTAATCGTTGCGTTGAGAGAGCGTTGCCGTATGGCTAGAACGCCGGTCTTAGACGCCTTAGGTCTCGGGTTCAATCCACAGTTGGGATGAGGAGTTTTGTCTTTCGGAAGTGCAATAAAACATTATTCCTGCACAGTCAAGGCGACAGCTATGGTATATCGGCTTTTATTTCCACAGCCAAAACTCTCCTTGCACTCCTTAACAGAAAAACACACAGTAACGAAAGTTTTAGTGAAAGTTATTAAAGTGAAATATTGCATTTTCTCATTATGTAAACATTAAATTTTGCAGATTACAAATAACTGTAGCCAATTTAGAAATGTTATTGTCATATTCGAGCTCAGCACTTCACAATTGATAAGAAATTATCTTTATCATTTCAGTAACATAACATTTTTAAAGATTTGTTGACCTGTGTTGTTATCAGCAACCATACGTTCCATTACTAGTTTTTCCATGTTTCTTTATATTGCCCCACCCCGCCCCCCCCCCCTTCCAGAAAAACGGATTCGTCTTGGTATAATGTAATCAGAAGCCAACTATCTTCCACATTTGATGTGCTTGGTATAATGTAATCAGAAGCCAACTATCTTCCACATTTGATGTGCTTGGTATAATGTAATCAGAAGCCAACTATCTTCCACATTTGATGTGCTTGGTATAATGTAATCAGAAGCCAACTATCTTCCACATTTGATGTGCTTGGTATAATGTAATCAGAAGCCAACTATCTTCCACATTTGATGTGCTTGGTATAATGTAATCAGAAGCCAACTATCTTCCACATTTGATGTGCTTGGTATAATGTAATCAGAAGCCAACTATCTTCCACATTTGATGTGCTTGGTATAATGTAATCAGAAGCCAACTATCTTCCACATTTGATGTGCTTGGTATAATGTAATCAGAAGTCAACTATCTTCCACATTTGATGTGCTTGGTATAATGTAATCAGAAGCCAACTATCTTCCACATTTGATGTGCTTGGTATAATGTAATCAGAAGCCAACTATCTTCCAGATTTGATGTGCTTGGTATAATGTAATCAGAAGCCAACTATCTTCCACATTTGATGTGCTTGGTATAATGTAATCAGAAGCCAACTATCTTCCACATTTGATGTGCTTGGTATAATGTAATCAGAAGCCAACTATCTTCCACATTTGATGTGCTTGGTATAATGTAATCAGAAGCCAACTATCTTCCACATTTGATGTGCTTGGTATAATGTAATCAGAAGCCAACTATCTTCCACATTTGATGTGCTTGGTATAATGTAATCAGAAGCCAACTATCTTCCACATTTGATGTGCTTGGTATAATGTAATCAGAAGCCAACTATCTTCCACATTTGATGTGCTTGGTATAATGTAATCAGAAGCCAACTATCTTCCACATTTGATGTGCTTGGTATAATGTAATCAGAAGCCAACTATCTTCCACATTTGATGTGCTTGGTATAATGTAATCAGAAGCCAACTATCTTCCACATTTGATGTGCTTGGTATAATGTAATCAGAAGCCAACTATCTTCCACATTTGATGTGCTTGGTATAATGTAATCAGAAGCCAACTATCTTCCAGATTTGATGTGCTTGGTATAATGTAATCAGAAGCCAACTATCTTCCACATTTGATGTGCTTGGTATAATGTAATCAGAAGCCAACTATCTTCCACATTTGATGTGCTTGGTATAATGTAATCAGAAGCCAACTATCTTCCACATTTGATGTGCTTGGTATAATGTAATCAGAAGCCAACTATCTTCCACATTTGATGTGCTTGGTATAATGTAATCAGAAGCCAACTATCTTCCACATTTGATGTGCTTGGTATAATGTAATCAGAAGCCAACTATCTTCCACATTTGATGTGCTTGGTATAATGTAATCAGAAGCCAACTATCTTCCACATTTGATGTGCTTGGTATAATGTAATCAGAAGCCAACTATCTTCCACATTTGATGTGCTTGGTATAATGTAATCAGAAGCCAACTATCTTCCACATTTGATGTGCTTGGTATAATGTAATCAGAAGCCAGCTATCTTCCACATTTGATGTGCTTGGTATAATGTAATCAGAAGCCAACTATCTTCCACATTTGATGTGCTTGGTATAATGTAATCAGAAGCCAACTATCTTCCACATTTGATGTGCTTGGTATAATGTAATCAGAAGCCAACTATCTTCCACATTTGATGTGCTTGGTATAATGTAATCAGAAGCCAACTATCTTCCACATTTGATGTGCTTGGTATAATGTAATCAGAAGCCAACTATCTTCCACATTTGATGTGCTTGGTATAATGTAATCAGAAGCCAACTATCTTCCACATTTGATGTGCTTGGTATAATGTAATCAGAAGCCAACTATCTTCCACATTTGATGTGCTTGGTATAATGTAATCAGAAGCCAACTATCTTCCACATTTGATGTGCTTGGTATAATGTAATCAGAAGTCAACTATCTTCCACATTTGATGTGCTTGGTATAATGTAATCAGAAGCCAACTATCTTCCACATTTGATGTGCTTGGTATAATGTAATCAGAAGCCAACTATCTTCCACATTTGATGTGCTTGGTATAATGTAATCAGAAGCCAACTATCTTCCACATTTGATGTTCTTAAACACTTTCTAATTCGTCGTTTTTTTTCTGTGTATGGTCATCATCATCTGGTGACGTACCGATTGTATTACACAATCAACTTTCTCCACTTTTCTATTTTCATTATCTTGTATCATGTCCGTTATTGACTCATGCCACAATGCAAGATTTCAAAATATTTTCTTTCTTCTGCCATCCTCGATCTCTCTTACCTGTTGTAACTAAGTTCTCCAGACATCCTTGTCCCATAACGTGTCCAAAAATAAATATTGTCTCTTTCTTAGAGTATCTTGCATGCGACTCTCCTGGTTATGTTTTTTTCTAATTGATCTTGGCAACTCTCAGCATTAAAATTCTATGGAAGTACATCTCTGAATAATCGATCATAAACTATACATTCAAAGTATCAAAACAATAGGTGCACGGTGTTAAATCTGTTTCAAATATATTATTGTGATAGTAAGAGAACAATTATATGGGAAGCAATGTTCATATTGATATAAATCTCGACATGAACATATGTTATTGCTGATGCTACATTCACCCTGATTGGCTCAACCATAAAGAGCAAAAACAAATAGAATATATTATAATATCCCTCTACCTGACTGTGCATAAACAATACAAAATATGAACAAAAGAATAAAAAGCAAACAATTAAAAAAAATACCCCAAAAAATTTACAAAAAAACTAGAACCTGAATGAAGCAGATCTAATTGAGACTTATGGGTGTCTCAATATAGCGAATGTGACCTACAAGGGAAGGATGATATATGTAAATCATAGATAAATCCATCAATCAGGGTCAACATAAGAAACAACCATAATAAACAAATGCTGAAATGAATATACAAGCTGGCAGTTTATTTAGTTAGGCCTACTTGTGGCTTGATAATCACAGAAGTTGTTTACTCGTACAGCTGTATCAATGGAGGAAAATCAGGACCATATTTAGCTAAATAACATAATATGGAAAGACAATGCAAGAGAAAAATTAACAGAGGGAAAATGCACAAAGAGAAAAATATATTGACCATAGCATGTGCTTTAATATATATATATATATATATATTGTTTTGCACATATCACCAATTCTTCCATGATAAATCAGTTGTAGGCCTATTCTATCTATCTATATATACGCTGTTGCCCTTTTTTTTACTTGCGGCGTCAGGGGTAGAAGTGTTCTCTGGAGATAGCCTTCTTGTGAGATGTTTGTAAGCTTGTTCCTGTGGCTGCTTTAATTTATGTGATCCATCTTTTCTACACGGTCTGCCTCTTGTATAGCTGTGATGTATATGTGTCATGACTATCTGTGGTATGCTGTCTGTTGGTAGACTGGAAGTGTGTGAAAACCACTCGATCTGTTGTCTTTTGATGTGTTCCAATACTGGTAGTAGTGTTTTGGTTATCTGGCTGATGTTATCGTTTCTATTTCTAACTCTTAATGACACTTCGAGTATTCTTCGTAGACATGTCAATTCTGCTGTGACTAAATTTCTGTCGTCTTGTGCTGTCATTGTTCAGGTTTGGCACAGTGATGGGATAATAATAGTCTTGTATAATGTAACTTTAGTGTCTATGTTTACATTTTTGTTCTTTAAAGTACGTGTCATCTGTCCTAGTATCTGGTATGTTTTGTTGCATCTATTTTTATGTCTTTACTGTTTTTTTTCCTTCACTCGATATAATGCTTCCTACGTATGTGAAATCCTTTACCTGTTTAATTTGTTTGTTATCGATAGAGATAGTTATATTTCTGGCTTCTTTGCTATTGCCATTATTTCTGTCTTTTCAATATTAATCTTCATATTAGATTTTTGACATATGTGGAGTCTTTTCAAATGTTCTTGCAATTGTTCTTTTGATGTCGCTATTTGTACTTGGTCGTCTGCAATCGTTCAATATGTCGTCATTCTTAGTTTACAGAAGTGGTCGATATATGTTATTAAAAAGTAAATACTGAAGCAAGTATAAAGGTTACTATAAAATCTTAACTACCAATGTTATAGAATAACTAGCAATAAAACATAGAATCTGGACACTTTTCCAGGTTACGGTCCAACAGGGACCTTTGTTAAAAAACACATAACCATAAAAAAAACCCAGACAAAACCATAAAAATATTTAAAACTTGGATGACTTGGATATGTTATAGAAAGTAGTGGGGTAGACACCCATGCGAACTCCTTATTGGATTTGGTACTTATTGGGCACTCCTGTATTTGTTCTTACTTCATACTGGCTATAAGTAAGAACAATAGCATATTGCCAGTGGTTAATCAAAAACTGCACGACTTGTTATTTTCACAATTTATTCAGCAGCGATTGTACTATTCCCAAAACATAATCTATGCTGCGTTACTTTATTGCGGCTGGGGACTGCTGCAGTTATTTTTTTAATGCTAACCTCCAGTAGCAAATGAAGTAAAAAAATCGGTTTATGGGGATTGTTGTAGACACTATACGACCCAACTTCTTCATTGCATGATTGTGTTTAGATCCACACAAAAAAAACTCCAAACAATATACATCTTCAATTCTTTTTTTGTGTGAGTTAAAGTGTATGAGCTCATGGATCTGTGAATCAACAACCAGGAAACGTAACTATTTTTGTGTGTGCAATGTTGCAGGGAAGTTTTCTCCAGAGATTTTTTTCATTTACAGAAGACTTCAAGTTCAACGGCAAAATATGTTCTGAACAAGGAACGAGAGATTGTATCGGTGTCATTGTAAAGATTAGTGACACTTCCACAAGAGGAAAGCATCACTATATGGTCATGTCATTTCCTATGCGTTTGCTGTTGCATGGTTATTGGTCAGTTTGGGTGACATCTTCAGATCCTGCACATGCAAAGATGTATAGAAGGTGTCTTTAAAGTTGATGTTCACTGAATATTTTAAAAAATACATTCACTCAATGTGACGCCATTAAAAGTTGTGCATTTCATTGCTTAGTGTACTGCGTGACTTTGCAGATTGTTGTTAGCTGCAGAATTAACTTTTATTCACTGATAAAAAATGACGACATATTGAGATCCTTTACTCAATATGAAATTAGCATGATCAGTAGCGTTGCGTTCATAATTCTGGTAGTGCCACTGACATCACACAGATTAGCACTAGTTACCCACAAATCATGGCATGCAGTGGCACAAGCAATGTAATTGAGTGCACAATGGTTTTGTAGATACACTATATATATATATATATATGTATATATATATATATATATATATATGGATAACTACGGTGCTCTGTGCTTTTGGGGTTCTCTATAGGCTCCTCGAAAACAGCACGTAGTCGCACGATATTTGGCTCCTTTATGGTTAGGATCAAATTGATGGCGCTCGCAGATAATCGAAAAACTGTCCTGTTGTCTGGCACAAGCTTATCAATGCCATGATTAGTTAACCTTTCACCTTTGACAGTGCACACAGTTAAAACACATTTTAAACATTTGTCGGTAACCGCTAGATCTAATGATCGAATTATTTCATTTTTTTTCAACGTTCACTCTGATTCAATTGACATTTACGATGTATTACGCGGTTTAAAATGGTTTCTACTTTCGTTTCTGCTATTTCATTTGGTAACTGATTCCATAAAATAACATTTCACATAAGATTTCAGTTTGCACCGAACACTTCCCATACACTGATTTTGATTGCTCTATACTAATCTATTATGCAATAAATATATATTAGGACAATAGTTTACAAATAGTTCCGTGTTGATTTGTTTGAGTAGTCGATAGTGAACTTCGTCAAAATGGGTAATCTATTATTTTTTTGTTTTTGGTGTTCTATCCCAACGACTGCGATTTTGTTTTCTCATTTTGTAGCATTCGCAGAATAAATCGCGTCTATCATTTTGTTTTTTCTTTGTTTGTTATTGTAAAATGTATTCCTTCAAATCACATAACAGTTATTAGTAGACCTCTTGTATACGCCTAATCATCATGGCAATTTTTTCGCTTTTCTAAAAGGTCGACACATCGAAGTTTTAATAATACTACACAGGTTATATCTTGGCAGCCTTGATGCACTGCATAATTATTATGTTATTAAGAACTTCACATTCAACAGAAGATAAAATATTATCAATGGAAGGTCCACTGTTGTCATTTTTTACCTCCGACAAACAAACAGGACACCGATTTCCAATTTGTGGCATCGTGGCCACACAGTTCAATCTACGTTCAAACTACTACTGAATTTCGCAACCAATGATAAAGCTTTATACAAAATTAAATAAACACACACTTCTGAAATGCGAAAGGTGTGTATAAAATTAGAAGATATGTTCTTATAGTATTGGATGAATATACAATGGTTCGCAAAAGAGCATTGGAAGCACTTAACTCTTGCCTACACGATTTGAAAAGCAGCGCAGCAATTATGTGAGGTATAACTGTGTCATATAGGGATATTTGTGCCACACTCTGCCTGTAATACTGAAAGGAACTAATGATTGTAAGATTTAAGCTTGCATCAAATCAGCTTACCAACTTTCACCATTACTTCTTCATACAAAGATCAAGATGGAAATTAAAAAATAAATAATATCTTCAATTATTATACCAACACTGTGCTACCAATGTCATACATGGTCTTTAACAGCTTCGTAGCAAAGAAAAATCGTCACATGTGAAATGAAGTGTCTGAGGAAAGCTGCAATGGTTACCAAACTAGATAAAATAAGAAATAAAGAAATTAGGAAAAGAGTTTGTATAATATCATGTATCGAACATATTGAGAGACATCAAGTAAAATGGTTCGGTCACCTTATTCGAATGAAGCCAAACCAAATACCAATAAGAGCATATAATACAAGAATATCCGGGCGTAAAGCCAAAGATAGACCAAGAAGACGGTGGATAGAAAACATTAAGATAACCTTAAACAAACATGGACTAAATGCAACCACGGCGACACATCTGTCCTTGAAAGGACAGTTTAATTCAGATACCACCCCTAATGCTTAACAGCAAGTGTGAATGCGATCAACAATCATCACCTGGGGAAAGACAATAGACAATCAAATCAGCTTATTTGTAGAACCATGTTGTGACCATCAAATTCGCAGCTAATATGAGAGTTACATTGTATGATGATCAAATTCAAAATTATGTGCTATCAATTTATTAAAATTTGGCGAAGAAATAACAACAATGCATTCTGATAAGACAGTGATAATGTCAAAGTTTAGCACTATTGTTAACATTCTTCATAAATTACTAGAATGTGTATTTGCAAATTTCACTTGCACCTACTTAGATGTCTGTTAGTTTTGCAAAAGGGCATTATTGACACTAATTTACTGTTAACTCTATTAACTAACAGCTACTAGCTTCCAGGCGATTCATATGTTGACAAATCAATTGACACAGTTGTATATCAAATTGAAATGATCAAATATTTCTACCCAACAGTTCTTCATTCATTGGATGTTCCAGGTATTCCAAATTATGAGTTACATTTGAAACTTATAACACATATACTGCGCAAATTGGATCTGTCCAAGTTCTGTAATGGCTACATATTGATAATTAATGCTTTGTATCAACATGTCACTTACGCACAATTGATAAACAGGTTGTTGGAAATATGCAGTCATTTTCAGTTCAAGGATATCATTACGAACTATAGCAAGGGCCTATCCTGTAGCGGAACATCTTTGGAATGTACATGATCAAATCTTATGAACAAATAATACACTTCATTTAATCTACAATAATTTACTAGATGATTGTTATAAAGATGAATTGTTAGATAATTACATTTTGGGAATATGTGTCATATAATATATATATTTCATTGTTATTCACATTCTCACATTGTTTGCAACATTTACAATTATAGAAAGCTGGATTCATGCTCTATGCTAAAGACAGTAGTTACTTTAATAAATAAATGTGGTTCTCTATATGCTCATCGAAAACTACGTAGATTGGTAATATTTGGCTCCTTTATAATTTGGAACAAATGCCAGCTGGTGGCGCTTGCAGAAACTCTTACAAATTCTCCTGTGCTCCGGAAAAGCTGAATATTGATACTGGGTGAACTTTTTACCTCTGACCATATAGCGCAATGGTCAAACGAGTGTAAAAATATGATTTCGGCTAATACAAATCTGAGTAGTATGTTGACATATGTAGATCTATTAATTTACTGAGTAGCATGTTGACATATGTAGATCTATTAATTTACTGAGTAGCATGTTGACATATGTAGATCTATTAATTTACTGAGTAGCATGTTGACATATGTAGATCTATTAATTTACTGAGTAGTATGTTGACATATGTAGATCTATTAATTTACTGAGTAGTATGTTGACATATGTAGATCTATTAATTTACTGAGTAGTAAGAATTAATATTATTTTCATTTTTATCGGCGTTTACTCTGTTTAATCGAAGTTTGCGATGTATTAACTTGTTAGCTATTGTGTTTACTTGTGTCTGCTTGCGTATTTATTTTAGTAATTCAGTCTATATAATGAACCATTTCGATTTCACATCTGTCTTCTAAAACTTAATGTAGACAATTAGAAATGCGATATTGCGCACCGTTAATAAATACGCAATTTTGAGCACTTGAACTGACATCTCTCAATAGTCTTGTCAGTAGTGCGTCGTACTCAAATACCGCCGATCATGTTCATTCTACAAAGATATTTATTTCTTTTTCGCTACAGTATAAGGAAATATATTCGTATCTATTCAAATTTTATTTCTGTTTTATTCTCGCCAAGAAAAATTTAATAGATCTAAATATTTTTCTACATTTATAGGAATGTAGCCAAAATGTGAGAAAACCAACCAATCAACCACACCAACGCACGTGCACACGCACGCGCCCCCCCCCCTTTAGAAATATGTATCTAAGTCCCTCACTACATATGTTTTTTCAAGTAAATTTAAGTAGGAAGCCATAGGCCAATTTTTAAAAAATTCTTGAGACCAACAGGCATTGAAACAGTTCGTTCAACGGAACCAAATCACATAGCAACTATTGCACACGCGTTCTTCGTACTTGACTAACCGCATATTTTAAAAAAAAGATGCGATTTCGTCACGACATTCAAATCGTGCACTTAAAGTCACGGACCAATCGAGACAAGGACTATTACAACAACAACAAACATCCCGTACTGGTATTGAAATATCCTCAGTAACAACAAACATATAACATTTAATATCCGTATTAGTTATACATTGCCCGATATGTTTTTTCACTGCACTATCTCCTGGTTAATTATTTTCCAAGACTAGCATTCTTATGTTAGAATTTGTGGCATTAGCTTTTTGAGAACATGCTGCAATAGTGGTGGTCGAATAATTCGAAAAAAAAAATACTCGCATATATTCTTTTCTGTTTTATTGCCCTGGCAACGCTTCTAGTATATATATATATATATATATATTTATATGTTTTCTTGTCAGTCTCTTCTTACGTCGCATAAAATTGTCACATCCATTCTTGCCAGTTTCTTATTCCCTTGTGCACTGAGAAGTTTTTATGTTTTCTTTTCTCATTTAATATTACGGGACTATGGTATGTGTCTATATCTATGTTTGGGAAAACTCTAGCGCCAGTTATATCCTTTATTAGCTATTGCCTGAGGAGTATGGAATCAATTTGGGATGGATGTTGTACGTTATCCCATATAAACCACGTTTTTGTAGGACTTTGGCTGTGTTGATAGAGTGAGTTTGTTACTAACAGACCGTGGTCTAAGCACAGATTTATTAGTTCTTCCCCGTTGTTATTTCTTTCTAATTGTTGCATCTCCAAATATTTCTAAACAGCGCTCATGCTGTGCTCTTTTTTTCCCTATTATCACGTTGCAATATCCCATAAACTACAAATACATCCGTGCTATGTAACTGTTGTCTGTTGGTACAACATGTCCATGATATGTAAATATTGTCTGTTGGTACAAAATATCGTTGATATATAACTGTTTTGTATTATGCAATTATGACGTATTTGTGGTGTGTAGATGTGTGTACATTCAGTAGATGTACATGCTGCTTACGTGCTTGACTTATGATGACGTGTATAGAGTGAGTACTCAAACTTGGCAACATGTGTAAATGTATTGTCTACCAGCCCACGCTAACACATGTGCTACTCTATGCAAGTTATGTGTGACGTCGGTATTTGGCACCAGGTGAACACTGTTTATAATTGAATGATTGAATGTACTCTTGTGCTGATATGTGAGATACTTTTTCTCGAAAACTGCTGTAACTACGCATGCTAAATCTATACATGCGGTTGTGGCTGTGGGTCTCATCAATGACCCACTAGACAAAATACCAATATTGAGAGTCTCTTATGGAAGCTGTGCAGGATGTCATCTATACAATAAAAGACCCCCCTCTGTGTAGAAGACTTCTTCAATAGACGTTGCACTAATCCGAAAGCTGAAGACTCCTGGATATGAAAGAAAACTAAGAAAATTACCTCCACTGCACATATGAAGAAAGAGCTAATCTTTCGCAATTTGTGGGATTTAAACAAAAAACAAATGCATGCTAAAAAAAGAGTGACATGACAAAGTGAGATCTCTTTATATCAACACGAACACACCAGAGGATGAATGCATGTCCCCACCGCATAGACATACGCCTGTACACCAACCCAAACACTCACATAATGTCCCCACCGCATAGACATACGCCTGTACACCAACCCAAACACTCACATAATGTCCCCACCGCATAGACATACGCCTGTACACCAACCCAAACACTCACATAATGTCCCCACCGCATAGACATACGCCTGTACACCAACCCAAACACTCACATAATGTCCCCACCGCATAGACATACGCCTGTACACCAACCCAAACACTCACATAATGTCCCCACCGCATAGACATACGCCTGTACACCAACCCAAACACTCACATAATGTCCCCACCGCATAGACATACGCCTGTACACCAACCCAAACACTCACATAATGTCCCCACCGCATAGATATACGCCTGTACACCAACCCAAACACTCACATAATGTCCCCACCGCATAGACATACGCCTGTACACCAACCCAAACACTCACATAATGTCCCCACCGCATAGACATACGCCTGTACACCAACCCAAACACTCACATAATGTCCCCACCGCATAGACATACGCCTGTACACCAACCCAAACACTCACATAATGTCCCCACCGCATAGACATACGCCTGTACACCAACCCAAACACTCACATAATGTCCCCACCGCATAGACATACGCCTGTACACCAACCCAAACACTCACATAATGTCCCCACCGCATAGACATACGCCTGTACACCAACCCAAACACTCACATAATGTCCCCACTGCATAGACATACGCCTGTACACCAACCCAAACACTCACATAATGTCCCCACCGCATAGACATACGCCTGTACACCAACCCAAACACTCACATAATGTCCCCACCGCATAGATATACGCCTGTACACCAACCCAAACACTCACATAATGTCCCCACCGCATAGACATACGCCTGTACACCAACCCAAACACTCACATAATGTCCCCACCGCATAGACATACGCCTGTACACCAACCCAAACACTCACATAATGTCCCCACCGCATAGATATACGCCTGTACACCAACCCAAACACTCACATAATTATCATCACTATATAGATACATACCCATGTTCTCTCACTCACAGAGTGGTATGCAGTTTCAGAGCAATCTCATAGACATACACACACGCACGCACGTACAGATTGATGGAGGAATGTTACGGACTATTTTTAATAGAGACAAGAAATGCTTATGATTTTATTGTCCATTGTGAAGTCATTGTTAACCAAAAACTGACCAGTGTTGTGTTCCTGGGATAAATGTTCCAGTGTTGGGTAACAACCCTAAACAGGAAGCAGGTGGCTGGAGTAACACCGGGCAAATGTCAAGATAAACAAAAATAGGTAGATGTGTTACCAAAATAAAACATAACACAACCTAACAACGAGATACAGGGACAGACGACGTTTCGACTATTAAGCCTTCATCAGGACAAACGAAAGACAACGGTACAACGAATCTTACATGGAAACAAACGTGGTTGATAGGGAGGAAAGAGGAGGAGAGATAGTGAATAGATAGTGGAGGAAGTAAATAAGGAGCAGCATATTGGGGAGGAAGAGAGTATGGAGAGAAGAATTGAGGAGAGAAAGTGCACGGAAGGAGGTGAGGAGCGAAAATGGATAAGGTGTGGTAGTAAGTAAAATAGATAAGGTTAAATTAAGATACTTACCTCAAAAGTGGCAAAGAGAATGAGTATAACGAATAGATAGCAGAGGAAGCAGAGATGGAGCAGCCCAGCAGGGAGGAAGAGGGTATGGGAAGAAGTGAGGAGGGGAAAGTGCACAGAAGGAGATGAGGAGTGAAAATAGTTAAGGTGTAATAGCAAGTAAACTAAGATAAATGAGGATAAATTCAGATACTTACCAGAAATGGCAACAGGCAATGAGTATTAGCATACAGTCGTCATGGAAACGCAAAAGAGGATGGTAGGAGAGATCAGATGAGGGAGAGAGAGAGATGGAGAAGAAGAATAAAGAAGAGAAAAAAGGGAGAAAAGAAAGAAACGACCGAGCAGATATAGGCAGTGGAGAGAGACTATAAGTAGGAGTAGATAATGGTGGGAAGAAAATACAGTGATAATACAATGATGTATGTAAGTGAGAGTAAAATATAAAATATAGGTGATATAAAATATAAAAAAGAACT
Organism: Meghimatium bilineatum; assembly: GCA_034231615.1. Classification (NCBI taxonomy): domain Eukaryota; kingdom Metazoa; phylum Mollusca; class Gastropoda; order Stylommatophora; family Philomycidae; genus Meghimatium; species Meghimatium bilineatum. The sequence continues at coordinate 51,222,797 of CM067300.1, forward strand.
TATCTGATACGTTGAGAACTGGCTAGCTTGAAACCAACAGTCACACTGGTGGGTCAGGGTCAATGGACAATGAAGGCTAGTGAGGCAAGTAGCGTCAATAAAATACCAACATGCCAGATTGTCACACCACAGGAAACAAGAGGACTACAGAAATGGCCGCAGGGAAGATTGAGCGATAAGTATAACGGTCCAGTATTATGACGAGAGACCGACTGAAATAATAGGCAGGGCCGTAGAGAGAAACCCGAGGCGGGTAAAAGTTAAAACCGTGACTCCTACAAATAGTCATAGAGACAGATAAAATAAGGATGAGAGGAATGCAGAGGAGAAGAACAAGAAAAGAGAGAAGAAGAAGAGAAAAAAAGAAAAGAGAAAAAAGGAGAAAAAAAGAAAAAAGAAGAAAAAAAAGAAAAAAGAAGAAGAAAACGGTGGATAGACGTGGGCCCCGAGCCGGAAATACGCCACGCAAGGACGGGATGTGGAAGTAGGAAGGAGCCTACCAGACACAGCAAGGTAGGGTGGGGGACTAACACGGGGAGGCGCGTCGTGCGAAGGTATCAGGCTGATAAAGAAAGAAGGTGCAGAAGAGAAGGGTACCAGAGTAGGAGAGAAAAGGGGAAAGGAGGCAATGTCAGATGGAGGCAGACCCAGAACTACAGCCAAAGCATGTGAGGTGGTGGGGGGTCGTATGTGACCAAGTAAGGGTCATCAGTCCATAATGTCGTTGTAATAGGAGGTCGGTGTAACAGAGGTTCCGATAAAATAAATATTGCGGAAGATGGACCAAGGTCACAACCGCAACGACAAGTACCTTTTAGGCCCCGTGTTCGGAAGTGAGACCCGTCGCATCAACCGAAGATGATAAGAGGATGGACTAGCCGCACGTCACAATCCCTATGTGGGTATTGCCCGCACTGTACACTAGCCCATCTATGGGAGCAACGATCAACGGACAGAACCTCGAGCCACCGATACACGATCCCTTAGTCCAGGCCATGTACCGTGGTGAGAAACATGTCAGATGAAACGATGTTCGTAGTTGAGTGAGACCAACCGTACAATGCAACCCACTGGAGGTGTTGCCCGTACCGCACGCTGGCTCCATAAATATACATAGGGGACCCCTGTATCCGAGCCATCCAAGTCGTGTGGAAGAAAAAAAATAAAAAAATAAAAATAAATAAATAAATAAATATATATGTATATTCTAAATAAATAAATATATATATATATGTAGTCGGTGTAAAGGTCTCCCAGCCTCGGCATGCTAAGTAGCTGTAAGGGTAGCCGACCCAACAAGACCAAAGAAGGACAACCAGAGAGCGGCAAAAGGCCAAAAGTAATAAGATGATAGGTACGTGGTGGCGCCCACGGGCCACAGAGAATGGCACAGAAGAAACAGAGGACACAGCCTCAAGTAGTGGGAATGGAGAAAGTAGACAGAGTAGGACGAAGAATCGAACGGGGAAGAGGAGAATGAAGCCTGGGTAAAACAACCCGTAGAAAGAGAGTGGAGTGTGATAGCAAGAGATACAGATGAGGCATAGAATCGACGCGCAAAGCCGCACTAGGCCCACCCCGGATGAAATCCTGCCGGTCCCAGTCCCAAGGCGTAACAACCCACCAACACATCAATAGCAACGTGGCGGGTCACCGTAGCCCCAACCCCTGGGTGGGGGCCCAAGCCGATCCACCACAATGGAGAGGAACAGTAGCAAGGAGAGGAGTAAGACAAAATGAGGATAGGGGGATGGCAGAAGGAAGGAATGTAGGAGCAGCAGGGAGGCGTAGCAAGGGAGACACACACACAAAAATGGGGGGGGATGTATAGAGATTATTGAAAGTATAGCTGGTCATTGATGCCATGGGGCTTAAGAGTGCCAAGATTAAGAATGAGGTGGTTTTCTAATGAGAAACGTTGCCGGTCACCTGAGTGGCAAGAGACTAAGCCAGTGACCTGAATGTCCAGCACACCACGGTGAGAATTGGTGTTGAAGATTTATCTTAGTTTACTTGCTATTACACCTTAACTATTTTCACTCCTCATCTCCTTCTGTGCACTTTCCCCTCCTCACTTCTTCCCATACCCTCTTCCTCCCTGCTGGGCTGCTCCATCTCTGCTTCCTCTGCTATCTATTCGTTATACTCATTCCCTTTGCCACTTTTGAGGTAAGTATCTTAATTTAACCTTATCTATTTTACTTACTACCACACCTTATCCATTTTCGCTCCTCACCTCCTTCCGTGCACTTTCTCTCCTCACTTCTTCTCTCCATACTCTCTTCCTCCCCAATATGCCGCTCCTTATTTACTTCCTCCACTATCTATTCACTATCTCTCCTCCTCTTTCCTCCCTATCAACCACGTTTGTTTCCATGTAAGATTCGTTGTACCGTTGTCTTTCGTTTGTCCTGATGAAGGCTTAATAGTCGAAACGTCGTCTGTCCCTGTATCTCGTTGTTGTGTTCCTGTCAGCAACGAACCATTGTGTTTTCCCAGGTATCAATCCATTTAATGTGAACCACTGACAGACCTGCGGTCTGCAGCATACCATCGTGTTTTCACACGTATTCAATGCGGTGAATACAAGCGATAATCCACAAAGGTATAAAAGAAAATCCGCTTTTTAAACAAGACGTTTGGAGATGGTTTCGAATCCGCTACCTCTTTAGCACGTATGGAATGGCTTAATTGCTGCACAGGGGAGACAATGGAACTTTTTCATACCTGATAATTTCAGATTATTATATATTACCTTTGTTATTAGTTAGTTATTCCACTAGGGCCAAAAACGGCACATAGGGCAGATGTCATAGATTTCCATGCCTTGCGTGTCATTACTATTTGTTTTAGGTCATTGTTTCTGAAACCGATGGTGAAGCGCTCTCTTGTAATAGTTCTACGTAGGGTTTCTCTTGATCCTCCTTGTTTTCTTCTCCCCCCCCCCCCTGGTGACCACATTAAAGCTTGATAGGGGATTCTTTTGGTATCCACTCGCAGCGCGTGTCCGATATAATTCCAGCGATGCCTTCTAATATAGGTGGATACATATTCTTGTTTTCCTTCTTACCTGACAACTGTGTTTGATTTAAAGTCTGATCAAGGGATGTTCAGCAGCCGTCTGAATACTTGTTTTCAAAGATACCTGTTTTCAAAGGTGTTTAGTCTTTGTTCTAGGTTTGATGTTGCTTCCCAACTTTCGCACCTACATGCCAATGTTGGAATAACGCAGGAGTTGAAGATTTTGAGTGTTATATTGTTTCATAGCGTTTTTTAATGTTAGGTGTTTGATAGTTTATTGAATAAGTTTGCAGCCGTGCAATACGGTGTAATATTTATGTTGATGAAGCCAAGGTATATATGTAATAGTATCGGGGGTGGCAGACGGTTTGTTTGTACTAATACTGGATGGCAGACGGGTTGTTTATACTAATACTGGCAGTTGCAGACGAGTTGTTTGTAATAACACCAGACGATATGGCTACAAGCAAGCAGTGAGAACAAGACCAAAATAGGTGTTGTTTGCACACATACCCGGCAAGAAGGTTCTGACACAAGCTAGTACGCTTTAGGTAAAGACAATGTTATTTTTCACAAGTCTGCATCTTACGCACTCTAGACACGGGAGGCAGACATACGAAACTACAGAAGCAGAAAAACTATTGTGACGCTGCTATACCATACATCGGGAAGGACAATGGGATGTTTGAACTAGGAATAGACGAGTGTCTACAAATTACACAGAGTCCGACTGAAATTGTTGCTACGCACAACAACCAGACAATAGAATCGGCAAGACGATTAAGTTACCTAACGCTAGGGATATAGCCTCTTACCAGAGGAACATCTAACATGGTATAATTAATACATGCAGGAGTTTTGACAGGTGATAATGTAGATGACATTCCCAAGTAGAGTCTGCATGTCGTCGCAACGGTGGAGGCGGAGTCAGAAACAGCAGAAGTGCGGACCGAGAAGAGAAGATGATAGGTGGGGAGTAAGAATAAGGGCGGGGGTTGAGGACCTTACCGGAGCACACAAAAAGAGGGGGAAGCAGTGCTAGGGGGTCAGTCTCCACACGGGCAGTCTCCAGCAGTGCTTGTCTCCCAGGACAGCCAAGTCCTAGTTTAGTCTCGCAGCTGAGACAGTCAGTCTCTGGTCTCCCAGGAGAGACGAGAGAGAGAGTCAGATAGTCAGTCGGACAGAGTGCTTGCTCCCAGGAGAGACAAGCAAGTCCGAGTTTCTTAGTCTCGCAGCAGAGACAAGAGGATTCTTGTCTTAACAGTCAGTTGTGTATAATCTCGAAGACTTAGCTTATAACCCGAGTGAAACAATTCCTGGATGTGTTAGCGTAAGTTGTAATCGGCGATTATTATATTATTGCCCAGTTTCAGACAATTTAGGATTAGTCTACAGATTTGAGCACGGACTCGAATAAGACTAGATTGGAACTTGTGAGTTACAAGTCGAGTAGATTCTAGCCGAACACGTGAACCCAGAAATAGGGATTGAGAGAAGTGTTTATTTGCTTCTCTTATGAGTATGATGCTATTAATTGATGTATTTCAACTCGTGTAAAGAAACTTGATATTCTTGTGAAGGAGTGCTTTGGTTAATTGATTGATGTCGAGCAGTATTACACAGATTTAGACCTGGTCACAGCACCAGTATTGCAGTAAATCCTAAAAGGCATTTCTTCCGTCGCAAATTATTGTGACGCTGCAGATCTTCTTTCTGTCACACTAGTCTGTCCAGGACAGACAGTCAACTATATATTTTCGGTAACAAGTTTGTTTCTGTCACTCCAAGTGCAGATCTTGTTACTGTTACATATGAAGTTGACTTTTTCAAGAGTATTGTCATTAAGTTTTATGTCCGTTGATATGTTGGTCAAATATTTTTGTTGTTGATGTGTTAATTTCAAGACCAAGTTGTGCAGAGAATAGATGAAGGCGATTTGTTTTTTCTTGGGCATCTTCATGGTTTGAGCTAAGTAACGCTAGATCGTCGGTGAAGTCGAGATCTTCAAGACTTTTATTTTCGAGCCATTCAATACCACGATATATATTGGCTGTGCAATTTTGCATGACCCAATCCATTGTAAAACCTTCTTGATTCTTGATTAACAAACTGGCCTCACAGCACGTGGGGCATTCCCATAAGTGCTTCGCCCTCTGCTCCATCAACCATTCGACTCGATGGTGTATCGAGTCCAATGCCGCTGAAACAGACGTCGACATCAGGGCACAACTCTGGCCCTCGTATGTGTGAGGGTTATCTTGATATTATATATCCATCTTTTTCTATGTCTTCTTCTGGTCCTGTATTCGGATCTCTTCATGTGATATGCTTTTGACGGTAGTTGGTTATGGTTCATTTTCAAAAGGTGTCCAAATGATTTTATTTGCAAGTTTCTGGATTTATTATGTGCATGGTCTTCTACCAAATCTTCTCATGATTTAATAATTTCTAATATTATCTAGTTTGGTTACTCTTGGGCTTTTTTCCAGGCATTTCATCTTCACATTTTGTAAGTTTCCTCAGATTGGCCTGCTGTCAGACATTGTCTGATATTATCTGGCCCATGTCTGACATTGACAACAGAGTGTTGGCATAACGATACTATTTAGCATCTGTTTCTTGACTTCCATCTTGATATTTGGGTTGAGCTGGTATTGGGGTGATAGCTGGTATGTCACTATGTTTGCTTTCTGGAATCTTGTCTCAATCTCTAATTTTCCGTTGTCTGTGAAAATACTTCCCAGGTATTTACATTCAGAGGTTTGTTTGACTTTAGCTTTGTTTATTGTTCACTGGATGTGGTACGTGTTGGTTTTCATTACTTCTATTTTCTACGAATTTATATTCATTTTATAATTGGTGCATGTTGTTGTGAGTACATCGGTATCCCCAACATTGACACTATCCTTATGCAGATACAGATTCGTTGGGCAGGTCATTTGGTACGTATGCCAGACTATCGCCTGCCAAAGATACGTTTCTATGGTGAGCTGGAGAAGGGTAAAGGATCTCAAGGTGTCCAAGAGAAGCGCTGCAAGGACTCCTTAAAGACCTCAAAGACCTCACTGAAGCGTTTGAAATAGACCAAGACGAATGGGAAGAACTTGCGCACAATAGATCTACATAGCGATCTACAGTTAAAAAAGAGCGCATCATCTTGTGGAAAGAGGAGAAATGCAACAGCTCAACAGTGGAGAGTAGCTAGAAAGTCAAGGATAGAACAAAATCCGCCTACAGTCGTCATTCCATGTCCGAACTGTCCAAGAACATTTACAGCTCGAATAGGGCTCATTAGCCATCTACGAACTAATACGCATGGTCATAATTCTAACTGACTTTTCAAAAGTGGATGTAAAAATGGTAATCATCACTTGTGATGGACGAACACACATTATTGTGTAACTGCTGCACCTCTTCGTAGATACGGCACTGCTCATCAACAGATAGCAATTCGTTGATTGTGTTATATAATTCCTTTTAAGATTCCTCTCTTACGCTGTACTGCTTATTTTCTTGTGTTTCGATTCTTTTGTTATTGTGTCCATGCATACGTTAAAAATAATATGTGATAGCGCACGCCATTTTTTTTTTACCCCTGATTTTGTTTCGAAAGATGAAGTAAATTCGTAGGCAGTTCTTACTGAACTTTGGCAGTTCTGGTAAAAGGCTTTTATATTTGCTAATAACTGACCTTTGATACCGTAGTTTTCTAGTGTTTCCCATAAATCAATTCTGTTGACTCGAATGCGTTTTCCTGGCTATGAATATTGTCTTTAGTTCTTGATCATATTCTAGTGCTTTTTCACTTAATTGTCTCAGCGAAAAAAGAGCATCTGTACAACTTACTCCTCTCCTGAATCCGAACTGCGAGGAGCTCAACTGTGGGTCTGTGATATATATCTTAGATGTATTTCCAATATTTTGATATATAATTTTCCTGTGTTACTTAGTAGGGAGATACTTCTGTGTGATTCTCATTCTATTTTGTTTTCTTTGTTCTTATTCGTACTATTATTGAGTTCTGCCAGTACTCTGGTACTCATCTTCCTTCCCATACTATTTTGAATAGTCTTGCTAGCTATTTCACCCCTGCTTCAATGCAAGCTCTTATGGCTTCGTTAGTTATACCGTCTACTGGTTTATTCTTGGGTCTAGATTTTAAGACTGCTTCTATTTATTGGCTTTATATGTTAGGTTTTGCGATGTGTTGGAACGAAAGTTCCAGTGTCGGGTAACAACCATAACCAGGAAATGAGTGGCAGGGGTAACACAGGGCAAATATCAAAATAAGAAAAAATAGGTATAAGTGTTACCAAAACAAGTAATAAAACAACGTAACAACGAGACATAGTAACAGGCGACGTTTTGATGAAAAGGCCTTCATCAAGACAAACACAAAGGACAGCCGTAAACAAATCTTATATAAAGATACATATGGTGGTGATGGGGAGGAGAAAAAGAGGAAAGAGGGACAGTAGTGAAAAGACGACAGAGGGAGCAGTCAGCATGACAAGGAAAACAAGGGCGTGAGAAGAAGAAGAAAATGGTAAGTACACAGAAAAAGTGGAAACAGATAAGATATAATACCAATAAAATTAAACTCATAATGAAAATGACTTTTCTCGGTAGTAGTTTACGGTGAAAAAAAAGAGTGGGAACTGGAAACAAGTTAAATACCAAATTGTGGCCTGTTACCACACGTTCAAAGACGCATATGCAAAAAGACCATCCGCGGGCTATAAGAGGCAAAACACTTGAGTGAACAAATGGTTCGATGAATCACAGACAGGGAGTATAGAAAATGCGCGGCAAACAAGAATCTAAGCTTAAGGCAGGGCCGTAGCCGCCAAAAGGTGCAGTATCCACAAACATAGCTAGCTCAACCAAAATGGCATAACATAACATAAAAAGAGAGAAAGGGGGTTAAGAGAAGGAAGGAAAACGAAAACGGGGTAAGAAACCGAAGAAGCGAGAAAGTAGAAGAGCAGTGAAAACGGCAGATTGACGTGGGCCCCAAACTAAAACGGAGATATGTCACACAAGGAATGAATGCGGAGGTGGGAGGGTGCCCAGGGGAAGAAGGGCTGGTAAAGCTGAAGAGAAGGGGAGCATAACGGGGAAGCACGTTGTAGGAAGGTATCAAAAAGAAGAAGGCTGATATAGGAAGACATGGGAAGACAGTGCAGGAAGAAAATGGCACTAGTGAAGGTGAATAATAAAGGGATAGGAGACGAAGGCCAAGGCGGCAGGAGGCAGATTCGACACTACGCCAAGGCATGTGAAATTTTAAATAAAATGCCAAAGGGGGGGGGGGAATGCCGTAGGTGATTAGTAGGAGTCAAGGGACATCAATACCGTGGTTAGTGGCGGTCGGTGTGGCAGAAGTCCCGATGAAACATAACGGAAGATTGACCAAAGACACAACCGCAGCGTCAAGTATCTTTTGAGGCCGTGTGCTGGGCAATGCAACCGGTCGCATAAACTGAAGATGATATAAGGATGAGCAAGCCACACGTTGCAACACATATGTGGGTAGTATTCGTACTGTACACCAGCCCATCTATAAGGAGCAAGGATCAGCGGACAGAACCTCGAACCACTAGCACACGATCCATTAATGCGGACCATGTACCGTGGGGAAGAAAATGTCAGATGATACGGGGTTCATGTCAGTGTAAGATCAACCGTACGTCGCAACCCGTTTATAGGCATTGCTCGTACCGCACGCTGGAGGCATAGAAAGACATAGGTGGGACATATGATGGACTCGGAGCCATTCTAGTCGTATGTGGCAGGCCGCCTGTTGGTGCTGCAGCATTAGCATAGTCGTAAAAATCCATAGTCGAAGAAATAACAGGACTCAAGATCAATGGGAAAATAATAAACAACATTAGATATGCAATGACACTGTTCTTTTAGCAGAAAGTGAACATGAACTACAAAGATTAATAGATCAAGTCAATAAATCAAGTAATGAATATGGACTGGATATAAACATTCAAAAAACAAAAACCATGATAATCAGCAAAGACACAGAAGAACAGGAGGTAAACATAAACATACAGGGAGAGAAACTACAACAAGTAAAACAGTATCAATATCTTGGGCACATAGTCACAAATGATGGCAGATGTGAAACAGAAGTTAAAAGGAGAATAGGAATGGCTAAAAGTACCTTCAATGACATGAGGAAATTATTAATATCTAATCAAATTACAAACAAGTTAAAAATGAGAATTATAAAATGCTACATCTATTCCATATTAATGTATGGCTCAGAAACATGGACACCAAATAAACAATTAGAAGACAAAATTGATGCCTTTGAGATGTGGGTATATAGAAGAATAGGGAGAACATCATGGAAAGAGAAGAAAACAAATAAAGAGGTGCTAAAGACACTTAATATGAAGAAAGAACTACTAAGAGAAATAAAGATCAGGCAAATAAAATACTTTGGACACATTAAAAGACATGACACTCTATTGAAGACTTTACTTGAGAATAAAGTCAAAGGGAAGCGAGCAAGAGGTAGGCAGAGATACAAGTGGGAGAGTAACATTACACGATGGACAGGTTACAGTCTAGCAGAGTGCACCACCAAGACAAGAGACATGAGATGTTAGAGATACGTTGCAGCCAACCTTCGTTGCGGAGACGGCACTTGATGATGATGAAAAATCCATGCCACTTCCCTTGAGTCAGTCATACAATCTTTACATGCTCGGATGCTCAGAAAGTAGCCCAGAACGATGGTAGGCCCAAAAGTGATAATTTGGCTAGAAGGAGCGTTCGTGGACCTCTGTGAGTAGCAAAAGGGAAAGATCAGTTAAAAGACATGGGTGGTGAGAACAAATAAGGTAGAGAAAGTAGGATGAAGAATCATAAGGAGAAAATATGAGGGAGGCATGGGTGGATAGATCTATAGGAAGAGAGTGAATAAGTATGATGGCGAGGAATGCAGATGAACCAACAAAACGGTGGTCCAAAGCGCAACAGGCCCATATTGGATCCAGCCGCGCCCTTTAAAATCCCAAGGTGTGATCACCTACCGTACACCAACCACACGTGGCGAGTTGCCATAACCCACTCCTTTTAAGAGCGACCCAGCCCGAAGTTCCACAATGGGAGTGCAACAGAATATAGGAAAGGGACGAGAAGAAAGATTGATTAGGGGAAGGGCAGTCAGAAAGAATGGAGGGACAACAGAGAAGAAGAAGAGCAGATGGACGAAATGTGGTAGGAGGTTATGGTTAATGGGAATATAGCTTATCTTTGATGACATAGAGCTTAAGAGTACCGAGATTAAGAATTAGTCGGTTCTCTAAAGAGAAATGCTGACTCACCAGAACGACAGGAGACCAAGCAAGTGACCTGAATGTCCTATGCACCTCGATGAGAGTTAGTGTTAAAGTGGAGAGCCACCGGAGAAGGAACATGGTAACGGATGTCATGCACGTTTTCAGCGAAACTAGCGGCTAGAAATCCTCTCGCATCGCCAATGTACATCAGGTTGCATCGTTTGCAAGTAATAACGTACACAACATTGCGGGCCACACAGGAAAAAGAGTGGTTGATGTGGAATACATACTTTGGAAACTGGATGGATGAGGTACGGAAGACAAACGAGCACGTGAGACACGGGCGATGGCAGGGGGAGGTACCGGTGGAAAGTCCCACAGGACGGAGGTGAGAGTGCACCAGGGTATCACGTTGAGAGTGCACCAGGGTATCACATTGAGAGTGCACCAGGGTATCACGTAAGTTTCTGTCTCTGCGGATAGCCACAAGGGGTGGGGCGGGAAATGCCACTTTTGTCAGGGGGTCTATAAAAGGAGGCTCATGAGAGGATCGAGAAATCACAGAGGAGGATCTTAAGGACTGGGATGTTGTGGAGGTAGAAGACGAGGGCCAGTTTCGGGCGTGTGGAAGGTGGACGAGGGTGTGTGATAGGGCATCAGCACGGGGTATAGGCAGGTCAGATTATGATATAATATTCTCTAAATTAGCTTTTATGTTTTACAAATTATAATTCTTCTTTTTAATAACAAATTTGTAACAATATACTGACATGATCATCGTCTACGACCATTTTCCTCTCCACAAACATATTGTATATGACTAATATATTTCAACAATATTATGCTATGAAATGATAAACATAAAAAGGTGTGATTTTTCAACGTGATCTCTTGATTTGTATACAAATGAAAATTAATTTTACTCAAACCTAAGTACAAGTCATGTCCTGAAAGAATGAACATCTCTCAAACCAGACAGTTGACCTATCACTCTTCTTCTTGCTATTTTCTTTACCTTCTTCTTTCTCATCCCCATATCGTCGTGATACATTTTCGTTTTCTCATGTTCGTTTATCGTATGTGGCTCCTTGTTTTTGCTCTGATGAATGTCATTTAGTCCCCATATCTGTCCTTGTGTTTGGTTGCTAGTATATGGCGCTGACAATTGTAACATTTTCAATATTTCAGCTGATACTGCGTTACATGACAATTACGTTTTGTGTTATCTTGGCTCAAGTTCAGTCAATTTCTCAGTGATGACGTACTCCAACACTTGTGGAAACAATAAACATAGTTACGCAGACTCGTACAGGTTCAATACACATCTCGTACAGATCAATATGCATAACTGGAACATGCACGTGATTGTAAGCACGTGACCAGAACTTACGGTTAAACTTGCAGATAAATACCCCTCCCCCTTCCCAATTATTATCTCTAAGTACTAATTTCATCATCACCATAGTTGCTGAAGCTTGCTGACTGGGTCGATGAGAATGAATGTTATCCGTAGCTCCATCAGTGTAAAATACTAATATACTGCAATTTATAGATTATTTCCAGATAATGAAATGTAGAATAGATTGAGGGGCAGCTATGATGTAAGGAAAGATCGTTAAGAGTAGGTAACACTTGGAGGGAAGAAAATACTTGAACAGATGGGACATATGAGAAAGTACACCATTTGAAGGGAAAACATATTTTAACACATGGGACATGGCAGCGTGTGCAACAGTTGGTGGAAGGACATACTTGAAAACATGGGACATGGGTCATTTTTCAAATGTGGAGGAGATGTCTCATCAAAGTTGTAAGGTAAGATACTGTAAACTGAGTTAGAGCAAGCATGATAGTGCATTGTGTATCGTAAGTACTCAGCTACCTAATCAATGGTTGACCAGAAATCGCATGAATTGTGTTGTCTTCTCACTTGCTCTGTAACGATAGCGCCAACACTGACCTTCCCAGAGAATGGACCATGTTATTCTACTTCCTGGTCGCTGGGTGAAACAAGGATGGCATTTGTATTTCAATCCACTAATAACAAGTAAAATCAAAGTTGTGAACCTGGACATAGCATTTCATGTGGACTATATCCTGTTAACCAGTCGGAGTTTGAGAATGGGAAGAAAGAGAATGGGATATACGCTGGTATGATGTGGTCTACAAGAGAGCGGAATGGATCTGCTACATGGTCATGTCACAGGGGAAGTGGAAAATATGGGAAGGATCTGCTATACGGACATGTCACAGGAGAAGTGGAAGATGTGAAAGGAATTTCCTATACGGACATGTCACAAGAGAAGTGAAAGGGATCTGCTATACGGACATGTCACAGGAGAAGTGGAAAGGATCTGCTATACGGACATGTCACAGGAGACGTGGAAGATGTGGAAGGAATCTGCAATACGAACATGTCACAGGAGAAGTGGAAGGGTTCTGCTATACGGACACGTCACAGAAGTAAAAGGGATCTGCTATACGGACATGGCACAGGAGAAGTGGAAGGGTTCTGCTATACGGACATGTCACAGGAGACGTGGAAGATGTGAAAGGAATTTCCTATACGGACATGTCACAAGAGAAGTGAAAGGGATCTGCTATACGGACATGTCACAGGAGAAGTGGAAGATGTGAAAGGAATTTCCTATACAGACATGTCACAAGAGAAGTGAAAGGGATCTGCTATACGGACATGTCACAGGAGAAGTGGAAAGGATCTGCTATACGGACATGTCACAGGAGACGTGGAAGATGTGAAAGGAATTTCCTATACGGACATGTCACAAGAGAAGTGAAAGGGATCTGCTATACGGACATGTCACAGGAGAAGTGGAAAGGATCTGCTATACGGACATGTCACAGGAGACGTGGAAGATGTGGAAGGAATCTGCAATACGAACATGCCACAGGAGAAGTGGAAGGGTTCTGCTATACGGACACGTCACAGAAGTAAAAGGGATCTGCTATACGGACATGCCACAGGAGAAGTGGAAGGGTTCTGCTATACGGACACGTCACAGAAGTAAAATGGATCTGCTATACGGACATGCCACAGGAGAAGTGGAAGGGTTCTGCTATACGGACACGTCACAGAAGTTGAAGGGATCTGCTATACGGACATGTCACAGAAGTGGAAGTGATGTGTTATAAGGATATATCACAGGATAAGTGGAAGAAATGAAAAAGACCTGCTATATTGAAAAATCAGAAGAAAAGTGGACGCAATGAGGACATGTCATGGAGAGCATACAGGAGTCAGAGAAAGATATAATTAGTACGGGAGCACTAAAGTTAGAACAGATGATTAATTTCACATAATGAGGACTAGTTACAGATAATGAGAACTAGTTTCACATAATGAGGACTAGTTACAGTTTATGATAACTAGTTTCACATAATGAAGTCTATATGACCAAACAGGCGTAGTTTTCTTTTTGTTATTGTGTTTAGTAACTAACACTCTGGAATATTCAATGTGTTTATCTTCAATTACCATATTTGTTCCAATCCCTTTATATCATTTGAAAGAAACACTGTATCGTCTGCGTAGCGTAGTTCCGGGATTAGGAATCCACCTATGTTTAAAGCGTGGTAGTCAGTGTTGTGTATGTCTTCTCTCACGTTCCTCATTATACTTTCAGCGTAGATGTTGAACAGGTATGGGGAGAGTGTGCATCCTAATCCATTGGAAATTTCTAGGCACAATATATCCGTAGGTTGCCATTACTTTCGGGAAGGAACAACCGTTAATCGAGCACCGTAAAGAGAACACATTCATTCTAGTCGGCCATTTTGGCGGAAGCGAAAACCTGACATCGCAGCAAGCTGGCTTTTGACAGTGCTACTCTACTGAAGACCAGACAACCTACCTCCTTTCCCAAGAGACTGAGGAAACCTTCCAAGATAAGGTAATGGTACTAGCAGCATGGATAGACCTCAGTAAAACATTCGACTAGTTTTGAAAAGAAGGACTCTTAACGAAATTGCAGGGTTAACTCGAGAATGTACAAATTGGTAAAATCATACCTGTATAATAAAAGAGTCAGGGTACAATTGAATTGTCGTAAGAGGAAGAAAGTCTTACTGCGTCACGGAGCACCTCAGGTAGAGTCGTGTCACCCCAATTTTTCTTAATTTACATCAATGACCTAGTTGCCGAACTACCACACGGCATCAAAGTAGCAATGTATGCAGACGACCTGGGGATCTGGTGCACGGAAGAACATGTGACAGTGGCCACTAAACAAATAAAAGAGATATTGATGGCAATGTTTCTTTTCACCGACGAAGCGCTTAGCAGCCAGCGAGCTGATCCTCAAGTAGGAAGATCATTCCATTACCACCCTTTTGTGTCCCTAGGTCCCAGACGTAATTAATTCCCCACGAGCCGTGTTGGGTTACGGCGACGGCCGAATTAAACTCAGGGTTGACACGCCTTCCTAGACAATGTGCTGCTTTGCCAAACACGTCGGTGGTCTGGGATTTGACCTGTGCATTTCTTACGCATTCGCCTTGTCCGCTTGAAATGGACTTCCAATCCATTGCCAGGCGTGGTCTGCGTATTTTGAGTTTTCGCCATTGCGTATATTACCCAAAGATGTAGGTGAAATACGCATCTAAGACGGGGAGCTTCGCAGTGGGCCCTTGGGTACTGCACCCAACTCTGTATGAGTTGTGTTGGGCAACGGCAACAGTCGAGTTGGGCTGTAGAAAAATCGCGTAGTGTAGAAAAATTGCGCCCAGACCATTCAATGATGTTTTATCTGTGCGAATCCATGTCTGGATTCTACATAATTCGGCATGGCACTTCATAATGATGATGCGAGCGTGTACACATTGCATACATGCGGAATTTAGATTCCTTATTTTAAGAGTTACAAGAAAAGAAATGGTTACGGTTCTTTACCATTAGAAGCTTTGCTGTCGATCTTTGTATCGGTCTGTGAGGTCTGAAATATGAGTTTCCAGACCAATTGTTTTGGTACATTTTCCTGTTACATGGTTGGGATAGTGATTTGTTTCAATAACACGGGTTGTGTTGGGAAATGACACTGTTGCAATAACACGGGATGAGAAATTGTCCTGTTACAATAGCCCAAGTTGGGACATTGTCCTGTTACAATAATACGAGTTGGAAAATGATCCTGTTACAATAACACGGGTTGGGACATTGTCATGTTACAATAACACAGGTTGTTTTGACCGAGATAGGGATTGGAAATATTATTTGTCCCAGTGTAATATATCCCCGTTTTGTGGCAGTGTAGACAATCTAAGATTGGTCCTTAATAACAGAAGAAGACTTTCTTATTCATGTGTTAGGATAGATACAGAAACTCAATGATCTGTGCAATCAGATTTTAGGCAATTCACTTTGATGTATGAGCATCGATTCTGTTTCCCTAATGCATTGCGCGTAGATGTTTTTATGATCTTTGTTGATAACTGACCCTGGAATTTGCAGAGAGATATACGTTTCCTATTACACCCCATTGTCTGTGATTTTATATTTGTTGGTTATGAAATGTCACAGCAATTCTGGCAAACCCGTATGTGCTTTGTGGCTATCGGCAGTTGTCGAGTGGTATGCATGCTGATATTTATCGTGGCGCTGGTTATAAAATCCTCTTTCACGTTTCAGTCTTTTATATTGAATTTTCCAATTGGCATTTTTAATGTGTTTGCATAAAGATTAACTGATCCTGATCAAGCTATGTTATTACTAAATGATGCGCAATTCAATATTTCTGCTTGGCTCGTGCATCTTACTTCTCTTGACCCAAGCCTAGAGAAAAGTTCGCTGAGTTGATACATATAGCTGGAAACAATCTACCATTAATATTTGAATCTTTTTTTTTCTGCTGAATTTAACTTCACAGGAACATTTATAAATTATTTCTATTCTAAATTAAAATTTCCTTTAAATATTAACACAAAGATTAATCATGGAGGGTAGAGTTCCAGGAGAGGCAAACCAGGACTATGGTGGACTTATGACATCGAAGACTTTCTGACATGACACTGGAAGAAGCTGGGTAGCTTGCACAGAGTCCAGCATCTTACAAACTGGCAGTGAGGACAACGTTCTATAAAGGACACGTCACAAAGGGAGAGATAGAGATAGAGAGAGATTAACAGAAACAGACCTTGTACACATTTGAAAAAAACATTTCTTGTGCTAATATTCTAATTTGTCACTGTCAAAACTACGTGACTGTATTTTTTAAGGACAGCATACTCAACTAGTGCATGTCAAAGAATTTTAATTTATTGCTGATATCAGAAAAGTCTGTGTACGTATTAGCTACAATTTCTTCCTTTTCATGCAAGGAGCAGTTTCAGAATTAAATATAACAGAACACACCTTTTGCCAAAATGTTTAGCTGTCCGTAGAGATAACTCAAATACGATATGTTTGTTTTGAAATTGCAGCTGATAATCTACTGCCAAGAGTCAAGACAGAACGAAAGAAATAAACAAAAAAATATTAACATAATATTGTATGTTATATTAACATAACATGGCTGAAACTGGAGTGCACTGGTTTCTGCCCATATTCCCTGTATTCTGTGCTGAAGGGGCACGTATAGAATCTATTTTAAACTACCAAGTTATATATATAATTGACATTATTGACGTCCACATTTCTTAGTTTCCCTCCCCCCTCCATTAAACCTTGTCAGCAATTGTTATTGTAACAATTATGAACTTGTTCAGACTACCTCCCACTCTCCCCAATATGTTGACATAAGTTATGGACAGCCCATGTGAAGATTGCTCTAGTCACGCAGTTGCCTGTCATATAAACCTGATAGTAATGCACACGAGTCCAGCAATCATACACTCATATTGTTCAAGTCCAACAATCTTAATTACTTATTTGATATTCCAGTCATTTTCGTTGGTTATTATGACTTTAATTTGCATGGCGGTCAATTAAAATTTTAAAAAGACGAGAAAGTATACTGATTCTTTACTGAACATAACCTTATAACAAATACCACTTTCATTACGAAATAACTTCGTCTCTGTATCTCTACCATTCTATCTATGACTCTTTGAATTCGATTTGTGGCCGATCTCTAACCAGTTTTCTCCAAGTTACAATGATCATACACTTTCATATTTGATGCTCACCTTTTTTTTTAACACAGCAGATTCTTCATCAATATATTGCAACTCAGTTGGTGAAGATGAGTCCATTGGATGAGCGGCTTGAGTAAGAAGGAGCAAGGGCGCCGTGTCCGGATCATGGCGAGGTGAGTTGGAAGATGAGTTCTCACGAGATGAAACATTGGTGTGGCTACCGTTGCTGCCCTTTGTTGTCTCACTATTCTGAAATCGTAAGAGAGTGGATGGTTAAATTTTTGCTGAATAAAATATACAAATAACAACAGTTTTGCATCTATCATAGTGATTGGTATTGTCCTGAAGGTTTTGATCATATTTAAATAAGAAATCAAGAATATGTTGAACATAAATCCTTGATCACAAGCCAATAATATAAACGTCACAAACAGTCATACATATGTCATGGTAATATAAATTATCTTAATCAATGAATGAGGACCGACAAGAGAGTGAGATCGACTCTTTGTGCAACTCCTCCTCATTGCATTAAAATCTCCAGTGCAAGTCATATGCTATCATCATATTCTCCTTCGTTCATCATCAAACTCCTACAGATTAGCACAATTTAGTTCATAGAAGATGGGTGTCATTCTCTGTGTCATGGTTTAAGTTTAGATGCCATACCCACGCCTTTCGGTCTAATACATACGATTTCAGTATGGATCACTTTAATCATCCATCGTCCAATCTTTCATAGTCGCTTCTTACGACATGTTTGGCAGGTTCACTATTCTTTGATATTCTTTCGTTATTATTTCCGTATTCGGTCTCGCAGCCTTTGGGCGATATGACCTATGCTAACTAATGAGGGCACAGACAGTTTCATAACATTTCTTTTCATAACTGTTGGTGTATATTGTGTACTCATTCACATATTCGTACTCATGTCTTGCGTATTCGAACTAAGTGGATGCCCATAATTCTCACCTAAGTGTCTCCTAACAATGATGCTAGCTCTCCAGCATAGATCCTCAATCTTTCACAGAACAGGTGATCGGACTCTACCAGCATATGTGTTTGATCTCTCCCAGCATAGACGTCTGATATTTCGCATCATTGGTACTCACTCTCTCCTAACATAGGCACTCAGCCTCTCCCAGAATAGAATATGTGCTCAGATTCTTCCAGCTCGGTCACTCCAAGGAAAGGTGTTCAGTCCCTCAAGCATAGGTCCCGGTCTCTACCAGTATGTGCGATCAGTCTCTCCCAATAATGTATCTCAGCGTCTCCTAGCAATGGTTCTCGAACTACCCCATCATAGTCCTTTGGTCTCTTCCAGCATAGATACTCAGTCATCCCCATGAAAGGTGACTCGAACTCTCCAAGCATAGCAGTTCAGCTTCTCACAGAATACGGGTTGTTCTATCCCATCATTGGTGCTCAGTCTCTCTCAGCATAAGTGCTCAAGCTCTCTTAGAAGTCGTACTCAATCTATCTCTCCAAGCATACGACTCGGTCTCTCCCATTATAAACGTTCGATCTCTCCTAGCATAGGTTTTGTATCATTCCACGCATAGGGCTCGGTCCATCCCAGATAGCAGATCAATCACATCCAGAAGAGTGCTCGGTTGATCCCAGATAGGGGATCAGTCACATCCAGCATAGGGCTCGGTCCATCCCAGATAGGAGATCAGTCACATCCAGCATAGGGCTCGGTCCATCCCAGATAGGAGATCAGTCACATCCAGCATAGGGCTCGGTACATACCAGATATGGGATCAGTCACAACCAGCATAGTGCTCGGTCCATCCCAGATAGATCAGTCACATCCAGCATAGGGCTCGGTCGATCCCAGATAGGGGATCAGTCACATCCAGCATAGGGCTCGGTCGATCCCAGATAGGGGATCAGTCACATCCAGCATAGGGCTCGGTCGATCCCAGATAGGGGATCAGTCACATCCAGCATAGGGCTCGGTCGATCCCAGATAGATCAGTCACATCCAGCATAGTGCTCAATCCATCCCAGATAGGAGATCAGTCACATTCAGCATAGGGCTCGGTACATCCCAGATAGGAGATCAGTCACATCCAGCATAGTGATCGGTCTCTCCCAGCATACGGTTTAATCTCTCTGAGCATACGTCTCAGTCTCTCGCAGCATTTGGTTCGGTCTCTTCCAACAAACGGCTCGGTATATCCCATCATTTGGCTCCTTCTCTCCCAGTATAGGGCTAGGTCTCTCACAGCATACGGATTGGTATATCTCATCATACGGCGCTATCTCTATTAGCATACGACCTGGTCACTCCGATAATATGGCTCGTTCGGTCTCTCTCAGCACACGGCTCGGTATCTTTCAGCATACGGCTCGGTCTTTCTCAGAATACGGACTGGTATCTCTCATCATAGATTCAGATTATAATTATGATGACGTGCACATAAAGTCATACAATAGTCCATGCCCTGAATAAAGCAATAGATGAGACTATTATAAGTTATGAAACGTAAACGAGGCCGTAGTTGGCATTTAGAAGTGTCAAAGTCAGAGTACGAAAGGAATACACACGCTTTGAATTGCACATTTGTTGTCAAAGCGATGGAGAAACTACCTAAAAAATCGACGATGGCAAAAGAATGTTTTCTTAAAAATGACAAAAACAAAGTAAGTGGCTGTGCAGTGGATGTCAGGCGACAGTAAATTTACTGAAACTATTTCTAATTTTTATAACATTTTATAACAGTGATATTTATTATTGATTGTTGTATTATATCAACTGCAACTCTCGGTTTTTGCTTTTCTCGTGCTTTTTGCTGTTTTTGAATTAGTTTTGTTACATTTTCATTAATATCTTTCTTCACTATGTAATCGTTTTAATAGTTATTCAACTGTTTACGTTTCTACTCTATTATTTCACGTAACAACACATTCCATGAAACAAGACAATGACATTCCAGTGAATTTAGATTCATAAATCCAGGCTCTAATCAGTGAACATTTCTCAGATGGGGATATTTTTGTCTAGACTGATGTATCTGTGGTTCGTCACGTGCGGAGTACTTAGGCATTCATGGTCAATCAGGGGGAAGTGTATTAGGTAAGAATGTAGTGAGTTCTATTACAACAACTAGTG
Source organism: Meghimatium bilineatum (assembly GCA_034231615.1). Lineage (NCBI taxonomy): Eukaryota > Metazoa > Mollusca > Gastropoda > Stylommatophora > Philomycidae > Meghimatium > Meghimatium bilineatum. Next base: position 51,243,326 of record CM067300.1, read on the forward strand.
GTATGACAATGGAGATAATGGCAGCGGCGAAGCCAATGCTATGGCTGGAGTCCCAGAGTTGTACATGTGTCTGTTTTCTTACTGATTCTATGAATATGGTTTCAAATATTCAATATGGCCATCTACGCCGTCACTTGCTTGAGTCTATGACCAAATCTGTGCCGAAGAGAATTACTTTAATTTTTGTACGTGGACACGTGGGTGTTGAGGGAAATGAAATAGCAGAATTGGCAGTTCAATGGATTGTGCTGATATTTTAAATGCAATCATGGAATTAGTCCAATTGGAAGATATGTGCCATATTTCATCTTCTGTTTCAAAAGAACAGTTATCAAGCAACACATAATCGGAACAGTTAGTTACCGTATGCTGAACAACATACTTAATATGAGATCGGTTGTTTGGAGTGCCGTGATGATGATCTGACGAATAAGTGTTGACATTTTACATAACTGCAACCTAGATATGCCATCAGTTGATGATAACATAACATCACCACAGTATAAATGTGTCATCAAGCGAATTCAACTTAACGTAATAATCATGACAGCAATTCTTGAGACTAACGGGAATTGAACCAAGTCCGTTCTAACGCCACCAAATCACCAAATTGCAACTTGTGTACACGGGTTTTTTGTGTACTTGACCAACCGTATCTCCCAAAAAAAAGATGCGATTTTGTCAAGACATTCAAACTGTGTACTCATGTCACTGAGAACGAACCAATCGAGGCAAGGGCTATTAAAACAACAATGAACACCCCGTACAAGCACTGAAGTATCCTTAGTAACACGAACGTATAACATCCGAATTCATACTACAAGAGCCAGTATATCTTCGTGTAAACATTAATAGCATAGAGACAACAATGTTGCTTCAAATAATAGCTTATGCACGTACATTTAATAGGAAGCAAAAGGATAAATTAAAAATGCTTGAGACTAACGGGAATTAAACCAGGTCCGTTTTAACAGTACTGGATCGTCTTGCAACTCGAATAAACGAGTTTTTCCGTACTTGACCAACAACTGTCTCGTGTTATTTATGTTTCCAAGAAGACCTATTGGCCTTTATAGTATGAATACAGATGTTGTATGTTTTGTGTTACTGAGGATACTTCAATACGTCGTGTATTTCAATTCGTATTTCAATACTTCAATTCGTTGTTGTTGTAATAGTTGTAAATATCGATTGGTCCGTTCTCAGAGACCTGAGTACGCAGTTTGAATATCTTGACAAAATCACATATTTTTTTGGAGATGTTGTTACTCAAGTACGGAAAAACCCGTCTACTCAAATTGCATGGCTATCGATGCCGTTTTAACGGAACAGGTTGAATTCCCGTTAGTGTCAATAATTTTTTATTTACCCTCTTGCATCCTACTTGAATTTATTGATGACAGCAACTGACGGTGATATCGGTCACACAATGCACCTAATAATGACAGTGAATGATCACAGCCGGGGACAACATGATTGTGATACTAGAGCTAATGCAGGATGTAAACATTATTGTCTTGTTTGGTTATTCAGGATTACCAAGAAAACTGACAGGGACGCATGCTAATGGAGGTATGTCACTAGGTGACGTGAGAACTATTATTATATATAAGGTCTCAGTTTGATGGGAACACACATTATTATTTGAAACAAAGAGAAAACAGATTACAAATATAGCATAAAAGATAGAGAGGGAATATTACAGATCGTACGATCTTCAGAGAGACAGAAAGAATATTTGTGATCGATCTGGTCATCCATTATTTAAAGTCAGATTTCATTTGAAACAAGATTTATCCAGTCAAATGTGAGTGGGCTTTTCTAAGATCGATTATGATGGAGTATAACTTTATCCTTGACATATTCTTGGCTCGATTGTTAGTGTCTGCACGAGATAGCTGCATTGGTGTTGTCGAATGTATACCGAGACGAATACGAGAGCAACAATTCAAAATAAGAGTGACTACTTAAATTGCAGTTAATAATCAGATAACGTTTATTATGTTTATGTGACTTGTACTATATTGATGATTAATGTTAACACTTATCATGGTATTGTAAAATCCACCATCATGAATGGGTCTTAATAATTTAATTTCCCATCTTCAATTTTAACGATACATTTTTATTTCTGCGTGTCCATTTTTGGGGGCTCTATAATTTCTGTGTATGCGTTGTGCTTGTATGTGTGTGAGAGAGTGATTTAGTGTTCGCAATATTTTTGTGTTTGTGTATGATTTACTGCTTGTCATATTATGTGTTTGTGCGTGGTTTATTGTTTGTAATGTTATGTGCTTGTGTGTAATCATATTGCGTATTTGTAATGTTCTTATGTGATGTGGTCGTCGCAATGTCTGTGTGTTTTAGTGTATGATATTTATGTGTGTGATTTAGTCTTTGCAATGTCACTGTGTTTTAGTCTTTGCAATGTCAGTGTGATTTGGTCTTTGCAATTTCAGTGTGATTTAGTGTCTGCAATGTTTATGTGTATCAGGATATCACTGATCCTGTGTTCGAAATAAATGTATGTGATTTCCGTTAGCAATCTATGTGTATGGTCTAGTGTTTGTAATATTGCGATGGGATTTAGTGTTTACAATGTTTGTGTGTGATTTAATGTTTGCTGTGTTTGAATGTGATATAACTTATTCTATGTTTGTAAAAACGCTTTTTTAAGTGTTTGCTGTTTCAGTGTGATATATTGTATGCTATATTTGAGTGTGATATATTGTATGCTATATCTGTGTGTGATTTAGTATTTGCTATGTCTGTGTGTGATTTAGTATTTGCTCTCTTTGTGTGCGATTTATTTTTTGCTATGTTTGTGTATGATTTAGTATTTGCTATGTCTGTGTGTGAATTAGTATTTGCTCTCTTTGTGTGTGATTTAGTATTTGCTATGTCTGTGTATGATTTAGTATTTGTTATGTTTGTGTATGATTTAGTATTTGCTATGTCTGTGTATGATTTAGTATTTGCTCTCTTTGTGTGTGATTATTATTTGCTGTTTGTGATTTAGTATTAGCAATGTGTATGCGTGTAAATCTGTGTTGTGTTGTTTGTATTTTTGGTCTTCTATTCGTGTACCTTGTGAGCTTTATATTATAAATTATATAATAACTTATAAATTATATAATAAATTATATTACAAATTATATTATAATGGTACATAAAAACATAATTCTTATTCTATTTACGTGTCTTTTTCTGGACATTGTCCACACTGCAATTATGTAAGCTGCTTCACCGTTCTGTACAACCTATCCCGCCTCTTTCAGCGTCATATTCGGAAGATCTATGATATAATAATTCTAACGTACCATAGTATTGGTTGGTCTTGTTCTTTCATAGAACGTGTCTCTTCATGATTAATTGTTACTTTATATATTTTAATGTTCAAAATATACTAGTGTGCGTTTTTAAAAATAGTTTTGAAAAGCCAATGCAATTCTATGTTCTAGTCTTTATGGACGTCTGTTTTGTAAAGGATCTCTGCCCATGAGATTGTATGACCTTCCTATAGTATTTTATTTGAAATTCTGATCTGTGTATGTGCTGAGGGGAGTCAACCTCTGGAAAAGCTGAGATTGTTCTACAATGTCACAAGGTTGATAAAAACAAGATTGATAAAAACAATGTTTATAAAAACGAGGTTAATAAAGTGTAGTGGATTGACTTCATTGTACTCGGGTTACCCTACATGCACTCCATCCCACTCAACAAAGCGGCATGCCACCTACTAAGAGTACCACTCATAACACATAACTCCGTAGCCATATTCCCCAGGGATCTCCGAACAGAATTAATTCTAAAATAAAGTCTAATCGAGCGGGATTCGAACCTACGACCTGCTGAGAAAAAAAAAGGCTTAACCACTACGCCAGGAAAACAACCCCGCCCCCTCTCGCGCCCAAATAGAGTCTACAGAGCCGTTTCACATGATTGACTTTGCTTTCATGAGAATTTTTCTGTATGTGCTTGTGTGTCTCTGCATGCACTCGGTATTTTGGATTTTCACATTCGAATAAAATTATTCTAAGCGCTAGCGATTGGAAAAGTTTGATCTTTATTGTATTACTGATCTTACTTTTCAAAATTATATACAACCTTGTTATGGCAGTCAACGTCATCTCGAGTCTTAGCTTAATCTCATTTCCTGAGCTGCTATCACAACATATTTGTAAACCTAGATATCTTAAGGTAGTAACTCTTCAGGTTTATCAATGCTAATTGCTATGCCATATTTCTGACTGTCTTCCAACTGTGAGGTGAGTTCCTGCAGTCCAGATTCGAAATCAATTTTAACCCTCTCTGAATATGGCGCTTCTTCTCAAAGCATAGCACACCGCTGAGAGTTGCAGTCTTCTGGGTATGAAATAAGTATAAATATCTCGCAAATCTTCCCCTACTATACAATCAGGCCAGTGCCGTGCTATGATGCAGAGAAGCGGCTAAATCTGGCGGCACCGTAAGGGAACGGCTTAAGCAGGGAAATCAAAATACAATTTGAATCATTTAACAATTAAACATCTTTCTGCAACGCTTTTCTATATTGGTCTGTTACTCGATATTGATGTATATGATTTCTGATTTATCTCGCGCCTGTGACTAAACGCTTTCGGTACTCTTTGATTTCGGTTTCTGGTGCAGGTGCATCGTTGGCGTGCAATTCCTGAAAGACTTTTGATATGACCGTGCGAAACTATTTTTTTTCCGTTAATACTGCGCGGCCACTCCAACAAGTTGAGGCCCTTAGTTACCACTGTTCCTCAAGCCTTCCACCTAGCAACCGTTGTACCACTAGACTCCTTATACCAACTACCTCCATAAGCCTTACTCACTAGCAAACATTGTCACTGGGCTTATCATGGTGTCCACTGGCGCGCTAGCATTCCCCCAAGCAACCACTGTGCCACTAGATTATCCATAGCAGCCACTGTCACATTAGATACCTTATAGCAACCAGTGTACAACTAGTCATCCTCCCTAGCAACTACTTTCACTGGTCTCAGTAACCTCCCCCTAAAAAAAAACCCATGCCTTAACCTAGCAACTACTGTTTTGATTCCCCTAAGCAACCACTTCCATATGCTTTTCCTCTAGCAACCACTTCCCCTAGACTTGTACCTAGTAACCAATATTATTTCCCCTAACAAATCATTGCCCCGAATCCCTCTAGGAAACACTTCCACTACATTGTCTTAAATATATATTTAAAACAATGTAGCCAAATGGTACCCACAGAATTCAAGCATTCAATACTCAGTTGAATGGGCGTCTGAACATACGGAATTAGGACATAGACGGATTGAGAAGAAATATGTTTGCATCAAATATTTTATAGCCTCTTAAGTTTGAAAATGATTGTATTCTTATGGAAATTGTATATTTAGAATACTGCCACATGCATTCTCGTTGCAAAATAAGATTTCTTCATCTACATACTTCTGATTTACTATTGTATGATTCAATCATCCAGCATAATTTTCATTCATTTCTTTTTCTCGTAATTGTATACAGAGATTGCACATTAAAATGGCCACACAATCACTACCACAGGCGTAGCTTTTATCCTTCATTAAGAACACCAATCAGTCAAATTAGAATCTATTCTTATATTTTTTAATTCAATTTTATTTTCTTGAAATGCTTAAATGATCTCTTGGAGAGGTATTTTAATGTGATGGATTAGATAGAAAAATAATTACATCCGTGTTTTTAAATGTCCGTCAGCTGTGTTCCTACTTAGCTACACTGATGTAGAGAACGTATTGCTGGATACCTATTGACTGATATCATGCAAATATTCTTAAATCTTAGTCAATGTTCACATAAAAGGTACTTCTTGTTGACATACCGTCCTAACATAGTCCTAACTCTTTCACATCGCGTCTCAATAGCAGAAGTTCTGCTCTACTACTATTCACATCGCTTCTCAATAGCAGAAGTTCTGCTCTACCACTCTTTCGCATTACTTCTCAATAGCACAAGTCATCAAATCATTCTCACCTAGCCATTTTCAGGTCGGGCTCATAAAACAAAAATTTTGTCCTTAAATACCAATAAAAGTACAAGTAATTCCCTAATTACTGTTGTGTATTATGGGACCAAATCCACCAGGGAGCGGTGGATTTGGTACCATAACACACAACAGAAGCTGAATTTGACATACCGTCCTAAATAGGATACCCAACTCTGCTCTAGAGTGTCTAGAGCATATCGACATATCTTTACGATGTCTAATCTCTATGACTGTTATAGCATCTCCTCAAGTGGAAACATTTACTCAGAAGATTTAATAAAATAATTGTATGTATCACTACATCCGTGAATCATTCATTCAAAGGAGAATCTATTAAAATACATTTGTGTAGGAATACAGCCCTGATCATACGAGTTGTGTTAATGAAATGTAGTGATACGTTCTTGCGCTTCCTAAACCTAACCCTTTTATTTCATAAGTATGTGTATAATAAATGTATAGTAAACTACATCCAACACAATTGAAAAAAGCAGAAAAGATGACACTTCACAAAAAAAGAGTTCACAAGTCGTAGAGGATTGACTTCACCGTACTCGGTTTCCCATACGTAATTCGTCATTTTCAAAGTAGCGGCAATCCGTCTGCCCAGAGTATCACTCAAAGCACGTAACTGTATAGCTTCAAGAGATAATCCACAGGGATCTCCGAAAAGATTCATCTTGCAAACAAGACTACACGAGTAGGAATCGAAGCCATGATCTCTTGAACATAAAGCGACCAGTTTAACCAATAAAGTAGGGAAATCCCCACTTCTAGAGGCACTTCCAATACCTTACAATGGCTCTATTTTTATTGCTCGTCGATAAATTTATCTTTGAATAAATGATTCTACTCATTTTAATCATGATTATTTAACAGTGATCACTGGCTTTCCATCCCTGGCACAGTGATCACATAGTAACCACCACTACGTTTAACGGCAAGTGTGGACATTCTGACCATCATCCCCGGAGATATACGATATATCACTGGCTTGGGTTAGACACGTCTTATGAGACCGGGTCCTGTATTGGGTTCCAAATTAATTGTCTATCGGAAAGGTTAGAAAACAATGATAACTGACTGAACGTAAATATTTACTATAGTGCGTTCATCAATACTTGAGTACTGATATTGTCAGTTATCTCCGTAATTACAGAGCGTGTCGGCTTCATATTTTGCATGAGTGTATCATTTCATAACCAGCCTATACCCGCAATTACTGTAAAATTTCTGTTTCACATAAAATCAAATAATTGCTACCGTAAAAACGACATTCGTAGCGACTTCTGCGATAAATCCGTTAAGTGTAGATAATAATTAATCATTAATCTTTAGCATGGTTATGAAATGATACACTCATGCAAAATATGAAGCCTTTTGTCTTGTGCTGTCATTGTCCAGGTTTGGTACTGGTAGCATAGTGATGGAATAATAATAGTCTTGTATAATGCAACATTAGTGTCTATGTTTATATTTTTGTTCTTGAAAATACGTGTCATCTGTCCTAAGATTTCGTATGTTTTGTTGCATTTATTTTGTATCAAGTAAGTGAACTCATTTACCTGTTTAAGGTGTTTATCATCGATGGAGATAGTGATATTTCTTTCTTTCTTTGCTATTGCCATTATTTCAGTATTTTCAAAATTGATCTTAATGTTGAATTTTTGACATGTTGTGTGGAGTCTGTTCATATGTTCTTGCAATTGTTCTTCTGATGTCACTATTAGTACTTGGTCGTCTGCAAAGAGTAGTTCGTTCAATTTGTCTTTTATGTTATCTTCTTCGTTGGTACTTGTTAGTTTACAGATGTGGTCGATATATGTTATAAAAAGTAGAGGGGATAGGACACACCCCTGGCGAACTCCTGATTGAATTTGGAACTTATTGGACACACCTTCATGTGTTCTTACTGCACATTGGCTATTAGCATAAATGCCCTTGCATATGTCGATTAAATGTTCTGGTACTCCGTATATTGATAGTGTTTTCCATAGTTCTTGTCTGACTACTCTGTCGAATGCCTTTTCTTGGTCTACGAATGCGATGTATAATTATTTGTTGTTTTATGTGGCTCTTTCTGTTAGTTGTCTAAGTGTAAACTTAGCATCCGTACAGCTTTTGTTCTTACGGAATCTCGTTTGGGTGTTTTGAAGTTGTGGTTCAATGTATGAATGTAGTCTTTGCTCTAATACTTTGTTAAAAATTGTTCCTGTGTGGCTTAATAAGGATATCTTCAGTATTGATAATTACTTTCAAATATGACACTGGTTCTCAGCCTTATGTGCCATGTATCCCAGGTTTAGTTCAAATTATTATCTGATTTACGGAACCTTTACAAATATTTCAATATTTTTTAAAAGAATGACTATATTTGAAAATAGTCAACAATAGTCAGTCGCAAAAGAAAGTTGAAATATTTGCTGTTCCCGAAGATGCAATGTTAATATTCTCGGAAATGTTCTATGGTTCTTCGTAGAACTGTTTTTGAAACATAAAGCATAATGTTTTGCTGGGTATCCCGATTAAAAAGAATTGTACAATTGTCGAACCTAAGTTGGTCAGAGAAAAGTATATATTTGAAAACAATATACAATATACTGTTCTATGACCAATTTAGGTGGGTGTACCTTTCCGTCAATTGTACAGTTGTTTTATCATCGTGACCCTAACCAATACAGTTCTACGAAGAATCACAGAAAATTTCCGAGAATATTATCATTTCAACTTCAGGAATATCAAACACATTCTGAACAGAACCAAAGACACATAAACAAAATATTCATTAACATGCACACAACATAGCCAAGTATACACAGAAGATAACTTCCAGAACATAGAAACAACAGAACCAAGTACACATTGATGAAATCTCCAACAACATGGACACACCAAAACCAAGTACATCCACATATCTCTAAGAGAAACCACGCACCTGATGGCTTATTTTACTAGTCAAAGAGTCTCTCCTTAGTTGCTCCATGGACTGGGTTGCTCCCCTCAATGCCACACTGCATGACCTAAACTTAGGTCTGTTTGCCATCTCTTGCTCTATGCGAGAACGTTTTATGTAGTTCCTAAATTAGATAAAGGCAGTAACAGTGAATTAATGAAAACAAATGGACTCTCAGAATGTACCGGTAAACCTGCACACTCTCAGAATGGACGGGTATATTGTCAACCTCTTAGAATAGACGGGTATATCTGCACACTCAGAATTGACGGGTGTATCAGCAAACTCTCAGAATGGACAGGTATATATGCAAACTCATGGAAGCACATCCCAGCAAAATGAGCTGTAGTGGAGTGACATCTTTCACTCTATCAGATTTCAGACACATTATCACACTCACACTTTCAAACATACAATCACATAGACTATATCACACAGACAATATCATACACAATATCATACACACACACACACACACACACTATCGAACAGACAATATCACGCACGATCTTTCACACAGAGGGTATCACACAAACACAATATCACACACACACACACTATCCCACATACACAATATCACACATATACAACATAACACATATACAATATCACACATATACAATGTCTTACTTATACAATATTGCACATACACAAAATCACACATACACAATATTATACATACACAATATTATACATACACAATATCACAGACAATACCACACACAATATAACATACACACCATCACACACACGCTATCATCATCATCATCATCAGCAAGTACCGTCTCCGCAATGTAGGTTAGCTGCAACGGATCTCCAACATCCTCTGTCTCTTGTCTTCGTGTTGTACTCTGGTAAACTGTAGTCTGTCCATCGTGTGATGTTACTCTCCCACTTGTATCTCTGCCTACCTCTTGCTCGCTTCCCTTTGACTTTACCCTCAAGTAAAGTCTTCAATAAGGTGTCATTTCTTTTAATGTGTCCACAATATTTTATTTACTTGATATTTATTTTTTAGTAATTCTTTCTTCATATTAAATGTTTTTAGCACCTCTTTACTTGTTTTCTTCTCTTTCCCTATTCTTCTATATACCCACATTCAATAGGCATTAATTAATTCTTTCTTCTAATTGTTTATTTGGTGTCCATGTTTCTGAGCCATACATTAATATAGAATAGATATAGCATTTTATAATTCTCATTTTTAACTTGTTTGTGATTTGTTTAGATGTTAATATTTTCATGATGCCATTGAAGGTACTTTTAGCCATTCCTATTCTCCTTTTAACACTATCACACATACGCTATTAAATCAACAATTTCATAAATACGCAATATCACACACACGCTATAATGCACACGCAATCACACACAATATCACATACGCTCTATCAACAAGCAATATCTTACACACTATCACATATACGATATCACACACACACACACGCTATAACGCACACTGTCACACACACGATATCACACACACAATATCAGACATACTATCACACACAAAATATCAGACATATTATCACAGACACAATATCAGACATACGATATCACACACACACGCTATAACGCACACTGTCACAAACACGATATCACACACACAATATCACACATACTATCACACACACAATATCACACATACTATCACACACAAAATATCACACCTACTATCACAAACACAATATCACATATACTATCACACAGTATCACATATACTATCACACACACAATATCACACATACATACACATAATGCTGTCCGACAGTAGTGGAGTCGGAGGTACTCTCTCTGATTGGTGAAAATTCCAGGGATGGTGATATGATTGTATATACAGATGGTTCGGCTGCGAGACACATCAGGAGTGCCTGGGCCTTCACGGCTCAAAGGTGGAGGAGACCATCAGACAGGAAAGTGGTGTATTCGCTTAGATGACAATGAGGATTTTGACAGTAACCAAAGCTTTAAATAAGCGATATACTCAGTGACTCGATGAGCATGATTGTTAAAATTCAGGCTGAGTACATTCGTGCATAGTGGCTGGATGCAGTGAAGAACTCCTGTGTGCGTAGAGTGACTGTTATTTTTGTGTCTGGACATGCAGGCGTCAGGGGTAATCAGAGATCAGACTGATTGGCAGCAAATGCTGCTACTATGGCTTTTGGTGGAGCGGTGGATCGGGTAGACACTTTGAACGCCCTACGGAAAACGCACGAACAAATGACTGTATAAGTGACGATGATTCTTGTTCCATGACTAGAATAAAGGAATTTGGTTTGAAATGTGGTTTCACTAGAAAGGAGCGGTTTAGTGGGCAAGAAAGAAAGATGGTCAATCAACTGCGTACTGGGACCGTCAGTCAGCGTGTACTGACGGATACACCCAAGGAGAGATCTGAGCACCTATGGACTTGTCTGGAGTGCAGTGACGATGATCCATCGACTAAATAACTAACTAACTAACTAATTAAATAAATTAATTATTAGTATAGATGAATTATTGATGTAGATAAATTATAAATGTAAATAAATTATTGATGTAGATGAATTATTGATGTAATTGAATTATTGATGTAGATGAATTATTAATGTAAATGAATTATTGATGTAAGTGAATTATTTAATGTAAATGAATTATTGCTACTACAAACTAAAACTTGAATTCACCTGATTCGAAGAAACGCAGCGGCCAGGAAGAACATGCCAATGATAGCTGAGCATGTGGAGATGACAACAATCTGTGTTCGACTTAATCCTGACAACAGACAAAAATTACCAACCTATTTCAATATATAAGCTACACATTAGAGATGAATTTTTCATGACATAACATTCCCAGGAACCCAGGATTACCATGGAGATGCAGTGTCAATTATTATAATCAATGACATTATCTCATACTGCTGTAACTGAGCTCGGTGACAGTAGAGGGGAAAATCATTGACCAAATAAACAGACATATATATACATATATATATATATAATTAGACAAAGTTCGAACAGACATGTCTACGTATAAATGGAAAAATACATATATACGGATACACCGATGGACAGACAGACCGACCAGATGGAAGACTAGCGAAGCATATAGATTAGGATGGATGGTGAAATAGGTGGATATATATTCTTGGACACAGATGACATATGCATTAAAAATACACAGGAAATCACGACTACAGATAGATAGAGGCACATACATATAGCAAATAGATAAATGCACGTTCGGACGAATGAATAGACGGATAGACGGACAGACAGGCAGGCAATATGTGGAGAAAGAAAGACCAACAGACAGACACCTAAGATCTAAATGGGCGACTGACGGGCAGATGTAGTAACAAAAAAACAGGACGACGAGAAGGCACACATACGTGCAGACAAACACATACACATGAAAGCAGACATATATACAGGCAGGGGGTGCAAAGGGAACGCATTGCTCTTGGCGGATCCAGGGTTAACAGATAACCAAGATCCCAAAAGTGCCTCCTCGTGGCGCACCCTGGTAACAGAAATACAGCGGCTCGTGCTGATTCTGGCTAAACCTTTTGGGATCGTGTCCGTGAATGTGGAGGTGACAGTTAGAAAGAGATTTGACCGCAAAAAGACAGGCAATATCTCCGACACCTGTGCCAACACATGCAGCAACACTGTCGACACACAGTGAAGCTAGCAAGTCTGGTAGAAGCATTGGAGTTCGGCCAATGTAGTCAGTACAAAGCAGGCAGATGCCCCAATAAAAATAAAAGCACAATGAGTACACTGAGAAAGATGTACAGCACTAGAGGGCAGTGTCATGGGCAAAAAGCACGGAAAACGGTTCAATGAAATTGGAACTAAAGCATTGTTTGCTCGAGACAAGCTTCTAGTTACCGGTGATTCCCAGCCTGGGCCCAACTCTACTGTCGAGTCTTTCCTATACCAGAAGCGTGCTCACTGAGAGAAAAGGTTCAGTACCCGATGGGCACAGGCATAGCACTCAGAGGTGACAAACACTGTTCAGCTCTAGAACAAAACACAAGTCCCTAACGTTCCTAAATATGTGTACAGATTCAGACCTGGATGAGGGGCTCACGAAGTCGGTGAGCAACGCTTCGGCTAAGAAGACGAACGAGCCCGAGCCCAACTCTTCTGTCAAGTTCTTTCTAAACCGGAACCAGGCTTGAGGACGAGAAAAGGTTTAGTACCCGATGAGCACGGGCACAATACGTCTAATTACACGAGGCAAGTTCACTGGCTGCGGAAGGCCTCCTGCAGGACAGACGTGAAGGACAAACCGTCTCGGCATATAGTCAGTACACATTCGCTGTCTGGCGACAGATAGGAAGACTGTCACAGGCTAGGGTAGCCCACCCGAATTGTCAAGGCATGCCGAAATCGGATGTGCTAGGCCTACAAGGCGCATAACGGTGCACAACGTAATCACGCTCCCGGCGGAAATCGCACGGATATCCGTGCTGGTTACAATAGAGCGAACGCAAAACAAACAAACATATACAGGCAGGAAGCATATATACAGGCAGGCAGATACACATATCTAGTTTCGATCTCATCATCATTAAGTGCGTGCCGAATAGCGTTGGCGATCATATTTCTCTATGTACATCGATCTCTCATATATGTCATTATCTCTGTTGGAGTCGTCAATTGAACTCATTTAGACAAACTGTCCAATATCTTGTCTCTAGGTCTTCTCCTTGATCTTTTCCCTTCTATCTTTCCTGATGTCGCTAAATTCTCAATGCTTCCTCGTCTCATTATGTGCCTAATACATGTTTCTTATATTATCAATAATGCATCTTTTCACATCCATCCTTCTAAGACATTCTTTATTAGTAATCTTTGATGTCCAAGGAATGCGTAATATTCTTCGAATAACACACATTTCTGCTGCCTCAAATGATTTTTGTGATGTATTATTTATTGTCCATGCTTCACTTCCATAGAGTAGAACTGGTTCAATGTAGCATTTGAGGACACGTTTTCTAGTATCCATCGATATGAATCGTTTAGATATAATCCATATTAATAATTTTAAGTCTTCATATAAATACAAAACATAAACATGCAGACGATAGGGTAACAAAACGATATGCTACTAGACATATCCTTATTTATCGACATACCCGTGTCACTGTCAGAAATGTCCATGTCTTGCACAACAACAGTTTCATTTCCATCTTCTGATTTAGCTGTTAGACTGTTGGCAGTTCTCATATCAAACTCAATAATAGGGTCGTGAACGCAGAAATTATACGTTGTCGACTGGGTTGTGTTAATTTTTGGAATCTCATCTGAATTATGAATATTTTCTAGTATAGAATTATCTATAGATAGAAGATGGACTTCCTCGAAATATAAATAAACTCCCAGCATTCTACTTTCAGGTAAATTTGATAAATCATCCATATTCTTACGGACAATCTTGTGAATGCGAAAACACGAAGAATCAGTCGCTTGTAGGACATTTAGTTTCTCTAGGGTTGTGATCAGTGAAGTTATTAGTTCGGCTCTTGCTGCTTGGTCGGGCTGCGCTTCATTATGTGAAGAAATAGATTCAGATATCTGTTCATTAGCTGGAATGTCTATTTTATTAGATGATGACGATGCTGTTGAGGAGGATGATGAATTTGTGGAAGCCTTTAGATACGTGGAATGAGATGGCTCTGGATTGGAATTGTTTGTTGATGAATTATGGGCATCACGAATCACACGCTGTGAAATTGCCGCACGGTCAACAATAAAGCTGTCTGGAAGCTTCCGTGCGTTGCAACACGAGGCCATTAGGACCATAACCATTAGAACGATAGCGTATGATTTGTTCACAAACACAGCATCACTGATGGCTAGAACATTCATTGACCCCTTGCTGATTGAAAGCTTAATACTCGACATGAAGTCATCACATTGGTCATACAACTGGCCACAAGTTATTTGTCGTAACCAAGGTAACAGTATTCGGTAATGTTGACAGCTGTTATATCTCTGCCGCTTCCAAAGATGGCGACGATTATGATAACGATTGTGTAGCTGGTGATAATGATGATAATGCGTACTGCAACTGTTATAGTAGAGGTGTCGTATTATTAATTCCAGCATTCTTTAGTCAGCACAGCAGCAGTCAAGAACCAGATCTAAAGAAAGATATGTTAATACATACACACATATTACTTAGGCAGCTATTAAGTGATATTAACAATGCCTTTTATCAGGGACATAGATACATCTTTTATAAAAATGGTGAGGAGTGGTAGAGGTTATAATAGTCCTTGCCTCGATTGGTCCGTTCTCAGAGAGTTGAGTACTCAGTTTGAATGTCTTGATAAAATCGCATCTTTTATTGGAGATGTGGTTTGTCAAGTAGGGAAAATCTCGTGTAGGAGAGTGGCTAGGCGATTTGGTGCCGTTGAACGGATTGGTTTATTTCCCATTAGACTCAAGAATTTTTAAATTATGCTCTGGCTTCCTTCTTGAATTTACTTGTAGAGGTTATAACAGTTCACCAAATCAATAGTTGAACACTTTGATTTAGCAAACGATTTATTTTCATTTGTGTGACCGTTAAAGTCGGCTACACCCTATTTTTTGTATATGGCTGGTAGTGCTAGATCAAAATTGCATGTCTGTTTTCCTAAGTTATCCGAGTATATATATTTAACTGGCGAACATTTCACAATTTCAATCTCAATTTAAAACATTGGGAATGCAGTCGACGCGGCTACTGCTATCGACATATCGTTCTCTCGGACTATTTATTAAGATCAATAATATGTACTTCCTAGGCAAAACTGAAATTCAACATGTAATTCTAGGAATTGGGTAAGGAAATTTTGCAAAGAACTAAGGATACACATAATAACACACGCAAACGGCGTTTCGACCAAAGTTTTTATCAGGTCAGATATAAAACAAAATACAATATATAACAAAAAACAGACAGTGAGGATTTGGACATTCACATTGTCATGTGTAATATCAATAAAGTGATCGGAAGAGGTTAAACGACACCGGACAAGGAATATGCAAAAATGACGACATACATGTGACACAAAACAAAAAGAAACTTTGGAAAAACTAGAATCAAGTATATTACAGGCTCTCATTGATGCTATCGTGTTTAAGAGTGCTGTATTGGTAAATGTAGCTGTTCTCAAGTGCAAGTCAGGTCCGGTCGTCAGAGAAGCACGAATTAATGGCAGTAACCTGAATGGCCTGGGTGACACGATGGCCCGTGCTATTAAAGTGGACGTCTACAGGTAAACATAAATGGTGTTTGATGCTATACAGATGTTCACAAAATCGGTCTGCGAGCCTCCTTTCCGTTTCAACAATATATGCCATGGCGCAACGCTTGCATATGATGGCATAGATGACATTGCGGGACACACACGTGAAGCTCTTCACTATGGTGAAGGTAGCTTTTGAGAATGTGACAAACCGGGTCTGGGTGACATAGGCACAGGTGTAGCACTTGCTGCATTTGCAACTTGTGACGCCGAAATTACTAGGAACGTCAGGCTACATGTGTCTCCGGACCAGTAGATCTCTGAGGTTCTTGTCACGTCTGTAAGCAACACGAAGGGGGGGGAGTTCACAGAACACTTCCCGCGTCTCAGGGGCAGGATCAGACTGATGAAGAGGAATGTGAAAACGCAGGATATGACAAACGGCAGCGCTGTGGGGGGGGGGGGGGGGGGATGGAACGCCAGAACAAGCTAGACCCTGTCGGAAGAGGAAGACTTTCGAGAGTTCGAGAGGGTGTCCTGATGGGAGAGACCGCACACTCGAAGAAGGTCAGGTCTGAAGACTCTTTCGGGGTATAGGTGACAGCAGAAGATCTCTGTCATCTCGTAAGCCTCATGTACCATCGTGAGCAATGGATGCTTCAGCGGTTTGACACTAAAAGTGTCTCTCGACGTATGCACATTGTCGCTACTAATTTCTTCCGCCTTATATCTGAGTTCGACTCACCTAAATCTGAACTTTTCAATCGTCTTCAGTATCTTACCTCTGACAAATTTCTTCTCTTCTCTCTCATCCATCTTATCATCCACACGCTTAACCGACAACTTTATGACTTCGTGTGTACCCAACACAACCATAAGGTTTAACCTTCTCCGCCCTTCTCCCCCTATGCACTTTGTTCCTCAGAACAACTCTAACACTCAGGTTGTTTACATCCATCCTGACTTGAATATTTCTGATGGTGAGATTTCTATCCTCAGCAAGGGGCTTCAGTAAATACCCATCTGTCTCGCAAATGACCACTACACCCTTATGTGGGACGTTCATCAGTTCCATTGCCGCTTGCGTCTACGGTTCTATTTCATTGGCAGTGAACCGTCGGATCAGCCCGATGACATATTCTCCAAGTATGCTTCTCACAAGCATAACTGGACTCCTAAATCTGGCGCATCCCGGACCCTGGACCGTTATATTGATGAAACCAAACGTGACACCGAACGTCTCCATCTTACCTGAATCAGGCGTACCAACATCTCCCCGACTAAGTCTCGTGTTCTTAAAACAACTTCGCAGCCGGGATGACATTGTCATCAAGTCGGCTGACAAGGGGGGGGGGCGCTGTTATCGTCTGTCGCAAGGACCTCTACCTAGCAGATGGCATTGTTCAACTAACTAATCCCTTGTTCTACAGAGCCAACACGTGCAAGACAGACCCGATTGTTGCCCACACCGATACAGTCTCTACTACTATTAAGGGTTTAATAGCTGTCAACAACTGTTTAATAGCTACTGCCCACTTCAGCTGCCGCTCTATGCCGCAAGACTAGCAACATGGGTATGCCTGCATTCTACACGCTGCCGAAAATCCACAAGCCTTTTAATCCAGGCAGAACCATTGTCTCTTCGTGTTCCTGCCGTACTGAACACATTTCTGACTTTCTGGACAGTGTCTTCTAACTATTAATGGAGCAACTCCCTTCATTCCTGAAAGATACCAACCATGCCGTGTCCATCTTTGCCTCTATTTCACTGTCTCCTGCTCATACCAATCGTTTCTTTCTTCTGGATATCTGCTGTCTTTACACCTCGATACCACACTCAGAGGGACTCAGCTCCGTCAAGTAATTCCTTGACCAGTACCCTCACCCCTCTTTATCTACCTCTACCCCATTCGTCTTGCTGAATTCGTGCTCACTCTCAATTCCTTTGATTTCGATGAGCACTTCTTTGACCAAATCAGTGGGGTCACCGTGGGCATCAAGATGGGACCCAGCTATGTCTGTCTGTTCATGGGCCACCTTGAGCACCAGGTATGGGAATCCTACAGAGACGGGCCCTTACCATCGGTGTTCCATAGATATATCGATGATGGGATCAGCATTAATGACATGTCTGAGGCTGACCTGACATTTCATACAATTCATTGACAATTTTCACCCAGGTAATCAAGTTTACATCAGAGATTTCTACCTCCCATTTCAACTTCCTGAACATTCTCATCACTATTCAACTCTTCTGTCTCAGCACATCGATACACTACAAACCGACTGATGTCCATAGCTTTCTTCTGTACACCTCTTCTCATCTCTCTGCCTGTCGTGATTGCCTTCCAATCTCCAAACATCTTCGCCTCTGACGCCTATGCAGTTGCGAGGACGACCTCCTTGAGAAGGCTTTCGAGATGTCATAGTTCTTCCGATGTCGCCTATACTCCAAGAGAGTTCTCAGGTCTGCCTTTCTTCGAGTGTGCAGTCTCTACCATCAGGACACCTTCTCGAAATTTCGGAAGTCTTCCTCTTCCGACAGGGCAAGCATGTTCTCACGTTCGACCACACATCGCTGCCGTTCCTCATGTCCTGCTTCGTTACATTCCTCTTCTTCAGTCTGACCCTGAGACGCGGGAAATGTTCTGTGACCTCCCCCCCCCTCTTGTTGCTTACAGACGTGACAAGAACCTCAGAGATATACTGGTCCGGAGGCACATTCAGCCTGGCGTTCCCAGTCATTTCGACACCATCAGTTGTAAACGAAGCGAGTGCTACACCTGTGCAGCACCCAGACCCGGTCTGTCAGATTCCCTAAAGCTACCTTCACCATAGAGGAGACCTTCGCCCTGTGTGTCCCGCAACGTCAGCTATGCCATCATTTGCAAGCGTTGCTCCTTGGCATATATTGTTGAAATGGGAAGAATGATCGCAGACAGATTCTGTGAACATCTGTATAGCATCAAACACCATTCAGGTTTACCTGTAGCTGTCCACTTCCATATCCATGGCACGGGCCATCGGGGCGCCCAGGACATTTAGATTACTGCTATTAATTCGTGCTTCTCTGACGACCGAACCTGACTTGCACTTGAGAACCGTTACATTTACCAATACAGCACTCTTAAACACGATAGCATCAATGAAAGCCTGTCTTATACTTGATTCTAGTTTTTCCAAAGTTTCTTTTTCTTTTGTGTCACATGTATGTCGTCATTTTTGCATATTCCTTGTCCGGTGTCGTTTAACCTCTTCCGGTCACTTTATTTGATATTACACATGCCAATGTGAACTTTCAAATCCGCACTGTCTGTTTTTTGTTATATGTTTGATTTCTGTCTTGATAAAGGCCTTTTGATCCATACGTATATTTGTGTGTGTGTTATTATGTATTTCCTTAGTTCTTTGCAAAACTTTGGTATCCTATTCCTGGATTTAATTATTTATTAAGAAGCATATCTTTTAGATGAACTATGTGAAGCTACTCATCTAGGAATACGGTCCAGATGGCAACCATGCTACACCACATTCCATTCTCCAGAGTACAGACTGCTTATATGCAGTTATTTGAGATTGAACGCAGAATAAGAGGAGAATAGATAATCTAATTAAATGTTTATTCATGATTAAACAATGATAACAAACAATCATTACACATGATGACACAATAATTACACATGATCAAACAATGGTTACACATGATGAAACAATAATTACACATGATGAAACAATGGTTACACATGATGAAACAATAATTACACATGATGAAACAATGGTTACACATGATGAAACAATGGTTACACATGATAAAACAATAATTACACATGATCAAACAATGATTACATATGATGAAACAATAATTACACATGATGAAACAATAATTACACATGATGAAACAATGGTTACACATGATGAAACAATGGTTACACATGATGAAACAATGATTACACGTGATAAAAAAATGATATTATTGAGCCTTGTTGCTAACTGACACAGGAATACAGACTAATAATTGTTTTAACAAGGAAATGGAAATGTCCTACGATTACCAGGAAAACTAAGCTTAATGCATGAACATACAAACAATAGACAGAATATAAAGAAATCTGCGTGATCACTGGTAAAACATTGATATAAAACTGTAGAATACAATATTCAGGAAGTAATGATCAATATACATTTGTCAATTGTACAGTTATGTCGGATCATAGGGAATCATCATTGTAAATTGATGTATTTAAATTGTCCCGTGTTTTTTACTTTTCACTTTCACAATGACGTATGAAAATCACCAGAATAGTCAAATTATGCATTTTATAAGGTATGTTTTCCCATTTGCCAATAGGTCTAACATTTCGGAGAGTTACAAGTTAACCCAGTATTTTTTAGATGTAATTATTTCCTACAGATTTTTTCAGTCGGGGGAGATTGCTTTCTTAACGGTTCGGATGCACATCTGCCTGCGGCAGCAGTACTTGACATCTATCTGAACAACCCCTGACGCAACATAGACATATATATAATAATAATAAATAATAATATTATAATAACAATAATGTGAACGACGTAGTAGTACCATATTGGACATATCAGCAGAAAAAGCACGCACAATTACTCAACAATGGTATCCTGCATCAGCCATTAATTGAGATTGTCAATCAAATATTTTACATTGCAGCTTTTCTCTTTCTCCCTCAACTATTCCTTGCAAAACAGTTTTAGTAAAGAGAACCATGGATGCCTCAGTACATGTTCCCCAAAAAATTAATTAATAAATAAAACAAAGTTTACGCTGTTTTCATACTATGAAAATCAAATGTTAGAGAACTTGAAAGTTTTTCTATGTGTTCCCGAATGCGTATATTTGTCTTATGTTTGACTAACGAATTCGTAACAGAAGTCTGTAGCACGTATATTTAAATGCCTGAATCTTTCTTACCGTGCCTACATTAGCGTCCATAGTTAGCACTACAATAAACATCATACGCATGCGGTTGTGTCTGTGAGTTCACCAATGTCTCACAAGAAAAAACACACATACAACAGAAAATCTTAGTAGATGACAAGCCGTAATGAGGGAACCCTGCTCTTAGGGAACCTTTGTAGCATATCGTCTATACAATTATATACCCTCTATGAGTAGGCAGTAGACTGTTCCTTCAATAGGCACAGCATTAAGAAGAAAGCTGATGTCTCATGGGTATGAAAGGAAGTTCATAAAAAAACCACCCCACTGCACATATGATGTAAAAGCTATTTGAAGTTTTGTAAGCTAACCGCTCGCAAATTCCTGAGGCTCTCAATCAAAGATTATAATATAACAGATAGAAAAAATATATGTGTAGAAATAACAAAAGAATATTTACACATGAAACAAAAGGTAGAACAAGAGAACCATGGATAGAAAAAAAATCAAGATAACTTTTATAAAGCATGAACTCAACGCAACATAAGCGACGCATCTGGCTTTAACTGATGTTTCCACACCTACGTTTAAAGGCAAGTATGGATGCGACCAATCATCATTTACCTGGGTAAAGACAATAGATGGCACTTGTGATCTGTATAACTTGATCTTCACTGCAGTACTGATCTTAGCCACAAACAGGCGAATCTTTGCAGAACATGTTATTATGTAATAGGTTTGCAGAAACGTAATCAAATCGATTCAGATGTCAACTAATTTCCCGGAAATAATTATACGAACTGCGAGCACGAGCATGCACACACAGGAACAGCAAAAACAGTTTACGTTGTCAATTTAGTTAGTCAGCTTGTTAGTCATCAGTCAGTAAGCCATGAGTTAGTTTTCAGTCACCAGTACGTCATCTAGACTAGACAGAGAAATATAAACAAGGTGCCAGAAATCAAACACAGTGACTTACCAAATTTCACCATTACTTCTTCATCCAAAGATCAAGATGGAAATTAAAAAACAAATAATACCTACAATGTTTATACCAACACTGTGCTACCAATATCAAACATGGTCTTTAACAGCTTCGCAGCAAAGAAAAATCGTCACATGTGAAATGAAGTGTATGAGGAAAGCTGCAATGGTTACCAAACTAGATAAAATAAGAAATGAAGTAATTAGGAAAATAGTTGGTATAATATCATGTATCGAACATATTGAGAGACAGCAAGTAAAATGTTTCGGTCACCTTATGAGAATGAAGCCAAACGAAATACCAATAAGAGCATATAATACAAGAATATCCGGGCGTAAGGCCAAAGATGGGACAAGAAAACGGTGGATAGAAAACATTAAGATAACCTTGAAAAAACATGGACTAAATGCAACCTTGTCGACACATCTGGCCTTGAAACGACAGCTTAAGATACCACCCCTACGCTTAACGGCAAGTGTGAATGCGATCAAAAATCATTCACCTGGGGACAGACAATAGACAATAGTACGTCATCAATAAATCAGTCGGTTTTCAGTCATCAGTAATCAGTCAATGAGCCAGTCAATTTATTAGTTGAAATATCATCCTCACTGCACATCAAACCATCGGTCCAAAAGTACTCATATCTCCACTGGATATCCCTCAGCGTGTAGCGACTGACCATACCAGCTCTGTGATGGTTTAACTGTCTCTGGTTAATCAATAGATAAAGCACCAGTGCCGGGAAATAAACGGATACTGGAAATGCGAGTGCTTGAGTAACACAGGGCAAATAACAAAATAAGCGGAAATATGTATAAACACTGCCAAATATATACATTAACGATACTAGCTAGCATCGAATGACAGGCGACGTTTCAACTAAAAATCTTCATTGGGACGAAAGGCAACAGACAGCGCACTTTACACAAAAACTCACTCGTGAAGATGGTATGAGGAAGAGCTTAAACCAGGGTACCAGATGTTTCAAGGGAAATGGTAAAGAGAGAGAGAGAAGAGACCCCTAGTTACGCGTATAACGATATTGTTTAGAAAAAAAACAACTGTTGACATGATATTATTGTAGTCTGCTCATGATTGCAGAAACACAAATGTTTTTATCGGTTTACAATTGAACAGAGTAACAGTAGATGCTATAAAAATCGACAATTGAACAGGGTATTAGTAGATGCTATAACAATCATGTCTGCGCACTTAAACGGGTTACATCTTATTTTTAATGAAAGACAAAAGTTTAAAGATAAACCAACTAATAACATTTTAAGGGAATCTCGATCTACAGCAGAGAACTGGAGCGAAATAATATATTTGAGTACATTTATGTGCCACAAACAAGGTGTTAGCTAACTAACTGTCCACAGGGTGCTAACTAACTGACTATATGCCCACAGTGTGATAGCTAGCTAATTGTTAACACGGTGTTATCTAACTAATTGCTCACAGAGTGCTAGCTAACTGCTCACAGTGTATTAGCTAACTAACTGCTCACAGGTCTCCAAGTAACTGCTCACAGTGTGCTAGCTATCTAAATGCTCACAGGGCGCAACTAACTTCTCACAGTGTGCTAGCTAACTAAATGCTCACAGGGCGCTAGCTAACAACTAACTGCTCACAGTGTATTAGCTAACTAACTACTCACAGGACGCTAGCTAGCAACTAACGGTTCACAGTGTACTAGCTAACTAACTGCTCACAGGGCGCCAACTAACGGCTCACAGTGTGCTAGCTAACTAAATGCTCACAGGGCGCTAGCTAACAACTAACTGATCACAGGGTGCTAGCTAACAACATACTGCACACAGAGTGCTAACTAACAAACTATCTATCTGCTCACAGGTTGCTAGCTAACTAAATAACTGCTAACAGGGTGCTAGCTAACTAACTATCTGCTCACAAAGTGCTAGCTAACTAACTGCTCACAGTGTGCTAGCTAACAAAATAACTGCTCCCAGAGAGCTAACTAACTACTATAAAAAACCAAATGGTCAGAGGGTGTCCGACAAAGTGGATGGTTCCTCAGTAACCTAATGAACAAATAGTCATGCAAAATGAATTAAACAGGTTACTAAAACACTTACCTTGCCTATTAATAAAAATATATAAAAAAGTATATATAAAAAAAACATGCAATAAAACTAAACAGGACAATTCTCCACGTATCGGCTCAAATTGAACCTTTTTCAAGAGACAAACAACAGAAAACAACACAATAAAAACAAAATAGATGACTAGATTTCATCAAGCCCCGTCTCCATAACGCAAAATCTAGTCATCTATTTTGTTTTTTATTGTGTTGTTTTCTGATGTTTGTCTCTTGAAAAAGGTTCAATTTGAGCCGATACGTGGAGAATTGTCCTGTTTAGTTTTATTGTTTATTTTTTATATATACTTTTTTATATATTTTTATTACTAGGCAAGGTAAGTGTTTTAGTAACCTGTTTAATTCATTTTGCTTAACTAACTACTATATGCTCACAGGGTGCTAGCTAACTAACTGCTCACATTGTGCTGTCTAATAACTAACTGCTCACAGTGTGCTAGCTAACAAACTGCTCACAGGTGCTACATAGGTGATGTGATAGAATTTTAGTATGAACATACACAGAATGATAGAAATTGCTGACATAATGTTCGTGCGTTGCTAGAGCCCGAAAGGGGGTCACAGAATAGCAATACTGTGATCTGCATATATGACATAAGAGTCGACCAAGGTTGAGTGTGAGGAAGTTGGCTGTCACGACACATAGGTTAAAGGTAACAAAATAAATGATGCATTGGCGTGCAATGTTATGGATGACGCGTGCAATGTTATGGATGGCAGAGTTGAATTTTTCCATCCATAAACCGATAACCCATCAGAACAGTATGGGGGTACCGGATGCGTCAACAGTATACTCCAGCGATATATACCCTGGCTATGTGGATGAACACTGAGAAGTCAGAATGGTTCCAAGTTGTTACGGGCGTTAAACAGGGATGCATCATGTCCCCATTACTTTTCTGCGTCGCTATTGATTGGGTCATGAGAAAGAGCACTGAAAATGAGCTGACAGGAATAAAATGGATTAATAATACCGTTCTCGAAGATCTTGACTACGCAGATGACCTAGCCCTTTTGAGCGCAAACCACACAGATGCTCAATCTAAGCTTGACAATCTCCAACACTACTCAAATCAGATAGGTTTGAAAATCAACACATCAAAAACTCATATACTAGATTTTACGAGATCCAACGACAACATAGAAATTCAAAATGTTCCATTATTAAAAGTCAACAATTTTACATATTTAGGCACCAATCTAGCATTGGATGGAGACTCATCAAAAGAAATTTTACACCGTATTGCCCTTGCAGCGGGTGCTTTCAACAAACTACGCAACATATGGACGTCAAACACACTAAGAAACACCACAAAACTCAAGTTATTTAACTCCAACATCATCCCTATTCTATCATATGGGTGCGAAAGTTGGAAAGCCACAAAAGCCACAGATAAAAGACTCGACTCCTTTGAAAACAAATGCCTACGTACCATTCTGAACGTTAAGTGGAGTGACTTTAAATCTAACACTACTATAAGAGAGGAAAGCAAACAAACCTATATATCTTCCTTCATTAGACAAAGGCGTTGGACTTACATCGGCCATGTTCTCAGAATGAACAGCCTAAGAATTCCCCAGCAATCACTATATTGGGTGCCACCTGGAGTAAGAAGAAGAGGGAGACCTAGAGAAACTCTACGAAGAACCATTAATAGAGAAGGCATGTCAATGAACCTAAACAACACGCAACAATTGAAAGACCTGGCAACACAAAGACAGAAATGGAAAGCTATGGTTTCTGCCCTATGCGCCGCCTATGGCCCTGGAGGAACATAACATAACATAACATGTGGATGAGTATGGACAAATGTTAACACGCCACGTCTTTGATGTAGTGTGCTCTTGTTTTTCGTTTTCCCTCCTCTGGTTCTTCTACATTTAACTGTACATTGTAAGATCCTTTTTGACAGGGAATCATGTCGGCATACATGTCAACACCATGAAGTTTCCTCGTTTTAGAATTGAACGTGATGGTTCTTAAGAACCTCCGAGATTCGCAACGGTGTGTCTTAGTACACATGTTTTGAAATAGTTCTACAGAGTTAAGAAACAGAATAGGGCTTGAAATCGCAGCATTCCTGAAAAATATACTGTTCAATATGTCACTGTCAATAGACGTGAGGAAGACAGTTCTGCAGAGCTACATAACACTGATTATAACAGTGATGCGAGTCTTTGGACAACAACGAAGTATGATAGAAGAAAATTGAAGGCCACAGAGATGTATTTGTTATTTAAAGAAAAATGTTGAGAGTATCATGGACAGCTAGAAAGACTGACGAATATGTGCTGAAGGAATCAAATGGGAGATTGGGGTTCTATAATAATATCAGAAAAAGACAATATTTAATTTTCAGACAAGTTATGAGACAAGTAGGTCTGGAGAGCATAGTTACAACAGGAAAGATATAATGTAAGAAAAATAAAGGAAGACGACGTGAGAAAATATTAGACTGTCTGAGATCGTGGCATAGCAAAGAATTAACAACGATCATGACAAAAGATAATGAAAATAGAGAATTGTGAGGATCCATGATCAGCCAGACATCCTGATGATGATATCACTTTTAATTTATAGATCCTAAACCAGCCAGACATCCTGTTGCTGATATCACGGTTATATTATAGGTCTTAAATCAGCCTATATCAGTGATAAATAGTAAGTAATTAATCGCCTCTATCTCCTGCACTTTTCAATGTATACACAGTACATATCGCTGGCAATCAAATCGCAGGTGTTGGCAGAACGATGTCATATGCCGATGATATCCTGGTGTATAGACAGGGCAGAAATCGAGAAGAGTGCGTCGTGGAACTACAGAAGGAGCTGGACAGACTGACAAATTGGTGTCGAGATACGGGAGCAGTGGTTAATCCGTCTAAGGCATTCGTGACGTGGTTTTCCTTGAACAATCACATGGTAAAGACACCCATGCCACAAGTTTCGTTGTCCGGGAAAAGTTTAGAAAGAACTAGCACAATGAGATATCTGGGTGTGTTTTTTGACAGAAGCCTGAGTTTCAGGGAACATGTTGACCACATTATCATAAGGGCAGGCAAAGGCTTAGCAGCAATGAAGGTTATGGCTGCTGCGCAGTGTGAGCAAAGATTGTTATTGCTTTTGTACCAGCGTTTGGTTGTGGCTGTGGTGGAATATGCACTGGCAATTCTGACTCTTAGCCACACTCAGATCGAAAGACTGGATAGAGTCCAGAATGCGGCAATGCGTATCATTCTGGGATGCACAAGAGACACATCGACAAGAGCTATGCGATACCTACTTGACTGCCCAACAGCTGAGCATAGATTACAGTATTGCCGTGCACGGGCGTACCTTCAAATACATGCAGATAAGGAACACCCGTTGCATTACAGAAAGTTAAAGGCAGCAGACTCAAGAGAGGAAGGTCGTGGATGGGACGTGCTGAGGATGTAATACAAATCGTGTGCAGATTACAGGATGTGGCAGCTGGTGCGAAATGGATAGGTCTACCCACAGATTTCGAAACTTGTTTGAGAGTAGTAATATCACTTAGCAGGGAATGCACAGAATGGTGTCCCACAGCTGTGGAGAAAGAATTGCAGGCTTTAATCAGTGAGAATACCAAAGAGGGGGATGTGATTATATACACTGATGGATCTGTAATTAGGCATGTTCGCAGTGCTTGGGCCTTTACAGCTCAGTGCGCAGGTAAAACGATCAAGGAGGAAAGTGGTGCCTTTGCGGTCACTACGAGTAGTATGACCATGGAGACTATGGCGGTGACCAAGGCATTTGAGTGGCTACGCACACAGAAAGTAACGCAGGTCTGCATCTTGAGTGACTCTATGAGTATGATTAAGAAGGTACAAGTGGGTCTCGTTCACGAACAGTGGATTGAGGCCTTGAGAAATGCGAGCTTGAAAGCGGTTACATTTATTTTCGTGCCGGGACATGTGGGCGTTCGAGGCAATGAAAGAGCGGATCAACTGGCATCGTGTGCGATTGTGGCAAAGGGCGATGGGGCAATGGATCGCGCTGACGTTTTGAACTCCTTAAGAGATATAACACGCGAGAGTGAGACTAATGTGGATGATGATTCCTTTTCAATGGCTAGGATTAAAGCTCAGGGATTGAGATGCGGTGTGGCTAGAGGTGAACATTTTGGAGGGCGCAGAAGAATGATGGTCAACCAGCATAGGACCGGTACTGTCAGCAGAAGTGTGATGGCGGATACACTCAAGGAGAGATCGGAACAACTATGGATGTGTCCAGTTTGCAGTGATGATGATCCGACGACTAACTAACTAACTAACTAAGTAATTAATCTCATCTACTGAAGAATCAACAATATGGGGTCAACTAACACAAGCCATGCTGAAATCGTTCGTATCATGCCTACAATCTTAGATATCGCATTCAGGCTGTAAACCATAACACAGCGCATTTACTTCTCTGGACTATATTGTGCTAACAGTAGGAGTGTTACAATGAATGCAGAAGGAGAAGAATAAAGAACAGATCACAGGCCAGAAATCAATGGTTGCGATAAAGATTACATTTTGTACCACATCTGTATGTGTCGTGGTTCAAAGATTACATTGTTGTACCACATCTGTATGTGTCGTGGTTCAAAGATTACATTGTTGTACCACATATGTATGTGTCGTGTTTCAAAGATTACATTGTTGTACCACATTTTTATGTGTCGTGGTCAAATATTACATTGTTGTACCACATTTGTATGTGTCGTGGTTCAAAGATTACATAGTTGTACCACATTTGTATGTGTCGTGGTTCAAATATTACATTGTTGTACCACATTTGTATGTGTCGTGGTTCAAAGATTACATTGTTGTACCACATCTGTATGTGTTGTGGTTCAAATGACAAGATTTAAAATAGTATTTTCATCAGAGCATGCAATAAATGATAATATGCGGACAGATAAACGTCATTGCTATCAGGAAATCGGGATTTGGGTACCAGAACATATGATCAGAGAAGATCGAAGAATTGTACCATCGCTACGGAAGACTGCTACATAATACGTGCTGAATGCTACGCTAATACGCTAATGAAACGATTTATGATCAATCACTAACTAACCAGCTCAACATGTCGATAAAATAACGTGTGTTATAGCTGTTGATAACAAAGCATAACCTTACCTTCGTTGTCCCCGACATCCATTTTCTATAGACATCTGCAGGTAAAAACACAGTTATAGCTACTAACGTTTGCTATAAACATCTGCGGACAGAGAGCGCAGTTATACCTACAGACATTAGCTACAGACATCTGCAGACAGAGAACGCAGTTATAACTACAGACATTAACTACAGACATCTGCGGACAGAGAACGCAGTTATAACCGAACTGATATGTACTAAATATGGCGAGTAGCGTAATGTTTAAGCATCCTAAACCTGATCTATTTCCTGGACATCATCTACTTGTCGATAAACAAGGTAAAAACAAACGGCGAACCAGCACGCCACAACTACCTACATGAAACGGAAGACGATCTGGGTTTGTTGATGGCTCAGAGAGAGAACAAAGTTGTTCAGTTTATTTCTGGCATATTATGTCGTGTAAGCAATGGTTGGTTCAGAGCACGTGATAAACAAATTTGAACTAGCTGACCGGAAAGCTGTTGCTGCCCAACAGACAATGTGAACATATGAGTCTCATAGATTAAAAGTCAGGATTTTTAATCACATACATTATAGTCCATTCATAAATATGTGTTCCGCTGTGTTTGCACATACCTCAAACCTCATTGATGTTGTAAGACCATGTAGGCCTGTGCTTTTGAAATTAAAAAAACCCCCATTATAATGGTATTATAATAATACCAAAATGGTAATAAAATTAAAATGTTTAATAATGATGTAGAGATTTCGAATAATCAATTTATATACTATTGCACAATACTTAACAAATGAGAGTCTGCAGAAAGTATGTTATCTTATTTGCATTGGTTGTTTTGTTTTTGTAATCCAGAGACGCACCTTTGTTGTTGTAAATGTGGTTCGTGTATTGACAACTAACACATCCATTTCTATCTAGTTATCTATCTATTAAGTGGTCGAATAATTTCAATAGCTGTTACAAAATTACTTAATAATAATAATAATAATAATAATAATAATAATAATAATCATAATAATCATAATAATAATCATAAAAAGACAAATCTTGTCATTAGCACACTGGAGACATGAGCATAAAGGGCCACCAAAACACCTTTCTCATCAGTCATTCGGAGCAATGTAGAATAATCATGCCAGACCATTCCTCGATAAAAATCCATTATTTCTCATTGTTTCTTGCAAAATAGTTTTAGAAATTGAGTCATTTCTCTTTCCCAAGAACCATAAAACCAAACAAGTTTACGCCGTCCTGCCACAAACGGTTCTTGATAATCTGCAAATTTGTTTATTTGCTGCGAAAACAATTATTTGTCTTGTGTGCTATATAACTAACTCCTTACACACATATGTAGCACTTGATGATGATGAAAACACATATGTAGCACATGTTTTCAAAAGCATGTATCCTTCATTTTGTGTCTGCATTGATTGCCCAGCTTTCACAACTCAGCACTAGCGATCTGAATATATTGATCTTTACTGTAATGCTAATCTTACTTTTTCCAAATCATATTCAACCTTATCATGGCATTCGTTATCTCCAGTCGTAACTTACCTCATTTCTTGCCATCATCACAATGTAGTGAAACAACAAATTGGAATATTATATAACCAAATATATCACGTATAGCTTCACTTATATCAGCAGTTTCAAATGTGAGATGACGATGTAGGGCCAATCAAGCACATTCATTATATTCTTTCAGTCTGCTGGTTTTATTATTTCAATACATTCCCAACATTTTTAATGTTAATAGGAACACATGAGAGAATAACACTGTCATTCGCTGAAGACATGATATTAATGTGACATAAACATAATACTTTTTTTTAGCAACTATAGAGTAAGTCGGGGATCTCCCTAGCTGTTCGCCTTGTGTTTAAGAAGTCTTAGGTTTAAATCGGCTCGTGCCGTCTTGTTTACAACTTTTCGGAGATCTCTGTAGATTATTGTTTGAACCTACTGAGTTACGTGCTACGAGGTGGCACTATCGGCAGGCGGCGTGCCGCTTCGTTAAGAGTGACGGCGTGCATATGGGAACCCGAGAACTGTGAAGTCAATCCTTAACGACCTTTGAAATTTATTATTTTTGAAGAAGTAAATAAGCAACTCACGGGACGTTGTCATATCTCAATGGCAATGAAATACTAATACCAGTTTCCATGAAATTGTGCATATGTTATCAAATTGTATAAAACAGATGTAATACAAATGTATATATCAAATATATATTATAAACATGTATGAAATATGTGTTATACAAATTTATATATGGAATAAATGTTATACAAAAAATATGAATAACATGAGTAACATATATGAATTATATGTTATAAAACAATATATCTATCTATTCGCTAAACCCGTTTGTTGCCTTTCATCGTCAGGGGTAGGAAGAAGAGTTTTCTGGAGATGACCCTCGTGTGTGCTGTGTACATTGTGCAATTTGTGGCCTCTTTTATTTTGGTGGTCCATCGTTTTCGTAGTCGGACTCTAGGTCTGCCTTCACTGTATATTTGTAGCATAGCTTGCTGTGGTATGCTGCAAGGTGATAGTCGGCTGATGTGTGCAAACCATTTGATCTGTTGGCTCTTAATGTACTCCAAGATTGGGGCGGTGCCTGTTCTTTGTCTAATGTCCTCATTTCTCACACTGTCTCTAAGAGATATCCCTAGGAGTCTACGTAAGCATGCTATTTCACCTGTCACATGTTTACGTTTGTCTTGTGCTGTCGTTGTCCATGTTTGTCCTTGGTAGCACAGCGTTGGCATAATAATCATTTTAAATAGTGATATTTTAGTGTTTAAATCTACATTTTTGTTTCTGAAGATTGGTGTCATTTGTCCTAGGGCTTAATATGCTTTACTACATTTATTGTGTATTTCTTTGCTGCACTTGCCGTCTGTTGTAATATTATATATATATATATATATATATATATATATATATATATATATATATATATATATATTGGTGTTTCTTTCTGTTCTTCCTATTTTTATTACTTTTGTCTTTCTATATTTATCTTCACGTTAAAGGAATGAAATTTGTGATGTAATATATCTTTTTGTCTTTGTAGTTCTCTTCTGATGATGCCCCTAGTGCTTGGTCATCTAAAAATAGCAATTCGTATAAGTTATCTTCTCTACGTTGGTTAATATTATTAGTAGTTGTATTTAGAACACTTTCTTTTACTACTAGCCATTGTGTTCTCACTGACGGTTTGCTAATCATGTCTCAGTGTTTTATTAGAAAATTCACATGGTTACACCGCGATCTCTAACTAATGTAATAAAAACGTATATATGAAATATATGTTATACAAATTTATATATAAAATCTATCTATCTCTATCTATTCGCTAAACCCTTCATTGCCTTTCAGCGTCAGGAGTAGAAGAGTTCTCTAGAATATATGAAATAGATGTTATAAAATTGTATAGGGCCTCTATTAAATATATATTATAAAATGTATATATGAAATAGATGTCATAAAAATGTATATATGAAATAGATGTCATAAAAATGTATATATGAAATATATGTTACAAAAATGTATATATAGAATAGATGTTATACGAATGTATATATGAAATAGATGTTATAAAAATGTCAGATGAAACAGATGTTATACAAATAGTGCATGCATTGTTGCATTATGGTAACGTAAATAGTAAAATAGTTCGTGTATATATGTCCGGCTCTGTGGCGAAGTGGTACAGAGCGCGTCTGTGACGGCAAAGGTACCGAGTTCGATCCTCACCACATCCGGACTTTCCAGGAAGCACTGGCAACCTACTGAACGTATTTATATTGCCTAGAAAACACCACAGTCAACAAATCCAGGACCCAGCTACGTCCTGGATAGGATATGCTACCAATTTTATATATCGTATGGTAAAACATTGTCTAGTTCACACACGATAATAACATGTCACTTGACGCAGATAACATGACCAAGATATCACTTGACGCATAAAGAGAATGTTTCCAATTGCAATAAATAATCCACAACAAACCTAAAAAATGCTAACTCTCACAGAATTTGACACCCAGATTTTCAGACACTGATTATATCAGTTGACGTGGAACGCTATTGCTAGCTACAACAATTAATACGTGGCAATAGAAAATTGTGTGTGTCTGTAAAAGTTCATGTGTTTACTGGTCATGGAACTGTTAGCCAACTTTAAAACTATTATGCTAAAGAGAATGAACGATGCAGACTACTCACAGTATTTTAATCCCAAAGAAAAGAACAATGCATATATTGAATATACATAGAAAATCGTCGTTTTCTCGTATTAAAGTAAGCAATCGTGCATTAAGAAGTATCCGGATAGGGCTAGATAAGAAAAATAAATTAAGATATTTTTGATAGTGAATTTATTAAATGTAAAATATATACAATGTTGCATTGTTAAGAATTGATGACTTGAAGGAATTGCATTTTTTCGTGTGGTAAATTATCTCGCTCGTGGAATTTAACAGCATGGAAAGCTGTTGGTGGTGCTGGCCCAAAATTATGCTCGTTTTACCCCAAAAAATATAATTTCCTGAATATTTAACCCATTATGTATCAATTGAAAGCACTGCTTTCAGCATATGCAGTCAATTTCTATTAGAGGGGTTTAACCTGTCCTCAACATTTAGACAAAAATATACCTAGAAATATAAATGGGAAAAGTATCACCAAAATATTGGTTATTGACACCTGAGAGATGCGTGTTTAAAATTATGACATTTTTTACTTTGACGAAACATTTGTAATGCTCACCATATTAACAATTACAAGTGGAAACCTGAGGATTGATCAATACAAATGTGTGCACCACATATAAAGGTCAGCGTTTGATAAAAACACATGTCATCAGCAGGAGCTACGGCTTAATAAAAGATGTTTAGCTAGTCTTTTAATCCACATCAACTGAAAATCACAATACGATGAATGACAATGTCTACAAAAAATATATTTATGAAATTGTATTTCCACCTTATTTCCCTCTTGTTTGATAATGGGCGACGCTTCATTCCATAATGCTTCATTCTACGGTACTAAGTGTACATCAACCAACACTTAGTGTACACCTATGGGCACTAAGTGTACATCTACCAGTACTAAGTATAAATCTACCAGCACAACATGTACATCTACCAGCACTACGTGTACACCTACCGATATTAAGTGTACACATACCAGTACTAAGTGTACATCTACCAGTACTAAGTGTACATCTACCAGTACTAAGTGTACATCTACCAGTACTAAGTGTACTTCTACCGTCACTAAGTGTACCTCTACCGGCACTAAGTGTACTTCTACCAACACTAAGCGTACACCTATCGGCACTAAGTGTACACCTGTCGGCACTACGTGTACATCGACCTGTACTAAGTGTACACCTACCGGTATTATGTATGTATCTACCGTTGCTAAGTGTACATCTACCGGCACTAAGCGTACACCTACCAGCACTAAGTGTACACCTACCGGTATTAGATGTACACCTACTGGTATTAGATGCACACCTACTGGTATTAGATGTACACCTACTGGTATTAGATGCACACCTACCGGTATTAGATGTACACCTACTGGTATTAGATGCACACCTACCGGTATTAGATGTACACCTACTGGTATTAGATGCACACCTACCGGTATTAGATGTACACCTACTGGTATTAGATGCACACCTACTGGTATTATATTTACACCTACTGGTACTAAGTGTACACCTACCAGTACTAAGTGTACACCTACTGGTATTAGATGTACACCTATTGGTATTAGATGCACACCTACTGGTATTAGATGTACACCTACTGGTATTAGATGCACACCTACTGGTATTATATTTACACCTACTGGTACTAAGTGTACACCTACCAGCATTAAGTGTACACCTACCGGTATTAGATGTACACCTACTGGTATTAGATGCACACCTACTGGTATAAGATGCACACCTACCGGTATTAGATGTACACCTACTGGTATTAGATGCACACCTACCGGTATTAGATGCACACCTACCGGTATTAGATGCACACCTACTGGTATTATATTTACACCTACTGGTACTAAGTGTACACCTACCAGTACTAAGTGTACACCTACCAGTACTAAGTGTACACCTACTGGTATTAGATGCACACCTACTGGTATTAGATGAACACCTACTGGTATTAGATGCACACCTACCGGTATTAGATGTACACCTACTGGTATTAGATGCACACCTACCGGTATTAGATGTACACCTACTGGTATTAGATGCACACCTACTGGTATTATATTTACACCTACTGGTACTAAGTGTACACCTACCAGTACTAAGTGTACACCTACTGGTATTAGATGCACACCTACTGGTATTAGATGCACACCTACTGGTATTAGATGCACACCTACCGGTATTAGATGTACACCTACTGGTATTAGATGCACACCTACTGGTATTATATTTACACCTACTGGTACTAAGTGTACACCTACCAGTACTAAGTGTACACCTACTGGTATTAGATGCACACCTACTGGTATTATATTTACACCTACCGGCATTAAGCGTACACCTACCAGCACTAAGTGTACACCTACTGGTATTAGATGCACACCTACCGGTATTATATTTACACCTACTGGTACTAAGTGTACACCTACCGGTATTATATTTACACCTACTGGTACTAAGTGTACACCTACCGGTATTATATTTACACCTACTGGTACTAAGTGTACACCTACCAGTACTAAGTGTACACCTACCAGTATTATGTGTACATCTACCGGCACTAAGTGTTTGATCTTGTGAGCAGGTACTAAAGGTCAGTGTTGGATAGTGTTTTCCCTGGTGTGACCTTTATACCTTCTGATTACGAATACACTCGTGTATTGCAAGCATACACAATGCAAGCATACACAATGTGTTTGTTTTGTAACTATTAAAAAATATTTTTTTAGTATCTGTATTTGCTGGTAATCAAAACATAACCCACCACTACAGTATTAAATAAAGGTCTGTGGATTACAAAAAAAGTAAGAAATAAATACTATAAAATATGTTCTGCAGACACACATTATTTATTAAGCATAGATCAATAGGATAGAAATCGATAATTGCGATTCTCCACGACAATATTGTTCACACATTTTAAATTCTATTATAACATCCGCTTTCTTTCACAAGAAGCTGGACAAAATGAAATTGTTCCAACAAAGACAGTTTAAGGTATTTAAATACTTAAGATATTTCAATACTAAGTGTTCGGGAAACTATGAATGGGCTGTAGTAATTGTCCTCCATTCTTGTAATAGCCGTCAATAGCAGGCGACGAGGACAACAGGTTTAGGTTTGTGTTGTTGTTTCTATCTGGTGTGTGAAGCCGTCCAGTATAGACTTTGATACTAGTTTCAGACCTGCGTTGTTGCAATTTCTGGTGTATGAGGCCGCACATCACAGGCTATGGTGACAACAGTTTCAGACATGTGTTATTGCGCACTGTTGTGCATGCGGCCGCTCGTCGCAGACGATGAAGGCAACCGTTTCTGACGTGTTTTTTCATCTCTCTGGTATGTGATGCCGTCCACGGCAGGCAATGATGGCAACATTTTCAGACTTGTTGTTGCATATCTCTGGTGTGTGCAGAGATGACTGAAAAGTCCAATCCTGTCATAGAATCCCGAGTCTGTGCTTGCTGTTTTTGATTTTTAGATAACACGTTTTCTCTGAGGAGATGTAATGCTTCTCGGCGATTTAAAGCCTTGTGTTAATCCACCACACTGGGCGAGTCTGAGTGACAGACTCGTAGGATGTGGCGTCGATGTTGAAGCTCTTTTGGACCACTTTGAAATAGTCTTTACGGCGTTTCTTCTGTCCACAGTCCAGTCTGTTCCCTTCGAGGAACTAGACGCACATCAGCTGTTGTGGGATGCGTTTATCAGGAATGCCAAACTATGCTGCTTATTTCATATGGACCTTCTTCGATATTGTATGAATACTTAGGATGTTGACTCTGTTGAGAATTTCAGTACCAGGTACTTTATCTTCTCACTTTATCCTGGGATATTGGCTCTAGTGAGGACTTCATTACGAGATACCTTATCTTGTAACTTTATCCTGGGATATTGACTCTAGTGAGAACTTTAGTGCCAGGTACTTTATCTTGTGACTTTATCCAGGGATATTGGCTCTAGTGAGGACTTCATTACGAGATACCTTATCTTGTAACTTTATCCTGGGATATTGACTCTAGTGAGAACTTCAGTACCATGTACTTTTCTTGTCACTTTATTTTGAGACGTTTGGGAGTACAGTATGTATGGAAGTGAATAAATACCCTGACGTAATTATCTGACATATAATTATCTGGAGTAAATTTCCGCCGTCATATGTGTCAGACTAAACTCACAAATGTGATGACCGAAAACTGAAATATACTCTTAATTCTAAAAATAAAAAGGACTGAATTTACTGTAGTTTCAAAGAAGCAGATGCTATAGGAATCAAATAAAACGTGATAGGTCGAACAAATTAACATGCCATTGCAGTCAAACACTAAAGCTGCCAGTTAGATCCACACGTCGGTGGAGAAAGATAATAAATCATCCATATATTGATTGCAACTTTTAAACATATTACGACAGAACACCACAATCAAGATCAACCTATGAAGGGGAGATAACTTTACTCCAGTCAATAGAGGCCGGAAACTAAGATTGGTCTGGCCATCCCCTACATCGAACTGGATCGCATTCCTCTCCAAGCAAGCACAGATACTGAAGTCCGAGATACCAGGCCGAGAGACACACCAGAAATCATCGTATCGCGCAACACTGCTAAACATTATGTCATCGTATCGCGTAACACGCCTAGACATTATGTCATCTTAACTGAGTCTAAAAAAAACATTGTCTATGTGCTCGATCTGTGGCAGAGACAGTGTCGGATTCCGAACGTCGACATAATCCACCCTCAGCTATTGGAGGTAGCCTTGTGAAACCAGGAGCAGAAGATAAAAGCGACTGGACAACCAGACAGGACAATAAATCCTCTAAATATCATGCACCAGAATGCAGAGGTAGTAAAAAAGACTGAACTAGAGAACACCAGGAAAATTTTAGTATTTGCTGCAAACAAGAAACCCACAACAAATAAAAAATAACAAACAACATACTATGGCTACCAATGTAGAGTTCACAGGAAAGATTGGAGGAAATGTCATATACAAACATTGGTCAAGAATACCATAAATGACACAACCAAATCACACAAGCAAGGAGTTGAATACCATGTAATTGACATAAAAAGTACTTGCACATAATTCCTTGCACTCCACATAGTAAACTTCTACTCTCCAAATGACATCTCATTACCGTGATTATAAATTATCAATATTAACATCCCGAACAAACATTTCATGGCATTTGGAGATTTTAACAGTCACTCCAAGCTGGGAATACAATAATTTAGACAGAAGTGAAGAGGAGATAGAAAGCTGGCAACTGACAACAACCTAATTCTTCTCAACAATACCAACTTTCCACTCAACAAGATGACATAGCACCTACATCGCAGACCTGAATGGAATATTAGAACGAACAATATGTGAACAACGTCTTGTCACTGAACAACGTCTTGGCACTTGGCCAGTCACCATCCATGTGAACAAAACAATATTTACAAGACTAACTAAGCCAACATGGAGCTACAAGAAAGATAACTGCCACATATATGACTGATTGATTGATTTAGAACCACAGCAATTACGAGCGATTAGCTCTTGTGGCTGTTAAAACACATATCACACGAGAATGTGCCTGATCATATTAAAACAGTCAATCTAACAAGATCAAGTAGGCTATAACCTAAAAACCCAGTACCATGGTGCAATCCTAAACTAGAGGCGCATATTAAAATTAGATATAAAGCACTAAAACTAGCTACATGTAGAACAGAGGAAAATATACTTAACTATAAAGATATTAGAAATCAAACCAATAAACAAATATTTCAAGCACAAGAACTTCACTGGATAACATTCTTTCAAACTATAAGCTTCAGAACACCATCATCAGAAGTATGGAATACACTGAAAGCAATCAGTGGAGGTAAACCTAAACATAGTATAATGCCATAATTAAATACAGTTGAAACGGAATAAGAAAAGGCAAATGCACTGGCCGATTACTTCTACTCAGTAAGTGCTAATAACCTACACCTAAATGGGATAAATAGACGTCAGACAACTCTGCAGGAACTAAACTCTGAACAAATAAAACATGGAAAATCATCATATATTAATGCAGATATAACAATATATTAAGTAATTAAAGCTGTAGGCGAGAAATCAAACACAGCTTCAGGACCTCAGATCCTAAGCTATGCCATACTTAAGAAAGTACCCACAAATATATTAATGGTAATAACTCGCCCATTCAATTGTCTATTGTCTATCCCCAGGTTAATGATTGTTGATTGCATTCACACTTACCGTTAAGCGTAGGGATGGTATCTTAAGCTGTCGTTTCAATGCCAGATATGTCTCCGAGGTTGCATTTAGTCCATGTTTGTTAAAGGTTATCTTAATGTTTTCTATCCACCGTTTTCTTGGTCTACCTTTGGCCTTACGCCCGGATATTCTTGTATTATATGCTCTTATTGGTATTTCGTTTGGCTTCATTCTCATAAGGTGACCGAACCATTTTACTTGCTGTCTCTCAATATGTTCGATACATGATATTATTCCAACTCTTTTCCTAATTTCTTCATTTCTTAATTTATCTAGTTTGGTAACCATTGCAGCTTTCCTCATACACTTCATTTCACATGCCCATTCAATAATGGTGACATTCTCGCACCATATCAAAGGCATGGAAAACTGCCATCAAAGTGCCAAAACTAAAGCCTGATGAAGTAGCTAAAGAAGTAAGCTCATATCGACCAATATTACTAACCTTTCACCTGGGTAATATATTAGAAACAATATGACTAACCTTTCACCTGGATAAAATATTAGAGACAATATCACTAACCTCTGACGTGGGTAAAATATTAGAGAGGAGCATCAATAAAAGAGTAGTATTCCACCAAAATAAACACTATAATAGATATATTCCAACTCAAGTGGACAACCGGAGTCAGCGGAGCACGGTTTTAACTACTAAAATTACATAATGAAGTAAAACAGGATTTCTAAGGGGTAAGAAACAGCGGATGTCTTCCTCGACGTAGCAAGAGCACAAGGCGAGTGCTGGAGAGAAGTACCCTGTTTAAAATTAAGAACATAGGTATAAATGTTAAAGTATACAATTACGTTAAACACATCATGCAAGATAGAACTTTAATGTACTAATGAATAATGACAAGTCAGAGTCATATGAACAGGAAAACGGCATCCTACATGTCAGTAATATTTTCAACAATATTCACAATAATGGTTAATGATTTAGGAGAAGAATTCTATGATATTAAGAACAGCCTGTCACAGTTTGCAGATGATGCTGAAATTTTGCGCTCAAACAATAACGTCAGATATCTAAAAGTAGGAATTCAGAGACAACTAAATAAAGTAACAAGCTGTATGGCAAAATTGGGTTTTAAAATTAATGCTAGCAAAAACAGTAGGAATGTTATTCAGCAGAAATAGGGCTCAAACATCTAAAATTAAGGATATATATATATATAATGCACCAATTAAATTCTCGCCATCCACCAAATTCTTCAGAGTGGTACTAGATCCAAGCCTCAGATGGCATTAACATATAAGCTATATAATAGACAGAAGCAGAGGAGCCCTAAACATGCTTAAGTACACGAGTTGTAGCAGTTGGAGAGCGTCGACTAAGACAATCGCATCGTTCTATAAAGCTTTTATGAGGAAAACTAGAGTACTCTAGTACTGTGTACGAGTCGACAGCATCAGCCTATATCTCTAAAATAGAAACAACACAAAATAAGGCTCTCTCAACAATAGCTAGGATGACCAGAGCAACATCTGCTGAAGCAGTTCAAGTAGATCTTGGAATAATGCCATTATCCCTAAGAAGGAAAGAACTGAGACTTAGCTACTGGTCTAAAATAGGAAATGATACCACACATCCATCATATAATTCATTCCATCGCTCTGTTGTCATAGGAAAGTTCTCAATTGAAAGCTAGCGAGGTTACGAACAAAGTCAGAGATTGACCACATTCCAGAGCTGAAAGAGTTAATAAGTAATCAAAACTAATATAAAGCAGTAATGCCCCCAGTGGGAGATAATAACACAAGAGACTGACACTCTCTTATCTGATATAGATAAAGAAGACCAAAATAACGATACAACTAAAATAGAGGAATAGAACACATAAATGATGCTGTATTCTATATTACGCCATTACATATAATGTTTTATCATTTTTATAAATTTTGACTTGGCATATTCTATCCTGTTATTGATCTTATTGGAACAATTGCCATCTGGTGTTAAAATGGTGTCAATATACTTGACTTTATCCGCGAGATTTAATTTTGCATAATTGATAGTAATACTGTATTTTGGCGGTGTGCACCTCTTTGAAACAACCATTACTTATCTTTTCTTCTTGTTTAGTCTGAGGCCTGTGTTTTCACTTTCTTGTACTACCATGCCTAACGGGGATTGACGTTCTTGCTTGCATCAGAACTGTATCGCAAGCATATGTTAGATTATTGAGATTATAACCGACTACTATTCCAGGCATGCTTTCTATGTTTCGCATATCACACTTCCAGTTTAAAAAAAATGCGTAGAGAATGAATATGTTGTTTTATGTGTGTGGTATTTATTAAACGGATATCCTCCTGAAAACAACGGCAAACTACAGAAATAATGTGCCTAAAATCATGTTTTATACACCTATAAAAAATAGAGAATGAATACAAAAATGAACTGCCAGACCAAATAAATTATACCAACACCTACAAATTATGTTGGAGAATACGAAAATCTCACTATCAGAACCACGATAAAAAACACCTACACTATGAGAGAACTGAAACACTCCTAAAGAAAGAAATAGTATACAATATGATTGTAGATATGTGCCCCAGAGAAGCGTGAATATACGTGTATATACTGATGGATCAGCAACAAGAGCAGTGAAGAATAGAGGTGCTGGAGTGTACATTTGGGCAGGCATAAAATACGCATAGAAAGAGAATTAATTCACGTGTTTACCAATGAATCGTTTGCTCCAACTACTCTGCAGAAACACAGGTCCTAAAAATTGCTGCAGAATGTACTAGCCAATACAAATATGTGGTGTTTCTGTAGTAGTAGTACTGATAAAGTAGTTGTACTGTAGTATACAGTAGTGGTATAAAGTAGTGATACTGATGTAATGGCTGATCTACAAGGTCTTGACAGCGATAAACTGCTAGGCCTAAAGGAAGTCATAAGACAAGTGAGAGTGCATCCAAAGAAGGATAGTACTACATTGGATATCATCCCACTTTGGCATACTGGAAAAAAGCAGATATGCTAAAAATTATTGAGCAACAAAGAAATAAAATGATCAAGAACTCACCTACCAGGAAAAGAGAACCCTCATCAAAGTTATTAGGACAGTCGACCACCCAATAGACAACTATTACTATGTTGACAGAGTTGAGCACGTTATAATCTTCCGCATGAGGACAGGGCACAATAGACGAAACAGCCCCTTAAATAGACGAAGACTGGTTCCATCACTCTGTCTCCAATTGGACAGGCAGCACATACCGCGGAACATATCCTAAACGACTGCATTACACTAAACCAGTTAATGACGGAGCAATGGCCTACACAGACATATATTCACAGAAAACTGTATGGGAGCCTTGAGAGCGTTCAAATACATCAAAATATATCCAGAAATTCGGACTTGCTGTGTAGACATGTTAAACCAGCGAACGAGAAGAAGTCAAAACAGGGAAGCACTGACGGAGATCAAGCGTTAAATATATTCAAACTCTGACAACAGTAGATGGAGCTTAGTATACAATGGATAGCGTTTATCAGGAAGAGACTGACAATCAAAGTCACTACAGCTCCCTGGCTATTGAGATCAGACGAAAGATATTTACTTCTAATTGAGCCAGTACCCGCATATAGAAGTAAGGCATAAACAATCTAACAGCACATGTGAAGATGATCACACCGGGACAAAGGTAAAGGTAAGCTGAGAAAAAAATACCAGCATAAAAATATGGTTTTCCCATAAGGGCTCAGCTGTGTAGTCAATGGTTGACAAGAAACCATCTGACGTCACTTTCGCACTGGTTTACGTAGCAAGTAATGATTGTGAACAATTTGAAGATTGACTCACTTTTGTTCAGAATCACATATCGCACGAGTGTATTGCAAGTGTTGTATTGTAGGCTTCGCCATTACTGATTCAGTTTAAGTAAACAATTAAAAGAGGTTTTAAAATTTTAATTCATGGAGGGAGAGAGTAAATTCATTTAATTTACAAATACGACTGGCAAACATGGCATGGCTGCAAGACAGAATAGTACATTCGAGTATACATATTATGTTATTGATTCTTGGTTAGGAACAAGCGTCACAGCACTGGGGACATTCCCATATATGCTCTACTTGTCATTACGCCAGACATCTAAAAGTGTATAAGCTCAGTGCCCTAGTCAGTTGCTGATTACGCGTTCTTCTGATTTTTCCGGAGAGGGAGCACTTTCTCCCATCACTTCTAGTCACTTAAATTTCTACCATTCTCTGAATATGTACATTGTTTCGTTCGACGTTCTCTTCTTCTTCTCGTGGGATATCCATGA
Source organism: Meghimatium bilineatum (assembly GCA_034231615.1). Lineage (NCBI taxonomy): Eukaryota > Metazoa > Mollusca > Gastropoda > Stylommatophora > Philomycidae > Meghimatium > Meghimatium bilineatum. The sequence goes on from CM067300.1 coordinate 51,287,486, forward strand.
CTGCTCTAATCAATCCAATCATGTCTTTTCTTATCTCGGTGCCGTTCACCAAGGCTTTATCAGTAATCGCATCGGCTATTTCGTTAACCCTGACCCCATCATGATCTGGATATTAGATCCATGTAATACTCTGCAAGTTGTTGAGAACAGTGACTCATTTAGATCTGATCATACCATTTTCTATCTTGCGCAGCATACTTTGAGAGTCCGATAAATCACTTAGTCTGTTGGTGGTTGCGTCCTATTGAAAACATATTGTGTTTATGGTCTTTAACAGTCTCACAACAGAGTTAGTTAGTTTGTTAGTCGTTAGATTATCGTCAATGAACTCCGGACAAGATCATAGGTGCTCAGATCTCTCCTTGAGTGTAACCGCCAGTACACGTTGATTGACGGTCCTAGTACGCAGTTGATTGACCCTCATTCTTTCGTGCCCACCGCTCTTTTCTAGCGACAACACATTACAAAAAATGTTCCTTTATTCTAGTCATGGAACAAAAGTAATCGTCACTTATACGGTCATTTGATTGTGCGTTTTCCCGTAGGGCATTCAAAATGTCTGCTCGCTCCATCGCTCCACCAACAGCAGTAGTAGTAGTGTCTGCGGCCAATCTGTCTGCTCTCTCATTATCCCGGATTCCCGCATGTCCGGGTACAAAAATGAAAGTCAATTTACGCATACGGGAATTCTTCACTGCATCCAGCCACAGTTCCCGAATGTACCCCTCCTGAACTTTCACAGTTACGCTCATCGAGTTACTAAGTATACAGGCATGCTCGCAGATAGTATGCGACCACACCCATTGCAAAGTTTTGGTTACTGCCAAAATCTCCAGTCATGCAGCTTGTTGCCTGAGCGAATACACCACTTTCCTCTCTGATGGTCTCCCCAACTTTTGAGCCGTGAAATTCCAGCCAATCCTGATGTGTCTCTTAACCGACCCATCTTTATATATAATCATATCAACTTCCATGGAATTTTAACTAATCAGAGCGAGTACCTCCGACTCCACCACTGTCGGACATTATTCCCTGCATTCTCTCTTGAGTGTTATTATTACTGTGAAGGCTATCGGACAATCTAATGGCGCACGATTCCATTTCGCACCAGGTAGCACATCTTCCAATCTGCACACACTCTGTATGATATTCTCTGCTCTCCCCATCCTCAACTTTCCTCTCTTGAGTCGACTGGCTCTCACTTTGAGAATTTCAGGGTGTAGAGTATTTTCTTTATCAGCGGTGTTGTGTAAGTAGTCATGCGTCCTGCATATTTGTATTCTTTGCTCTGAAGTTTGGCAATCCAGTAAGTATCGCATAGCCCGGTACCGACGTATATCTTGTACATCCCAAAATGATTCTCATTGCCTCAATGGGGATTAAATCCAATCTTTCTGTTTAAGTTTGACTCAGTGTCAGAATCGACAGTGCGTACTCTACCACCGCCACCACCAATCAGATACAGCAGAAATATCAGCCTCTGTTCACATTGAGCAGCAGCCATAATTTTCATCGTGGCAAGACCTTTGTAAGCCTTTACAATGATGTGGCCAACATGATCTTTAAAACTCAGACTGCAGTCCAACATAACCCCAAAGTATTTTATTGTGCTGGTTCTCTTGAGGAAATCCCCTCTCAAAGTAACCGATGGCATGGATGTGTTTACTATGTGATTATTTAGGGAAAATCATGTTATCGATGCTTTTGATGGACTAATAAAGGCTCCAGAGGTACTGCACCAATCCCCTATACGATCAAACTCCTTCTGCAAATTCCAGGCAACTGTTTTTCTATCTTTGCCCTGCCTATATACCAAGATGTCATCCTCATAAGACATAGTTCTCCTTGGACCTGCAATCTGACACATTGTAATTTGAACTATACACACATTAAATAATACTGGGGACAGAGGTGACCCTTGTGGTAGTCCCATGTTTATGTCCAAATCCCATACTTATGAACAACCTGCCTCTGAAGAAGTGCCTGACAATGAAAGGACTAACTTGGAGGTGCAGTATTATGATCATCAAGACATCCAAGGGAACTCTGTTATGAGCATCTGCCAGGTCTATTGCAGCCGCGCATGTCTCCATTCGTTCGTCAATACTTTCGAACACTTCTTGTCTGAATACGGCGACGTTGTGCCAAGTCCGCTTACCTGGACGATAGCCTCCCAACGTTGAGGGCAGGCTGTTATTACTCTCTTGATGTGGGGACAGTTTCCATGCAACAATCTTTTCTAACAACTTGCGGATTGTATCACAGCAAAGGAAAGTCGATACATGTGAAATAAAGTGAAAGAGAAAAGATGAATGGTTATTAAACTAGATAAATGAGAAATGAATAAAATAGGAAAAAGACCTAGTATAATATCAGGTATTGAAAATATTGAAAGACAACAGGTAAAATGTTTCGGTCATTTTATGAGAATTAACCCAAACCACAAACCAATAAGAGCATATAACAAAAGAATATCCCGGCGTAAAGCCAAAGGTAGACTAAGAAAACAGTTGATAGAAAACATCAAATCAGCCGTAAACAAATCTGGAGTAAATGCAGCCGTAGCGACACATCTGGCCTTGATACAACAGCTTAAGCTCCCACCCTTACGCTTAACGGCAAGTGTGAATACGATCAACCATCATACACCTGGAGACAGACAATAGACAATATTTTGTGCTTTTCATGAGCTACAGTAGTGCAGGAGTCACATCAAGTAGAGTACCATAATTCATGCTCTGGGTAGGCCGAGGAATGGACATATCCAAAACATGACAAGTGGAACTGCACACTCTTAAGACTGAATGAACTACGGGAGAATGTTTTGTCAAATCACGAACAACGGAGAATTCGTAGCCATGGTTTACTGGTCGGTGGGCGAATGATATCGTCCGATATCGTCATATCCTGCATTAACAAAAAAACTGTGCAAAATTCTGCGGCTTCGAGAAAAAAATCAGTTATAATTATGGATTCCCTTTTTGTTGATGACTCCAGCCATAAATGTCAACTTCGAAGCTGATCCACTAATCATTATGGACAGATTCTCAAAAGCCTGTACCAATTTTGGGCGAACTTTAATACGGAGAAAACATTCGTAATAAAAATGTGGTAGAAACCGTATAAATACGGTTCAACATTGTATAAATACGGTGAAAACAGGCACATTATAAATACAGTGACAACAAGCGTACTATTAATAAGTGAAATATTTACTTCAACCATTCTGTTTGACAACACTGAATTTCAGATAAGTAGTTTTTTCTTTGATATTTCTTTGACTACTTAGATTATACTTGCTCAGTAGCTTTTCGTTGTATTCTCTTTCTCCCTTCCTTCCCCTCTCACTCTATGTCTCCTGTTCTTGCCGCATTTGTATCCTTTCTCCGTTTTTCTTTCTCTCGTCCTATCTCCCTTCACAAATTCTTTTTCTCCTGTCTTACATTATGATCCTCTATTTGTAAAATGCATTTCTTGTAGATTGCTTTTTGTCCTGAAGAAGACTTTTTAGTCAAAACATCGTTCTTTTCTGATGGTGTCATTAATGTGTTTGTATTTTGCTGCAACACTTCCTATATATCTCGTTTCCCCCCCCCCCCCCCTCATTACTCTGTGTTGCACCAGCCCTCCCATCTTTAGTACGTTTTGATGTCCCTAACACAGGATTTATTCTTATATGCAATTGTGTGACTGACTTTGCGAGCCGATATAAGTATTTGTGCGCAAACATATTTCATGGAATAGGCCAGTTGGTTTTTCATTGTGAAATCCATTGTGTTTTCGTTCAAGTGGTTTGGCTACATTATGAGAATGCATCACGAAAAATTGCCCGTACAAGCATGTAACCAAATGAGATCAGGGTACAAAGCCAGGGGAAGACAACGGAAAAGATTGATAGAAAACGTCAGGGACATCCCGAACAGACACAGTCATAGCACAGCCGAGGCCACATATCTGGCTTTAGAACGCAAACTCGAACTCCAATCACCCCTACACTTAACGGCACGAGTGGATCATAAACCACCTTAGACAATAGACAATGCAAATGTGTAGCATAGAAAGGACATTAGCCTACCGATTAATTGAAAATGTGGTACTTCCAGTGCTCTATACGCTGGTGAAATATGGATCTTAAACAGCTAAATTACCTCCACACAGCCTGTCTCAGAACGGTTACGAAAATCAGATGACAAGACACGATTCAGGATACAGTTATCCTTGTCAGAGCTGGTATCATCAACATTATTCTGATGCAGTCACAGATTCTTGGGCATGTCACTTGGTTTGCATGCCAGAATATCACCTACCAAATGTGCTTCTCTTCGATAAGTTGCAGAAGAACATATGCTCTCAAGGTGGACAAAGGAAGGGCTACAATGCTTCCTTAAAGAGCTCATTGAAAACAGATATAAACTATGATACATTGGAAGCAATATAGGTTAATACTGCGTGAAACGTAACAACAATAGTACTTACGTAAAATACAGGTTTTTAGAACGTCCCACTTAGACAGTGTGTTTCGATCATTTCTATGCGTCGTATTTTGATGTTTTGTGCGTATCTTGATAAAGACTTTTAGACGAAACGTTGATAATGTATTGCACATTGTAATTTGTAGGATTTCTTATTTGCACATCATAAATCCCTAGTGTCAGTGATAGTCCGTCGTGTCTAAGTGGAACGTTCTAAAAAAACCTGTGTTTTACGTATATATTTTGGAAGACAAGACGATGCAGGAAATAGAATAGAGCTACACGGATCTCAACACTCAACCAAAAAAAGACGCTTCATCATGTAAATGAGCGTACAGAGAACTGTAATATAGACACACTGTACGTGCTAGCCAAATATTTCGCCAAAGTAAGAATTAAACTGGGAAGGGGGGGGGTAATTTTGAAAGAACCAGCTCAATGATATAATTGTACGTACTTTAACAGAAGTCTGAGTTTTAGGAAGCATGTTGGGCACATCATTTTAAAAGCTGGGATAGGTCTTGCAGAGATGAAGGTTGTGGCTGCTATTCAGTCTGAGAGGTAATTTCTTCTACATCATGGCATGTTCGTTTTCTGTAATGGTTGCAGAAACGGTACATTGGCAACTTTTACGCTCAGACTCAGACTGAAAGATTATATCAGATACAGAATGTAGCGATGAGTATCATTCTTGTGTCTACTAGAGATACATCAGTACGAGTTGTTTGTTTGTTTTGTTTTGTTTTGCGTTCGCTCCATTGTAAACAGCATGGATATCCGTGCGATTTCAACCGGGAGAGTGTTTACGTTGTGCTACCGTTATGCGCCTTGTAGGCCTAGCACATCCGATTTCAGCATGCCTTGACAATTCAGGTGGGCTACCCTAGCTTGTGACAGCCTCCCTATCTGTCGCCAGGCATGCGTGTGTGTGTTGACTCTTCGCCTAGACGATTTTTTGCTCACGTCTGTCTCGAACGATGTGTTCCATTGTCTATGAACTTGCCTCGTGTAATTGGACGTACTGTGCCTATGCCCATCGGGTACTGAACCGTTTCTCATCCGTGAGCCTGGTTCCTTAAGAGGAAGAACTCAACAGACGAGTTGGACTCTAGCTCTTTTGCCCTCTTAGCCGAGGTGTCATTCACCTACATCGTGAACACCTAGTCCAAGTTCGAGTCTCACACCACGCGATTGAGTGCAAGGCGTTCTCGAGCTGAGCGACCTTGTTCCATTAGCCCCTGAGCCCATCAGGTACTGAACCCTTTCTCTCTGCAAGTGTATTTCCGGTATAGGAGAACCTGACAGTAGAGTTGGGCCAGGGCTAAAGTCGTTGTCTCTTTTGTGCCTGAGCCCATCGGGTACGGAACCCTTTCTCTCTGCAAGTGTATTTCTGGTATAGGAAAGCTTGACAGTAGAGTTGGGCCAGGACTGCCATCTTTGACCCTTTTTTTGCCTGAGCTTATTGGTTAAGGCACCCTTTCTCTTTGCGATCATGTTTCCGGTACAGGAAGACTCGATATTAGAGTTAGACCAGGTCTTTTTGCTTTGCCAGACGCCCATTATTTGGTATGGGTCTCTGCCTATAAGGAAATCAAGTAACTAGAAGTTGTCACCACCTAAAAGAGCTTGTAGTTCCCCTCTCCGTAATCGTTTTCACTTTCTATTTGCAGTTGGCGCTGCCCTCTAGCGCTGTTCTGCCCTTTCATTTTTTCATAGTAATGAAAAATCTATTTGTCTTTCGCCTTGCATCCACCTGTTCATGCTTTTTTCATTGGCCGCCCCTCCAATGTTCGGGCTGGACTAACTAGCTTCACTGTATGTCAACAGTGTCGCTGTATGTGGTGTTGCTGACGGTGTCAGAGATATCGTCTGTCTTGTGTGCAGTCAAATCTCTTTCCGTCTGCTACCTCCACATTCTCGGACACGATCCCCAAATGATTTGGCCCGAATCAGCGCGAGCTGCTGTATTTCTGTTACCAGGGTGCACCGCGAGGAGGTACATGTGGGATCTTGGTTATCTGCTAACCCTGGGTCCGCCGAGAGAAATGCGTTCCCTTTCCACCCCATCCGTATGAGTCACACTAATCGTACTCGACTGACCAACTATAGAGCACGAAATACAGATATACAGAGCACGAAATACAGATATACAGAGCACGAAATACAGATATAAAGAGCACGAACTGACATTGGACACCCACTGTATTATGAAATTCAGAAAGTGAAAGGTTGTAGTTTGAAAAGAAGACATTTATGGGACATGCATGTTGGAAAATGTGGTTCATGGAATAATTTAGTGTGCTCGTGGATTTCCAATCCTCCTTCTGAATAATAATAAATCTCAATAGACACTGCACAGAGTGGTGCCCTATTATGGTGGAGTCTGAGGCATTGATCAACATGAATTCCTGAAAATGGGACATAATTATGTACACGGGTCGTTCGGTTGCTGGAATGCTTGGACCTTCACCAATCAGTCTATAAGGAAGACCTTCAAAAAGGAGATTGATGGTTTTTTCCGTGACTACAAGCAGCATGATCATGTATAACAGTGTTATTATGGTGACGGCCGCCAATGTGTCATACCTTCTCTAATTATGATAGTGTTAAGGATGATAACGTCACCAGTTTAGGTATCTTCAACACAAGTTATGAAACATAACCCGTTGTAGTCAAATATAATGGCGTATTTAATCAGATGGCCACAACCAGAATTCTCATATATATATAACCTGTTTATTGCTGATTCATCACAACGTCCAGGTTTACAACATCTGTACCAGGGTGTCATGACACCTGGTCCCCGGAGGGACACTGGTATGTCTGGGCTGGATTAGCGTAACTTAGATATGCCCGTACGAATATATTTTGGTTTAGAGAGTTTGTGAGAAGATTAATATATCGAGTATAGGAGAAGTGACGTCAGAAAGGGCGTCAAACCAGGGGGAATCAAAAATGGAATAGAAAAAAAAAAGAAAAATGGCGGCCAGGGAACGAAGAAGTCCGTTGGATGAGTTGTAAGAGATTATTTTGGGATAGTGAAGACTCTGAGATACCTTGCCGCCGTCAGAGAGGAGTATTAACCTCGGAGATTCTGTTTGTTTTGTAACTTCTCCAGATGTATTGCTGCTGTTGTTTATGAGAACCTGGATCGCCATTGGTATTACTTATTACCAGAAGTTGATGTCGCTTTTCAGAGCAAGGAAGTTGGATGCTGTCTATGAAATGTTATATTACCATTATTGCTGCTATTTTCCATGAGAAATTGTATTTACCATGTTCGCAATGATTACCAGAGACATCGAGTTTATTTGAAATTAAATTAGTTTGAACGTTTTTACTTCACTTGTCAGTCTGTTAAATTGAATTAATGTGTGGAATATGTGTGTAGATTATCTATCACTGTGTGACGTCACAACACACAGTAACAACCAGGTATTGACATACGTATCAGTTAGAATGTGTTGTTCGCCTTGACCATTAAAGAGAAAACAAAGTGCTTAAGCATAAAGGAGCGGCTGTCACATCTGGTGGGCCAAATACTTCTCACAAATAGAATACGGAAATACATCACGCGCCTTTTTGACCATTCACCTTGAGACAATATTAATGACCAACAATCAGACAATCTACCAAAATGCAAATACGTTGACAACTCATATGTTCACAACACACTGTACCACTTCTAGTAACACGTCATCACATAAACCAAAAAGCAAATACGTGAAAACCAGCGAACAACATACTATGACACATCCAATTAGCAACATCCAGGGTTACGATATCAATAAGTCAATATACAGCATCTTAAGAAATTAAACAGCTCTCAGTTCACAAGCTTTCCTAGAGAGTTAATCTCTCATCTGATCAAAGTTTCCCTACTGACTTACACAAAAATATATAGATATGACAACCTAACGGTTTTTGTGCAAGTTGTGGTGTCACAAAGGGCCACATTTGCTTTCTGACGTCGTACCTCTATTTCTCGATCAAATTTTCTATCTTCGGTAAATATACTTCCTAGGTATCTAAACTCTTGCACGTGTTTTAGATTGTTATCTTCCAATTTTATGTTGAAAATTTCTAATGCCCTACCAATTCTCATTGCTTCCGTACTTGTTGTTTATTTTCATATTATATTTTCCGCAAGTTTTGTTTAGAGCTGTGATGTGATTTTGAATTTTAGTGATATCCTGGTCGATTAATTTCTGATCATATGCAAATAGCATTTCGTTGATAATGTCATGTTGATCTTCACTTGTATGAGATACTTTCTTTATGATCTTACCTATATAGATGTTTGACAGAAGAGGAGACAGCACACACCCATCTTACTCCTGACCTAGAAAGTGTCTCTGATTCTGATCGTTGTTTCTGATGTGTGTGTCCAATGATTAGTTCACGTGACTATCGAGAAGAATTTGTGAGTAACACTTGATTCAGTGTAATAATCTGGATATATCTGCGCTCAAACACTTGATTCAGTGTAATAATCTGGATATATCTGCGCTCAAACACTTGATTCAGTGTAATAATCTGGATATATCTGCGCTCAAACACTTGATTCAGTGTAATAATCTGGATATATCTGCGCTCAAACACTTGATTCAGTGTAATAATCTGGATATATCTGCGCTCAAACACTTGATTCAGTGTAATAATCTGGATATATCTGCGCTCAAACACTTGATTCAGTGTAATAATCTGGATATATCTGCGCTCAAACACTTGATTCAGTGTAATAATCTGGATATATCTGCGCTCAAACACTTGATTCAGTGTAATAATCTGGATATATCTGCGCTCAAACACTTGATTCAGTGTAATAATCTGGATATATCTGCGCTCAAACACTTGATTCAGTGTAATAATCTGGATATATCTGCGCTCAAACACTTGATTCAGTGTAATAATCTGGATATATCTGCGCTCAAACACTTGATTCAGTGTAATAATCTGGATATATCTGCGCTCAAACACTTGATTCAGTGTAATAATCTGGATATATCTGCGCTCAAACACTTGATTCAGTGTAATAATCTGGATATATCTGCGCTCAAACACTTGATTCAGTGTAATAATCTGGATATATCTGCGCTCAAACACAATATGCCCGGTACAGATCAATGACAATATTATAGTTTTGACCGAAGAGTCCCTCTAATGCAGAATGAAGATTAGGCATGCCTACAGCTAGCAGATTGTCATATTTACGTTAGCTCAAACATACGTGTACAGCAGCTGTGTGTTATTGCTTGGACACGTATTTCAGATAGGACAAGCGAGACAGTAGCTGGGAAAGAAGACCTGTTCGCTAAATTAAGTTGGACCGCAGTCGTTACGTGTTTTGATTATTGTTTGCCTTTCAGTTGGTTACTATTTATATACTTGGAATCCCTTTGGATGTTTCCGGTATGTGATTCTAAGTACATAAATAACAACAAACTAAAAAGCAAACAATATTAAAACATGTAACGAATGAGGGTGCAACTTAATTTAGCGTACAGGACTTCTGTAACTAGAGCGGTCACGGCACACGTCACTGCGCGAAACCCAAGTCAACACCAACTGTTGCAGGCGAAATTCACTCATACAGTGAACCAAATTAGATGTGAAGATATACGAACAATATTGAAGTTGATATTCGATATGTTAATGTTTACATGTAACATAGATGTTGGCAGGAATATGGTCTATAATATTTGACAAGTAGGATGTTAAGGTATATAGGTAACATAGAAGTTGACATTTGAAGTGTTAAGGTATACAGGTAACAGAAATGTTCACATGTGACATATTAAGGTTTACAGGTGGCGCAGAATTGTGTTTTGATTAAGTAAAATGTACCATCCTATGGTGAGGTTCGCTGCTTTCAAATGCGGGCTTTAGCACAATTTGGTTACATCAAGGATATGCAATCATAAAAAATTAGTTGCGGTTGTGGTAATCCAACCACCACAAACTCCGTGATATACATAATGGAGTACATAATTTTATAATTGGCATTTTAAGGTATACATATAATGTGTAATTCAGGAAGTGAAGGCTCTCAACTTCAAGTGATGCAAGAAATTTTGTACCAGATACAGAAACAAGGTTACACAAACAAGATGTCAACTAGATTTAATGAAACAAGATGTCAACTACATACAATGAAACAAGATGTCAACTAGATTTAATGAAACAAGATGTCAACTACATACAATGAAACAAGATGTCAACTAGATTTAATGAAACAAGATATCAACTACATACAATGAAACAAGATGTCAACTAGATTTAATGAAACAAGATGTCAACTACATACAATGAACGAAGATGTCAACTAGATTTAATGAAACAAGATGTCAACTACATACAATGAACGAAGATATCAACTACATATAATGAACGAAGATGTCAACTAGATTTAATGAAACAAGATGTCAACTACATACAATGAACGAAGATGTCAACTAGATTTAATGAAACAAGACGTAAACTACATACACTGAAACAAGATGTCAACACAATTTAATGAAACAAGACATCAACTACATACAATGAACGAAGATCTCAACTAGATTTAATGACACAAAATCTCAACTAGATTAATTACACGACAAGTTAACTAGATTCAATAAAACAAGATGTCAATTAGATTAAATGAAACAAGATGTCAACTAATTCCAATGAAACAAGATGTCAACTAGATTGAATGTAGCAATATGTAAACTATATTCAATGAGCAAAATGTCAACTAGATTCAATAAAACATAATGACAACTAGTGCAATGAAACAAGATGGCAACTAAATTCAATAAAACATAATCGAAACTAGATTCAGAGAAACAAAATGTCAGCTAAATTCAATAAAACAGCATGTCAATAAGATTCAAGGAAATAGAATGGCATCTAGTCTCAATAAAATAAAATAGCAATTGGATTCAATGAAATAAATTGACAACTAGATTCAAAGAAACAAGATGACAACTGTGCTCCAGAGCAACTTCTTCAAACTTTAACGTGGCCGAGTTGGAATCGAAATTCACCACCAGCTGTCAATTATGCAAGTAAATTCAAGTAGGAAGCAAGAGGATAAATTGAAAATTCTTGAAACTAACGGGAATTGAGCAAGGCCCGTTCTAATGGCACCGAATAGCCATGCAACTTGAGTAAACGGATTTTTCCGTACTTGACTAACCGCATCTAAAAAAAATGCGATTTTGTCAAGACATTCAAACTGCGTACTCAAATGCCGAGAATGAACAAATTAAGACAAGGACCAGTATAACAAAAACGAATATCCCGTACAAGTATAGAACTATCCTCAGTAACACAAATATATAACATACTACAAGTATTCGTACTACAAGGGTCAATATGTTTTCTTGTAAACATAAATAACATAGAGACAGTACAATGTTACTTAAAATAATAGCGTATACAAGTAAATTCAAGAAGGAAGCAAGAGGATAAATTAAAAATTCTTAAACAAACGGGAACTGTCACTTATGCTGGGGATATATGCCAAAATTTGATTTCTTAGTCATCTCCTAACACCCCTGAGAGATATAACAAGTTTGATACTGCTGTAACCACAGTCAGCAATAGGTGGCATCAAAAGGATGATGTTAAAATTAAGAATTTCCAAAGACATTTAAGAAGCAATCTTAGACAAACGTCGAACGAGTAACACCGGTGGTGGCAAACATCATGTTTCCCATGGACGTAGTTTCTTATCCTCTGAGCTCACGCATCATTCTCTGATATACATTTCATTAGCTGTAACATAGGAAGCCGCAATCTGGGAGAACTTCTCGAATGGTCTAGAACAGGAATTGGCAACTGTTGTCCGTTGTTCCAGCACACATTTCATGGTCCGAAAGTTCTAAAATAGAAATCGTAACTGCTAACCTACGGTGCTCCTAAAAAGATCAAAATACTTATTTGGAATCCGGTCTAGAATCACATGACTTTAATACATTGTATTACTATGTCTGAACATAAATATGGACGACATATGTAAATGTCCACAAGATTTAAAAGAAATTTAGCCATATCTACGCGGTTCTAGAAATTAGCAGGTTAACGGTGAACTTATTTATTACCAGAAATTTTTTTGTCTGACCCTCAACCAGGAGTGTATTTGTGCACCTGGCCCTCGGACAATAAAGTTCTGCTAACTTTAATGTGAAAATGTCTGTATCCAAATATATCACCAGCTAAAGTTTCAGCCACTTACACATGAGATTCTATACCAGAACTTGTTCTTAGTTACTTCCTTACACCCTAGAGATATAAGCAACACATATCGGATATTGTTGCCACAACAGCATACGATGAATGACTATTACGTAGTAAATTAATTCAATATTTTCTATTGAAGATTTCCTTTATTAATGGACCATATGCCTGTATGATATCTATAGAAATTAGTGATCGATATCAAGTTAACACTCAGCGTATATGGGTACAGCATTCCTCTCCCTCATGTTACCTAAAACTAAAAGAACACAAACATATAATCCTCTAACTATTACAGCTGATGTTAAGCGCTGACAATACTTTTCCTCACTCTTCTATTTTGGTTATAAATTTAAGTAAATATAAGTAGGAAGCCAGAGGAATTTAAAAAAATTCGTGAAACTAATACGGATATTATGTTAAATGTTTGTTGATACTGAAGATATTTCAATACCTGTACGGGATGTTTGTTGGTGTTGTAATAGTCCTTGTCTGAATCGGTCCGTTCTGGTGACTTTGTGTGCACGGTTTGAAAGGCTTGATGAAATCGTATCTTTTTTGGAGATGCGGTTAATCAAGTACGGAAGAACACGTGTTCAATAGTTGCTAGGCGATTTGGTGCCGTTGAACGGACTGGTTCATTCCCGTTAGTCTCAAGAATTTTTATAAATTTAAGGATGCTGAATAAAACTCATATTTTATATTTACTGTCGGACAACGCGTGTCTTACAACTAGTATATATCTACATACTCGTACATAGATAATTTCTACTCAAATTTGTGTAATTTCTATAGCAGTGATGTTATTAATCTCAAAAGATACGATTTTTCTGAAGATGTGCAATAAAGCTCAGAATACTGCCCTCTACCTCGATCATTAAAAAAATTGTACAAAGATTAAAGAGCTCTATAGTTCATAATTCATGAGCAGCAAAACAAATATAACAGTCTAAATGATGACAGTCTCTGCATACAAACTGAAAGCAGTGTAACTTGCTGAGACACAAAATCCCTACGTTTCACACATTACTGCTTGCCTGAGAGGGTTTTAAGGAGAGAGCGCTTTGCATGGTTGCACTAATCCCACTCTGTTGATTCCCACACTAATCCCACTAATGACTCTGTCCAAGGGAAAGGCAATAATTTCAATACACTTGGAAACAAACAGAACTGCAAGAGATACCAGAAGGAGGTTAGCACACTGACTGCTTTAGGGTTACCCCTCTGAATGGTATGTACTGGTTTACTCCCTTAGCCTAAGGCATTCAATGTATACAGTAGATCAAGAATATACGGTAACTCCAACTATAGAATAATAGTTATGAGAGCTAAATATATTATTGGAAAGTAATGATCAGGAAAGACAAGCAAGACAGATACGTTCAACTCACTGCAAACAAAATCAGCAAATAACCGACAACTGACATTAGAAGGAGTCAATACAGATTGTGTCCGAGATATGTCCTCTCAGCGGTAATGCGTGGTCGTGAGGCTATTCAAAATAGCAAACTGATAAAGCTATTTGCTAAACACTTCTAAACTAGTGCAATTTTGCGTCAGAGACGTTTCAAAACGCCTCTCTCTCTCTTTCTCTCTCTCTCTCTCTCTCTCTCTCTCTCTCCTCCAATGTCTCAACTAAACCATGTCCCTATATAGACTCTTATAGTCCAACTTACTCATTGGGAATCATCGTTTTAAAGTGATGCTATTTAACTTTTCCCGTTATTGTCAATAGTCAGTGAATACATTTTGTTGACAGTCTTATTCTATTGTATTTATTGATGTATTCACTTCTCCGTGCTATAAGTTTAAGTTGATTGAAGTAACTTTTCCCTCTTTCTATGATTTCTTGGGGCATTTTTAGTAAGTTGCCGCGTACATCGTTTATTATTTCTGTTGGTTCGTAGGTGTCTTTTTAACTTCTCATGTTCTGTATTTTCTTGTAGAACATCTTTGGTGCATTTTGTATATAATTGGTTAACATTTCTCCATATTCTTAACATAACTTAAGTTTTGAGGTTTTGATGATTTTCTTGGTGTTAATCTTTGCTGTCTTGTATGCTAAGTAATCTTTATGTGTTTTGCTTATTGCCCATTTCTTGTATTTTTCTTTTTTATCTTTCGTTGCTTTCTTTACCTCATATGTCCAACAAACTGTTATCTTTGGTTTCGTACCTTTGTGGTTTTTATATCCACATACATTTCCTGCTGGTTGAATGATGCCATTTTCGAAATATATCCATTCTTTTTCTGTGTGCTGGGTGTTTTCTGGTAGCTTTTCGAATACTTCGTTAGCTTCTTGGGTATATTTTTTGTTTTGCGCATGTTTAGTTCTTCCAATTTCTATATATCTAGTTGGCCTTGGTACTTTGTGTTTTTCTTGTGCTTGTTATTTCTCATTCTGTTTGTTTTGACTGTTATTATTACTGCCTTATGATCAGTATCTGCACACATGTTAGGTATTACTCGTATGTCTGTTATTTTTCGTCTACTATTTCTTTTTTTTTGTGTGAGTAGGAAGTCTATCTGACTCTTGCATTCTAAGCTGTTCCATTTATACCATGTGTACACTTATGATTGTCTGTTTAAAGAAAGTGTTCGTTATGAAGAGGTTATCGTGGATGCATGTATCTAGTAATGTGTAGCCGATGTCGTTAACCTTGTTCCTTGTGTCTCTCAAAGGTCCTTTATATTCCTTTATTCCTTCTATATGTGCGCATTTAAATCTCCCATTATTTATATATATCATCTTCTTTGTTGCTGTTATTAATTAGTCTGCTTACATCTTCCAAAAATTCTTCTCTTTCGTTTTCGTTGTTTGGTGTGTTACATGGTGCGTAAAGTATAGTAGGCTGAATGGTTCTGAATAAGACATGCTACAAATTATTTATTAGAAAAAAAATATTTATTCTCTCTCTCTCTCTCTCTCTACGTCTCTGTAAAATGACAATTACGTTCAGACTACTCATGAAAAGTTCTGTATCGAAACACAATCGCTGACGTCAGTGTGTACCAAGATCCTTCGACAGTAACATGCTGACGCATTACGACACCACGTGTCACTATCAGAGGCTACTTCGAGATTTTCATTGACTGGAGATAAATGACACAAATATACAGAAAGTGATCAATAAAAACCCGCATTAGTCTCTCGCAGTGACGCGGGTTGAAGTTTATTAAACCAGTTACTGTCGATATGTCAAGGTTCGTATCACCATTATCTAACCCGTAATGACGTGTGTTTCATCAGTCAAATATTCGTAAGTCATTGACTGAATCATTCCCGATACTTTGACCGGCATCAGATTATGTTTGATCTGTCAGTTCTCGCATCCAGTTACTGGTTATATTAGAGTGATCTTTATTTCGATCCAGTGACAAACGTGTTTATTATCTCACACAGAAATTGTCAGGAAATATTACTCTTATTCTTACATGTAATTGATTTTACCTGTGTATATAAATAGAAACAGTAGTACGTCGATTGTCAACAATCAATTATATACAAACTATTTTTAGCTTGTTCTTTGTTGAAGGAGCTACTCGTGATAATTCTATGTAGCATATGGACATTATAAACATGTCAAGTGTCCAGGAAAGCGAGTATACTATTTCCTTATATGTTACATTTTAATTCAATTATATTGTGTACTTAGTTAAACAGCTCATGAAATACAATTCATCATTCATCAAGTACCATGCCGGCTAGCGTAGGCGATCATGGCTATCCACAGCTATCTGTCTCCAGTATTATGTATCAAGATCGTTGTTGTTTCCATGCCATGCCAGGCTGTCAAACTAATATTTTTTCACGTTGTCGCCCTCTGTCTCTGTTGCCTTCAATCTTGCCTTATGTGACTATGTTCTTCAAACCTCCATGTCTCATGAAGTGGCCAAAAGATGAAGATTATCTTTTTCTTATATCATTGATTAAGGTCCGTTACGCATTTAACTCTTTCAACATATATCCAGTAGTTTTACTGGCAGCCCATGGTATTCTCAGCATTCGTCTATAGAACGACATCTCTATTGCCACTAATTTCCCACTTTCCTGTTTGTTCATTGTCTAAGACCCGCATCCATAATTAGTAAAGGAGTTATATAGCACTGCAGAATTCTCTTTCTCACCTCTAATGACAAGGTCATATTATACAATATGTTTTTCATTTTTGTGAATGTTGTTTTTGCCTGCCCGTTTCTGCTTCTTATTTATGTTGAAATTCTTCCATCTTCTGTAATCGTTGTACCTAAATATTTGAGTTTTCTTGGACCTGTTTTAATATTAATTCATTCACTTTGATTTTGCTAGGTGTGGTATTTTGTTTCTTTGAAATAACCATTACTTCTGCTTTATTTATACTTAGGAGGAGGCCTTTCTTTTTACTAACTGTGACCACTACATTAATTAAATATTGAAGGTCTTCTTCACATTTTGCCATTATAACAGTGTCATCCACATATTTCAAATTATTTATGTAAATAATTTATGAAATATAATTAGGGCCGTATATACGATTCTATTACAGGTAGGTGGTGAAATACCTGAATAATAAGCTTTTGACTTCGTGTAGGCCCCTATGTGGTTTTTAAATGACTTTGTATATACAAGTTGGAAGCTGTGACTAAAATCGCATCTGTTTTTTAGGGATGCGATGTGGAAGAATACGAAAACGTGTTGACTCAAATTGCGTGACGAGTAGGTGCCAGATGTACGGATCTATCGAAATTCCGTTTGCTGTCTTGTACTAATGTTTTCTCTATAATAATAACTGCTTGACACTTTCATATTATATTTATTTGTTGGGGTACACATTGACACATGGGATGTACGTTATAAACTTTTTTCTTGTTTCTTAGTACACAAAAATGTGTTCATTTCCTTAGTATCCAGCACTTTGAGTTTCTACGGAGTTGTTGCAAACATTGTACAAATGGTGGTAGCTAATATATATCGTATGTACTATGTCATGTGCTGCAAAATGTGATTATTAATGGCTGAATATTACTGATTAATAACCATGATGGTAGAAACGCATTGCTTTTATCATTTAAATGTATGACGCATTCAGTTATTTAGAGATATATTATCTTCCTAATAAATATTAATAGTAAAAAAATACTTATGCAAAATACAAGCTCGATCATCTTTAGAATGAACGCACATACTATCCCAATACAGAGTACGAGTATGAAGAAATACAGATATAAGTATACATGACAGATTCAGCGTCGCACTCTTTATACAAAACAAACAGTGAAAAAGCACGTAACAATAAAGGCACTAAGCTTTAGATAAATGACAATTAACAGCAGAGACATCCAAGGTAACAATGACGTAGGTATACACAAGTATTGTCATAAAGGAGCACATTTTAAAATGTGGGAATCAGAAAGAAATAAACCAAATATGCCTGAAAACAACATGATCGACAACATAACTTCCCCACCTCCCAAAACTAAATAAATGAATGTTATGTATTAAGATGTGTGACGTACAAACAGAACTTATCAAAGCAGTAACAGAGAGCGGGAAAAATGGCTACACAGACTTTTCAATGCAATATGGAAGAAACAGGAAACACCAGAAGACTGGAGGAACGCGACAATCATTCCCGTATGGAAGAAAATAGGCAGTAAAAGAGACTGCACAAAATACAGAGGGATAACCTTACTAAGCCACACAGGAACAATTTTTTACAATATATTAGAGCAACGACTACGATCATACATTGAACCACAAATTCAAAACACCCAAAAGGGCTTCGGTACGAACAAAAGTTGTACGGATGCTATCTTTACACTTAGACAACTAACAGAAAGAGCCACAGAAAACAACAAAGAATTATACATAACATTCGTAGACCACGAAAAGGTATTCGACAGAGTAGACAGGCAACAACTATGGAAAAAACTATCGTTATACGGAATATCAGAACATTTACTCAACATTATCAAGGGCATTTATGCTAATAGCCTATGTGCAGTAAGAACAAATGCAGGTGTGTCCAATAAGTTCCAAATTCAATCAGGACTTTGCCAGGGGTGTGTCCAATCCCCTCTACTTTTTATAACATTTGTAAACTAACAAGTACCAACGAAGAAGATAACTTAAAAGACAAGTTGAACTAACTACTCTTTGCAGACGACCAAGTACTAATAGCGACATCAGAAGAACAATTGCAAGAACATATGAACAGACTTCACACAACAAGTCAAAAATTCAACATGAAGATCAATATTGAAAAGAACAAAATAATGGCAATAGCAAAGAAAGAAAGAAATACCACAATCTCCATCGATGATAAACACCTTAAACAGGTAAATGAGTTCACTTACTTAGGAAGCACTATATTAAGTGAAGGGGAAACCAGTAAAGAAATACAAAATACAACAAAACATATCAGATCCTAGGACAGATGAGACGTATTTTCAAGAACAAAATGTAAACATAGACACTAAAGTTGCATTATACACGACTATTATTATTCCATCACTATGCTACTATCGTCAAACCTGGACAATGAAAGCACAAGCCAAAAGAAACGTAGTGACAGCAGAAATAACATGTCTAAGAAGAATACTCGGAGTGCCATTAAGAGATAGAATTTGAAACGATAGCATCAGACAGATAACCAAAACAATATCAGTATTGGAACACATCAAAGGACAACAGATCAAGTGGTTTTCATACGCTTCCAGACTACCGACAGATAGCATGCCACAAATGGCCATGACACATAGACATAACGGTTATAAAGCCAGAGGCTGACCATGTAAAAGATGAATCACAAAAATCAAAGAAGCTACAGGAACACGTTTACAAACAGCACACACGAAGGCCATCTCCAGAGAACACTTCCACCCCTGACATCGCACGGCAAACAAGGGCCACATCATATAGATATATAGATGTATTAAGACCAAATAGCTTATGGGTATCAAACTACAATATATAGCGAATTTCAACAGCATCTTACATATGGTGTCTTTACTGTGTTCCACATGAAACCCATCTCTGTTAAGTCTTATATTTGGTGTCTTTACTGTGTTCCACATGAAACCCACGTCTGTTAAGTCTTATATTTGGTGTCTTTACTGTGTTACATGTGATTCCCATCTCTGTTAAGTCATCCATGGTGTCAACTGTGCTCCTAGGAGTTACCTGTTTTCTTTTTTTTTTCTGCGTATTCTATGTTATTGATCTTCTTTCGCTGGTTTTCAAGAGTTTGCCCAATCCGTCTACATTCTTCACCTCCTCCCCCCCCCCATAAAATCTGGGAAACAATTCATATATATTGTATATGTCTCCGTGAGTGTGATGGATCTGCTCATATGCAGTAATGTGTTAACTCATGCCTCTATTTCCTTTCATTTTGCCTCGGAAGAAAACATTAACTTTATTATTTGCATCCGAAACTAAAAGTTCAGATTTCAGTTGTCACATGACATGCGTAAAAAATATGATATTTACATTTGATCAGTACTGTTCTACCAGTACTGTAGACATAAATATATGTATCGACATTTTCTATATATAGATAATACAAGCAAAAAATATCATTTTAAAATCAGTTCATCTATGTTTAGAAACAAACAATATTTTTACCATCCCAATGAGACTAGAACACAAATATATTGACATACTTTGTTGTGCTAGCTGGTATCACTAGTTAAAAATATACAGCTATTGAACGGTACAGTTAAACTGTAACATTGGCGGTATCCGCAAGTTTAAACAAATTATAGTAATGTTTGTATTAGTATTGGTTTTGAACCTCGCACCAAATATGTCTTATAGCTTAACAATGCACCCAATTTCCATAAGATTGTCGTCTAGAAAACGGAGGTGCATCCATGTATCGCTGTTTAAATTTGCACCTTGGATAACACGTGTGGTTTTAAGAGTGGTTTGTTGCACACGTTAAGTGTTTATCAGTTATACAGAACAGTTGGCGTCTGTAACAATAACACTAGTAGGCCAGCTAGTGCGTCGCAGCTTGTTTATCAACTCACTTGCACATCACGATAACTGGTGTCATCCATTCAAATTATGGTCAAAGTCATTGTCCTTTGACCACTTTTTTTCGCTGTACGTGCCACTTTCAACTTGAGCAGAATCGTGATACTGCTTCAAGAGGACTGCGATTGATAAAACATCTAGGCTAAGATTTGTGGAAGTCGGTGTTGTGATGTTAGACACATGAGCGGCACAATGAGAGGTCTGATCTATCCGCAAGCCGCTGGAACCGCCATTAAATTACCTATCGTCCAATCCTCAATGGAGACCGAACACCTGAGTCTGCCGAAAGTGCGATGATGTCAGGTCACAATCCATGAATATTTTACAATAAATTGTACAGATGTTTGTAAAGAATATGACAGTCTTTTCTCCGTCTGCTTGTTGGGCATTGGCATTGATGATCTGGAAAAAATCTGTTCAAATATTTTCACAAACTCATAAACTGATCGTGGAAAGAGACTGCGGTTAAATAATGCTCCGTTTGATTGTTCAACAATAAGAAGATTCGTAATAGATTTTCAAACATTAAACAATCATGAATTCATGATCACATGTTCGAGTATATGCATATGTTTCTCATATATTACGCAGCATAACGCGCTGTAGTGTGTTATTCACCTCATGCTATATTTCATCCATCTTCAATAAGTACTTTTTGGGATGGACTGCTTCTCTAATTTGACTTATATATGAATAGATTTGTTTAAAAACCGCCAAACAAAAAACGTGATCATACCCCATCATCTTGAATAACATCCACCAACTTAGGTACAGTACTACATTACTTGACTAATCACCAAATATTTCGATTGGTCACGACAATTACCAATGAAGACTGGCTACACATGAGCTCTGATATCTTTAAAATATTATCTCTTTCACACACATAAACTCATAATCAATCTATAATCCTACACTCTGCAAATTCTCTATTTGTTCATTCTTCGACATAATCTCCATAGTTGTACTAGTGTCTCCGTGTTGTATGTCTGCTCCAAGTCCTTCATTGATTGTTGTCTTCATAAATAGACGCAATTTATTTTTAGGTACCCAATATGCATTCAAATTTTACAATATTTCTTTTTGTGGCATTTTGAATCCACATAACGTCACACATGTCTCATGTGTCTTATTTCTTTACTGATCCATGATTTTTGTTTTTGACTGCTCGTCCACTAGGTGACTTGATCCATGATTTTTGTAGACTGCTCGTCCACTAGGTGACTTGATCCATGATTTTTGTAGACTGCTCGTCCACTAGGTGACTTGATCCATGATTTTTGTAGACTGCACATCTTCTAGGTGACTATCAGTGTGTCTTTCATCAATTGCTCATTGGCTCATCAGGGATGAATCTTCTACAATAACGCATTTTACATTTTCCGTGATTTTCACTGTTCACTGTGTTACTCTTTGTTTCGACAGCAAATGGTTGTAATGGTAAAAATCAGAGAAAGCTACACATTAGGAGGATGATTCCTAATTTTACAAATATATGTTATTTGTCTGTGGCCACGCTCTCATAGATAATGTGTATGCACGCCAACATGGTTATTGTATTGCTATCAATATATTACAATCTATGTCTGCGTATCTGATGGGTTGTTTCATTTATAACGATCAAGTATGTGTATATGGGAAAATACTATACCGAAAAGACTGAGGTGATATGCATGTAGTGTTCGCACACCCTACTGAGAGCTTGTGAACTTGAGGAAGTCGGTAACGGCTGTGAATTGGTGGCATATAGCAAAGAGAGAAAGTTATTGACAATAGTTGTGATACTTATGGGAAGAGAGTGTCGCGTCGGGGCTGCCAACAGAACAGAGTGATCCAAGAACTCATCCTGCAGCACTCGAAGCCTCACAATATAATAATTTACACCTACGGCTCCATAACACAAGAAATAAACAGGTGTGGTTGAGGTTTCGTGGCCTACCAAAATGGCAATAAATTAGCTGAGAAGTAAGCCACGTACCGGACCACAACATCGAGCATGAGAATAGAAATAGAAGCGGTGACAGCAGCTCTCACGTGTCACAACAAGATCGGTGATTCTATCGGACTCTCACAGTGCGCAAGATAGAAACGTGTATGATCAGAACTGAATGGGTCACTCTTCTCAATAACGCGCAGAATATTGCTATCCAGGTCATGCTGAGGTCAGAGGAAACGAAAGAGCTGATGAGTTGGCTGATAAAGCCTTGGTTAATTGGCACTGAGATTGGAAGAGACAGAATTGAATTGATTAGGGCAGTCATTGATACCCTACGAGAAGACCAGGAGGAGATCGAACGAAACAATGTACATATTAAGAGAATGGTAGAAATGGGAAGGACTAGAGGAAACGGAAGAAAGTGTTCCCTCTCCGGAAAGATCAGACGAACATAATCAGCAACTGGGTCACTGAGCTTATACACTTTTAGACAGCTTATGACACGGCAAGCAGAGCATATATGGAAATGTTCCCACTGCTGCGACGCGTGTTCCTAATCAATAATCAAGAATGTAGTAAACTAAAATAAGGGTAGTTATTCCATCTACTAGAATATACAAGTGACCCCAATATGCCACACAAATATCGAACATTTTAAGTCCTAAATGTGCAGATATCGCAGCAAAGCTGTATACCACAAAACAAAAATTCCATTTTAAAGAGAAAGTCTACCAAATGTCAGGCGCTAGAGAACACACGTAAGAGAATAAGAACTCAGATTTGTCTTTGTCTAAGCATTGTACAACTTTGTCACTGGATGTTTTCTCTTGCTTTCAAAATCAAGTTTACAGTAGATCTGTATCAACTTTTGGTAAGACATCAAATCATCTTTCTCGGTTTAAATGCAACAAAAAGTACATTAAATCGCTTGGAAGTCCTAGATATTAATGCAATCATATATTAATGTTGTAAATTTCCTCAACGGCAATATACATCAATGTTGTTAATATCAAATGAATACACTCATACATTAATTTTCCAAATGTCCTAGATATCATATAATCCATCAATTTGCCAGAAGTTCTAGAGAGCAACCATACATCAGTTTTCCAGATGTCCTAGAAGACGTCATACATCAGTTTTCCGGATTTCCTAGAAAACAATACATCTATTTAATTTCCCAGATGTCCTATAGAACTCCATACATCACTATCAAGTGTGATTCTGACCGAATAAGTATTGTGCTACATCCGTAAGCAAACACATTCACATAATCTACTACATCAGCAAGCTAGCATAGTCACGCAATCTACTACATCAGCAAACTAGCATAGTCACACAATCTACTACATCAGCAAGTTAGCATAGTCACGCAATCTACTACATCAGCAAACTAGCATAGTCACACAATCTACTGCATCAGCAAGCTAGCATAGTCACATAATCTATTACATCAGCAAGCTAGCATAGTCACACAATCTACTACATACATCAGCAAGCTATCATAGTCACATAATCTACTACATTAGCAAGTTAGCTTAGTCATAGAATCTACTACATCAACAAGCTTGCATAGACACATAATCTACTACATCAGCAAGCTAGCACATTCACATAATCTACTACATACATCAGCGAGCTAGCACATTCACATAATCTACTACATACATCAGCGAGCTAGCACATTCACACAATCTTCTACATTAGCAAGCTAGCATAATCATATTATCTACGATGTGTCATTGTTCTCTGAACACGGTGCCACAACTTAACTACTTGAATGAGTTTCCAAAGGCATCAAACACCAGAGTTTCTAAACATGTGAACTATCATGTGAAGTCTGCTCTAGGTCTATATTCACATGTATTTTATGTGAGAAGGATTGCCACATAATTATTATCATTTAAATACAATAGAAATACAGGAAGCTAGTCATACAAGAGCTATGATATATTAGTACAATATTAGTAGCTAGACGACTCATCGTGTCAATGGCTATTTTTCTACATTTGAGGTAACGTGCATTTATGGAGAAAAGGTGCAAAAAATCGATTAACAATTCGTATTCATACCCCCCTTCCCACCACACAAAAAAATCCATTATGGAATGACTGAACCTTTAGAAAGAAGATCTGGTGTTGCTTTCACCTGTACTTTTCAACATAAACTTGGACAGAACAATAAAAGACGTTAACATCAACAAAGAGAAAAACGTAGCTAATGAAACTGATGAGAAATGTATTAATGAAATCAACGAACTACTATTTGCAGACGATAAGTCTAATATGCGAAAATGAGGAACATTATCAAAACTACATTCATGCATTGATATTAACATTTACGAAGTACAATATGACAACTAATGTACAACAAATAGAATTTATGAAAATTATCAAGTTTTCAACACCAATTGATATAATAGACAGAACCAAAGTGAGAGAAGACAAAGAATTTAAATATTTTACCGAAAGTGGAAGATGACATCGAAATAGAAACAAGGTGTCAGAAAGAAAACACAGTGACTTACCAATTTTCCACATTACTTCTCCATCCAAAATCAAGATGGAAATCAAATGACATATAATATGTACAATTTGTATACCAACACACTGTTATCTTTGTGAAACATGCTCTTAAACAGTACCTTGAACAGTGATCTTTATCCTGCCTTGAAACAACAACTGAGGCTTCCACCCCTACACTGAGCTGCACGTGTGGATACTATCAATCATCATTCATCTGTGGAAATACAATAGACAATTAAGACAAAAAAACATTAAAAATTCATATTTATACCAAAGGTATGAAAACTGAAATATTCAATAACGATAACCTAAAACGTTCGTTACTGAATGTTCACCTGTGAAGGAGTGCAGTGAGGTGTTCTATGAGCAGAATGTAAGCACATCCTGAGCTCCTCTCTCTCATCACCAACATTTAGAATATCACTTGCTTATTTCATATTATTGCTATAGTTATAACAATGTTATAGCTATATCACATGTATTGCTATTGAGTGGGGGGGCACTATAATTTGCTCTATATTCACATTATTGTTGCAGAATTGGGGTGGGGGAAGCTCTAAAGTGTGTAAATGTGTTTTATCTTCACATCTATTGCTGTTGAATTGTGGGGGGGGGGGGCTATAAAATGTGCTCTATATTCACATGTATTACTTTTGAATGGTGGGGGAGGGGTCTAAAATATGTTCTATGTTCATATTTATATCTATTGAATGGAAGAGTGAGAGAAGCTCTAAAATATGTTCTATATTCACATGTATGTTAAAAGGAAATGGTCAAGAGTAATTAGGAGACAATGCACAATATTTTCATATGTTATCATGACTCCGGTAAACAAGATAACCTAAACAAAGTATTATTCCAGATGTTCTCATAACTCCGGTAAACAAGATAACCTAAACAAAGTATTATTCCAGATGTTCTCACAACTCCGGTAAACAAGATAACTCAAGATAATAATCTGGTAAATTATCTCATAATCTGTTTTTTTTTTGGAAAAAACTGTAGAGTACAGATACACTGAGATTATCACGTTTACTGTCTAAGGAGTGGCATGACAACTGAGAAAATTCAATCTCAACCAGAAAAAATAATTGATACGTATGACCTGGAAAATATATCAAATTTATATTATTTGGGTACAAACATAAATAGTTCAGGGAACTGTGCAGTAGAAATTAAGAGAAGGATGACAATGTCTTTTTCGAAACATGTCCAAATGAAAAATCTCTGGCAAGGCATCAGTAACAAAATAAAGTTGAGTATGATAATAAAAAAGGTATTTCCTGTGGCAGTATACGACTGTGAGGCTTGGCCTCTAAATAAAACAGTGGCAAAGAAAATTGCCGCCTTCGAATTGAGATGCTACATACAATTTTCCATATACCAGTGACGGGAAAAGGGACAAAGAAGAATTACAATCATTAAACGTCGAAGAGGGCTGGCTCCTAATAACATCATAACACCATAAAAATATGTTGGTCATCTAAAGAGACATAACATCATGGAAATACTAATAGCAGAAGGCTGAGTTAAGGCAACAGGGAAAGAGAGCGCAAAGACGACGATGAAAAAATGATATATCTGATTGTCTAAACAAGTCGCTTGCGGGGTAAGGTCAACTCGCCCAAGATCGCGAGGTGTTCAGAAGGTCCATAACGAAGACTGCGTATTGAAAATAATGTCACACAATGACGATGAAGGAGTGGCAGATTGCACAATTTTGGGGGGTCAACATTCGCCCGTAGTCGATGGTATATGTTTTCTTGTGAACATGTCATACACGCATAGACTGGCATCTGTGATAATGGCATCTTGAACAATCTTCAACTAGTTTGTAATCTCCTAGATATCGATTTTCTTGTTATCCATGTTTCGATCCATACTATATTACCGACGCCACTTGACAGTTAAATATTCTTAGTTTATTACAAATTATATCCATATATCTTCTAATACGAACCTGCTTGTAACCAAAGACATTTGACTGAAATCACTTGACGAAACAAAAGATTAGTGGCAGTTAACCTGAGAGACAGGTATAGATAAAAGATGTGTTGTGGAAACAGGAATGTCTACTTTCTGTTCAGGTTACTCCAAAATTATTTATTGTATAGATGTGAGGCATTCTGTAAACTAGCATGGTTCGGACATGTATGCAGGCACGATTCCTTGTCCAAAACAACACTGCAGGGAACTGTCGAGGGTGGAAGAAGCAGAGGAGGACAAATAAAGACATGGACAGACAACATCAAGGAATGGACAGGGCTAGATATTTCCACACTCATCCGCATCGCTGAGGATAGAATTCGATGGAAGACTCTGTGTGATGAAGCTTCCAATGTGGTACCCCTACGACCCTGAAGGGTTATGGGTTTTATTGATTGATATTGATTCTGTAAAAATTAAATACAAACTCAAAAGTGAACTGTAGATTATTGAGATGTGGTGAGTAGCGTCTTAATTCAGCTGTGGTAAGTAGAGTTTTAATTGAGATCTGGTGAGTAAAGTTTGAATTTAGATTTGGTGAGTAGAGTTTTAATTGAGATCTGGTGAGTACAGTTTGAATTTAGATTTGGTGAGTAGAGTTTTCATTGAGATGACGTGAGTAGAGTTCTAATATGGACTTCCAAGAAAACTAATGTAGTTTTAATGAAGTAGGTCTTCAAAGATGCTGGAGTAATGAGACAAGCTATAACATGAACCATGGAAATGGGTCAAGAATTTTAGGGTATATGATGAGAAGATAATAATTTTAACATGTAGTAACCACAAGAAAAATCATTGGGAGAAAAGACAGATACAGAGAAAGATACAGAGAGAAAGATAAGATGAGAGAAAGATACAGACAGAAGTTGCAGAATGAATTGTCAGGATAGTATGAGAGAATGTCACCAACTGAATTTATAAACAATGAAAAAGATAGGGAGTTGTGGAGAAACATGGAAGACTACGACACTCAACATTCGCACATGAATTTTGACATTTCTAATTTCCTTATGCAATAATGGAATGTTGGTAAAGCAATGATTTTATGTCTAAGAAAGGTTGAGGTTATGTGAAGTCTTAGGGGAAAGTCTCCTACTTGGGAAACTGAATATAACGAGACATATTTTACATTTCAGGTCGTCCTCAAGCTATAATTATCTGGGACCTGTTCGCATTACTTCAGTCGTGATACAAACACAGCGCAATGCTGAGAAATGTGTACTAGTAATGGTTGATCTTTTGTGAACGTGGGTGTACATGAGAGGCTGTGAAATATTTTCTTTTTATGCAAATGTAAAATAAAATCATAATGCAGTAAACCAGATATTAACCAGGTCCGATCAGATGACACCCACTCGCCTCGCAACTTGAGTCAGCGGGAATATTATCTTGGTTTCACAGCTTTCATGAAATAAATGTTGACAAACTGTTTTCGTGCATTATGATTTTTCTGTATTAATAAATATTCTATACTTATATATTATATTATGCATGTACCCATGTCACATCTGAAACAACATTGTTTATGTTTATGTGTTACTTATGTTTATACGTAGGCCTGATTGGGTTATGTTAGTATTGAGGCCTTCTGACACCTACTCATGTTAAACGTTAGTGGTACTATAGGAATTTGCATACCTATGCAGTGTATGTGTTATCTATGTGTCGATAACCGGACATTATTTATAGTAGCTTGAGAGAATACATGATGGAAATCTAGACTACAATCGCATTTTTGTGTAAGAAAATATTTTTAGCCTCGATGGCAAACATTCCTTTCATTGACGTTTGATTTATTTGTATTAGATATAAATATATTACACTAATAATAAAAGTGTATGAAAGCTGTCAACCAAAGATAACATTTTGCCTTCAGATCACGAAGGTTTTAAAACTAAGATAACATTTTGTATACACTTTATGAAAAGTTTAAAACTAAAACAACATTTTGTCTACACTTCATAAAGTTACATATGCCTAAAGTTTGGTTTGTCAGATTAATATAATCGGAGCAATTTAGAATATATGTGGAATTACGTGTAACATCAGGTTGCTCACACAAATACTAATCTCTCCATTCAAGAAATGTGAAATTGCCTATAACACCATATTCTTTACAGGCATGCCAGTCTCTCCACTAAAGAGGTGTGAGACCCATGTAGACCGCAAGCGAAGACGTCCCAATTGCAAGTTCTAATCGTCATAGATAAAACCGAAAATGGTAGTGTGCAGTTTTATTCAAAATTATATATATCCAGAACCCATTTTTGTGTGTGTATGATTTTATATACGGAATTCTATTGAATTTAGGTGAGGGAGTCTCAAAATGAACACATTTAAACCAGAGGATGGAATGTTTGTATATTGTACAATATTTAGTGTATGTTTAGAGGTGAAAAAAAGAGTTTGTATATTGTACAATATTTAGTGTGTGTTTAGAGGTGAGAAAAAGAGTTTGTATATTGTACAATATTTAGTGTGTGTTTAGAGGTGAAAAATAGAGTTTGTATATTGTACAATATTTAGTGTGTGTTTAGAGGTGAAAAATAGAGTTTGTAGAAGTTATATAGAACACATACTGCTGTATGGAAGTGAATCTTACCCAATCAGCATCGCCGAAGACGGATGTCACTATTAATACAAAAAACGGTGACACAACGAATTTCCATTCTCTGGACTACAATCCTGCTGAAAATTAATAGAATCATTGGTCTGCTACAAGAGAGATCCAGTAGGAGTTTGAGAATGAACGCTAAATATGTAAAGACAATCAGCAGAATAGTGAAAATTATTATAGAGCCAGCAGAGATGTGGTTTTGTAGGATAGTTTCAAGAACACTATGGACAGCAGAGATGTGGTTTTGTAGGATAGTTTCAAGAACACTATGGACAGCATAGATGTGGTTTTGTAGGATAGTTACAAGAACACTACGGACAGCTGAAGATCATGAGGGGGGTAGGGGAAAACCAAGAAAGAAATGTTTGACAAGCTAAATATGTGACATTGGAGAACACTGGTATAGGAAATTATTGACGGCACACGAAGTAAAAGGATGTGGAAAGACATGCTAACCGAAAAAACGCGACATGCACTATAGAGAAGGAGAGGTTATACTTGCAAATATAGTTCGTCTACCTATACCGCTCAAAACAAGACTGTATTCATACAATTGATATGCTTAATCTACCATCAATCGGACATACACATCTCCATAGAAATCATTCCTGGCATCAAACTTATGATTTCAACAAATAATTGTCCAGCAGTGAGAAAGATAAGACAATCGCTGTCGTCATTGATTTGTCTAACATGATCTCTGGAGAGCAACAAACATACATGGCGGATATTAAATTATGCAAACGTATAACACAGGAATTGATTATAGAAGGGGCAATAATCACACGAGTATACATGACATATCTCGCTGCAACCAGTTAGCACTAGACACTGCGGTCGTGTTATTGAACGAGCAACAAATGAATTATTTCTCAGAGACATACTCTGAGCTTCAGTCATTAACGTAGTGTTTACCTATTTGGCAATTTACTGAGCAAATTTGACAGTTTTGAGCTGTCATTGGCCATGAGATTATGTTTTGACCATTTTCATATTTTTGGCCATTTTGAAAATGTTTCTATTTTCATGTTCATTTTTATGTAAATTTTACTAAAATTATTTTCCGTGAAGTGTTTTGTTTTTGTGTTAAAGTGACTAACAAATGTTAGTTCCTCCGTTTGTTTTTTCTGTAACTGTGACTAAATTCTTTCCTGGTGAAATTGTTTGTTTGTTTGTTATTTTTTAGTGTTTTTTTTTGTAAATGTGGCAAAAATTCTTCCTGGTTAAGTTTTTGTGTTGACGGGACTAAAACTCTTCTTGTTATGTTTTTTCGTGTTTTTTTTAATTGTCTGGCAAAACAAATAATATGCAAAACAACAAATTGTCATGAACATCAACCAAGATGTGTGATAACCACGAAGGACTATTCTGGAGAAAGACTCTAAATATTGTAAATAAAATCCCAACTACTGTTGGTAACATTTACCCTTTCTGTGATGTCCGTACTTAGTCCATGTATCTAGATCTCTGTGGTTAATATCACACAGTGTCACTTATTTTCGCTGCGATAAGTCATTGGTCACTCTAAGTATACATTGTGTCGCCAGCTAAGAAAACATACAGAAAAAGGTTAACGACCCAGATAAAATTTAGTTATTTATGACCAGACTGCGGGAATATTTATTGAGTAGGGCGTGGAATGCACCGAGAATTGTTCATAAATGGCAAAAGTGCGATCACCGCTGCGGTTGAAAGCAGCGAGCCTCGTGATTTAATTTCTTACTAATCCTTGTCATCCACAATTCATATACAATGCTCAAACTAAAGTTCGTTCATACGCACGTGTACTACACATGCCAACAATAAAGCTCGTTCATACAGACGTGTACTACACGTTCTCACACTAAAGCTCGTTCATACAGATGTGTACTACACGCTCTCACATTAAAGCTCTTTCTGAAAGTCCACACTCGGTTTCTGAAACTTATTCTAATAGAATTATGCATGAAGTCATAGATTTCTAATTTTCAAACAAAATGAGTTCCATAATTTCAAATAAACTTGAACTGTCCATATCAATAGAAACCATAAAGAATCAGGGTCATATGAGACACATCAGAAAATACAGTTCTTAGGCGATTTCTATTTTTATCCATGCGGACTAGTCCAGTCTCCGATGTTGTCTTGAATTATCGTAAGTAGTAAAGTTAACCAATAGCATTTATTAATGTCGTAGGGGTGTGAGATGTTAGAAATATCACATTTCAGTGGCTCTGCTATATGGGGGCGGTAGTCATTTCCTCTCCCTCGCAGCTTTTACTTCCCGGATTATTCTGAAACCTAAATAAGGCTGGATAACAAAAATTATTTTGTAAATGAATTTAAAAACAAAAATTAAACACAATTAATTTCCGCCTCCACTGGGGAATGAATCCAATGGTATACACAACTTAGAATCCATTTTATTTCAATATATATACATATTATATAAAAATTACAAACATAAATTACAAGCTAAACATTATGACTATAAAATGTCACGTTCTATTCTATATTAATATCTGGAAATCCAAATATCTAGGAAGACACACCAAGCTAAAGCTATTCAGTTCCTGTATTGTCCCTGCATTAACGTATGCAAGTGAAAGCTGAAAATCAACTAAAGCAACAGACAAAAAAATTAAACAGCTTCTAAAACAGATGTCTCTGTAAACTGATGAACATGAAATGGAGCGATTTCGTCACAAATAGTGATTTAAGAAATATAACACATCAAGAATATGTTTCAAACGTCATAATAAAACGTATATGGACATACCTGGTTCACTTTTTAATACTAGATAAAAACAGAATAAACCAACAAGCCCTTATATTTATATTGACACCTGATGGTAAAATAATACGAGGAAGATCTAAAGCAACTCTTCAAAAACTCTGTACATAAAGAAGAGGAAATAACAGGCTGCAATAACATACAGGAACTAAAACTACATTAAGCGGACCGCAACACATGGGGAATCAAAACCTCTACCCTTTGTTCGGCCTGGACAAGAAGGAAACAACTAATTCTATATTAAGTATGGCTCAGAAACGTGGACAATAAACTAAAATTATTCTTATGTTATTTTCGTGTTTTCCATTTTGGCTTGCGATATGATATGATATAATATGATATAATATAATATGCAAAACAACAAATTGTCTTTGAGATGTGGATATTTAGAAGAATAGAGAGAACTTCGTGGCTTTGATATGTGGATATACAGAAGAATAGAAATAGAGAGAACTTCGTGGCTGTGAGATGTGGAAATTTAGAAAGAATGAATTGTGTTACGCAGATTTCCAAGATAGATCACGTGCACAATTCGGTTTGGTAAACACGCATAAAACTAGGATATTTCCAGATAAAGAATGGATATTTATCAATCAATCAAGTGTCATGACTAGTGGTGTAGACGATCATATTTCTCCACAACTCTCTGGCTGTTGTGTTATGAATAATTTTAGCTTGTGACATCTTTTTGTCCAACACATCGAGAAATGTCACTCTTCATCTTCCTTTATCTCTTCTTTCTTTGATCTTACCGGTGGTTACTAAATGATAAAGATTTGCCTGTCTCATTGCATGCCCTAAAAATAATGATTGTCTGCTTATAATGTTTTCTATAATTTGTCGTTTTACTCCAGCATCGCTGAGAACTTCTACATTAGTTTTCTTGACTGTCCATGCAATTTTGATCATTCTTCTTAAAAATCGCATCTCAGGTTCCTCCAGCTTATCTTGGGCACTTTTGTTTACCGTGCATGTTTCGTATCTATAAAGAAATATTGGCTCAATATAACGTCCTAGCACTCGAGCGCATGTATGCATTGAATGAACCATGTCATAGATTGTTGTTTTGTTTTCCATTTTTTTTAAAATATTGATTTGGCCTGTCTTATCCTGCTCTTAATTACTTTGGAGCACCAGCTATCTGATGTTAAAATGGTGCCAAGATATTTGAAGTTATACATTTGATTTAATTTTGTAATATTTTTATGAAAACTGCATTTTGACGGTGTATTTTTCTTTGAAAAAACTATTCTGTTTTCTTCGTGTCAAAGACTGAGGCTTTTGTTTTTACTTTCATGTACTACCGTGTCTAACAGGACTTGAAGCTCTTGATCTCCCCATTTAGTAAAAACATCTATCGTCAGCATATCTCAGATTATTCAGACTGTAATCTCCAACTGCTATTCACAGCATGCTTTCTATATTTCGCATAATATCTTCTGTATACAGGGAGAACGGAGCTGGTGACATAACACATTTTTGTATGACACCCATCGCTACCTTTTGGAATTCTTCTACATTACTGTCAACGCTCGCCGCAGCTGTTTGTTTCCAATTCATATTGCGTACTATCTTTATATCTTTCACATCAATATTGAGGATGTTTATAGTGGAGTTTATAGACAGCTTCTCTGAGTTCATTTTTTCCAGAACTATTTAGTGCCGTTCAAGTGTACACATGTTATTGTAGCGAGACTCCGTGTACTCACTGTAAAACTGTGCAATGCATTTACTAATTTGTATGTAACTGAACGAAATACTGTATATTTGCCACAAAATAACTGTAATGAGAACAAACATATTATGTAAATATACACAAGAGTTGAGTATATATCAGATTTGAATGCAGTTGGTGAAGTAAGTACAATATTTAATTATCTAATATTGAGCACAAATTTCAAAACGTGTTAGTGTATGAAATCATTGCATCTCTAACAAACTTGTTAGTGTATGAAATCATTGCATCTCTACCAAACTTGTTACTGTATGAAATCATTGCATCTCTAACAAACTTGTTACTGTATGAAATAATTGCATCTAACAAACTTCAGATAAAATTTATTGGAACGTATACACCAATTCTGCAGATTGTGAAGAATGAGTTGCTCCCACTGTATCACACAGAGCTTAGGCATGCCTGTCTGCATGTTTAATTCCCATTCACACTGTTACATTTGTCGTGACATTGTGTGATACGACGTCAGAGATTGCTTTAAATTCATTTAGCAGCATAAATGTGATATCTTATAACAATAAGTCTTGCACGATGATTAAAACAATCAATAACATATTGCGTCTATCTATTATTCATTCCTTAATACAGACGTTTTAATGACACTAATGAGGATGATACATGTCGATTCTATTCAGAAACTGTCTATTTGGAAATTTCTGCTGAATGTTGATCGCTCCTGCACATCTTTTTTTTTCTGTCGGTTGGTTAAATTTTATCGCCGACCATTTGTAATTTTGTTTTTCGTTGGAGACTTAGGTTACTTGAAGATAGCTTTAGCAAAACCGCATAACACAAGAGACGTTTTATTAGTCTCGCCAACCATTAAAACCGCTGTTGCAAGATCTGGAAAACTGGTATATGGCCAAAGGTCTGGAAAACTGGTATATGGCCAAAGGACTGGAAAACTGGTATGTGGCCAAAGGACTGGAAAACTGGTATGTGGCCAAAGGACTGGAAAAGATCATTTTATGTCATTATCAAATAATGTCAACCTAGAATTATGCACTAACTGAAGAACTATCGCTTTGGTAAGTCAAGCTAGTAGAATACTATTACATATCACAATAAAGAGAATGAAAAATAAGATAGAAACGAAAGTTCATGAGGCACAGGCAGGTTTTAGATCTGTCAGAGGCACCATATCTTCAACATTTCCTACTGTTTATAATATTTCCTACTACATATTTGGTACTATTTCCTGATATTATTATTGTCTGTCTTTTTATGTTTAAACTAAGACCTATTTGTTCACTTTCTATCACCGTCCTGTTTAATAGATCGTGGAGATGTTCTTAGTTTCCTGCTATCAATACAGTATCACCTGCTTATCGTAGGTATAGAGTGAATATACCTTTTGTTAAAGAAATCTAAAAGCCCTACTAAAGTCCGATGCGTATGACCGAAAAGGCACAGATATTGCAGCAGTACATTAGCATATGACACAACTCATGCCATTCTCCGGACTACTTCTTGTTAATCAGTAATAGTTTTCAAACTAAAGTGAAGTGAGAAAACATGAATATATGTGCATCACTTTGTTATATTGCGTCTCTAATCATGTTTCAGTTAATACTTCATAATTCTCAACAATTAGTATTTTTTACATCTACATATTAAATTCTAGAAACCGCCATGACGACACGGATAATGTCAACTAAGCGGATTGATCTGACAATAATTAAAACAAATACGGACATGTGAGGTACAACTTTTCTGAACCGAACACACAGGAAACACAATAATTAGTTGCACACGTCAGAAATTTCTATTTACCAGCACATCAAAGATTAAGTTCAGACAATTCATTTAGCATATAAAAACTGTAAACATACAACACTCATGCTCGTTTAGCTCAATTAGCTCTACCTAATCCTCGAGTTACGCGACTGCTAACTTTACTAACAACTTACTCGAGCTATTTCAACTGAAATATGAAACAAATCTTGGAAGTTTCAGAAAAATCAATAAAACTGCTTCATAGCTTGCAGAACTAAGAATAGTCTCGGTCAGTGAATCAATGGATCTACAGAGAATCAAGGCATCCACGGAGAATCAAGGCATCCATAATCTACATATTATAGAAGTAACGGGATGTCCATAAATTACGTCAACATTATCGTGCCAGATTTTGACCAATCCCTCCTTGTCAACAATTGTGTAGAATTCAGGAACCCCTCTACTTAATTATGTCAACAACTGTGTAGACCTCATGGGCTCCATCTGCTTAATTATGTCAAGAGATGTGTAGAACTCATGGGCTCCATCTGCTTAATTATGTCAAGAACTGAGTAGAACTCATGGGCCCCATGTGCTTAATTATGTCAAGAACTGTGTAGAACTCATGGGCCCCCATCTTATTATTATTATTGCATCAAGTTCTGGATAATTGGAGAGAGTTCAAAACGAGGCCATGAGGGCTATCTTAGAATGCACAAGCGATACATCTGTCGTGACTATGAGGTTTCTCCTATACCTACTTAGCATCAAATCAAGACATACAGTATCTCAGGTTAAAGCATACTTCAAGGTCGCCAATAATGATCATCACCTCTTGGGCCAATCTCTAGACAGCACAAAAGAAAGGCGTATCAAGAGAGGAAGTTCTTGGATGGCAGTCAAAGATACCCTACTCAGAGTTTGTAAGCTGGAGGAGGTGGGAAGAGGCTGACAATGGGTGACGTTTGGCATGGAGAAAAAAATTATTGACAACAGTTGTGATACAGATGGGAAGAGAGTGCTGCGACTGGGATGCAGCGACACAGAATGAATACTCCAAAAACTCATACTGCAGCACTCGAAGCCACACGATACAATAGTTTATACAGACGGCTCAGTGTCGCAAGAAACAAACAGGTGTGGTTGGGGTTTCGTGGCATACCAAAATGGCAAGAAATTAGCTGAGATGTCAGCTGCGTACCCCACTACAAAATCGAGTTTGAAAATGGAAATAGAAGCGGTGACAGCAGCTCTCACTTGGCTGTCGACACAACCAACAGACTCAGTGGTTCTATCGGACTTTTAAAGTATGCTGTGCAATATAGAAAAGTGCATGATCGGAGCTGAATCGGTCAATCTTCGCAACATTTCGCAGAGCATTACATGGATCTGCTGTCCTGGTCATGCTGGGGTCAGGGGAAACGAAAAATCAATGTTTTAACTGATAAAGCTTTGTGAAAACCACCGATATTAGAAGAGACAGAATTGAATTGATTTGAGTAGTCATGGATATCCTACGAGAAGACGAGGAGGAAGTCGAACTAGACAATGTACATATTCAGAGAATGGTAGAAATGGGAGTGACTAGAGGAGGTGAGAGAAAGTGCTCCCTCTCCGGAAAGATCAGAAGAACTCGTAATCAGCAACTGACTGGGACACTGAGCTTATACACTTTTAGATGACTGACGGAACGGCACGCAGAGCATATATGGGAATGCCCCTGGCACTGTGACACTTGTTCCTAATAAAAAATCAATTAAATTTAAAATATTTAATTTGTGTCAAAAATAAAGATTTTTTTGTTATCCGGAAAGCAGTTTTTTAGGGGTTACATATAAATAATGACAGCATGGAAAGATTAATAACAAGACAATGATAATTAAAGGCAACAAGGGAAGAGAGCGCCCAAGACGACGATTGTGCTGTTATAAATTAAATCGCTTAAACATGTCTCTACCTGCGGCACTTTAACTCTCCCAGAATCACAGATTGTCCAAAGAATTCATAAGGACGACCACGTTCTGAAAAGAGTATGTCACATGATGAAGAGTATTGTTGACGTCAACTTTTATCACAGACGCCCTCCTCCTCTTCCCATTGTCAACAATATCTAGAAGAAATATATCTATGTTCCTTTAGCGGCAAACACGGTGCATGGGGCAGAATATTACATCACACAGGTCGTCCTGAATAAGTATAGTCCATACACAACTGGTGAGAAAAGTGGACAGCAGAATGTCGTGATCATATAATCAACACTCGTCGACGGACTAAACAATCTTATTTGGACAGTGGAGTGACGTGATCAGATTAGGACCGTTCCGTGCAATGTTGCAGAGCGGCGGCTGCATCAGGCGGCACCAAACAAAATACACTGTCGCTGCGGCATTTCGAAGAAAAACCATTTAAGGAGCGCGATATTTCGAAGACTTGCACCATACTGAGAAAATCTATAGCACGTTGTCCTGGATCAGATGAACACCACTAGTCATTGGGCTGAATAATCTGATGTGCACAGTGTAGTGACGTGATGAGACGACTCGAAAACTAATCTACGGACTGACTAGCCTGATTAGTAACCCCTCTGCAACTGAGACTGTACTTTACTTATGTATAAAATTGTGATCACGTTACTTCTTAATTGGGGTGCAAAGGGAACGCATTGCTCTAAGCGGACCCAGGGTTAGCAGATAACCAAGATCCCAAATGTACCTCCACGCGGTGCACCCTGGAAACAGAAATACAGCAGCTCGTGCTGATTCTGGCCAAATCATTTGGGGATCGTGTCCGAGAATGTGGAGGTAGCAGATGGAAAGAGATTTGACTGCACAAGAGACAGACAATATCTCCGACACAACCAGCAGCACCACATATAGCGACACTGTCGACATACAGTGAAGCTAGTCAGTCCAGTCCGAACATTGGAGGGGCGGCCAATGTAAAAGGCACGTAAAGGTAGATGCATGGCGAGAGACAAATATATTTCATACCGAGTACAATGAAACAATGAAAGGGCAGAACAGCGCTAGAGGGCAGCGCGAACTGCAAATAGAAAATGAAACGTTCCTAGGAAAGGGGAACTACAAGCTCCGTCAGCTCGAGACGAGCTTCTAGTTACCTGTGTTCCTTACAGGCAGAGAGCCAGACCCATTCATTGGCGTTTGGTAAAGCAAGAAGACCTAATCCAACTCTAATGTCGAGCCTTCCTAAACCGGAAATATGCTCGCGAAGAGAAAGGGTTTCGTACTCGATGCGCTCAGGCACAAAAGGGACAACGATTTAGCCCTGGCCCAACTCTACTGTCAGGTTCTCCTACACCGGAAATACACTTGAAGAGAGAAAGGGTTCAGTACCTGATGGGCTCAGGCGCTATTGGAACAAGGACGCTCAGCTCGAGAACGCCTTGCTCTCAAACTCGTGGTGTGAGACTCGAACTTGGACAAAGGGGTACACGATGTCGGTGAATGACACCTCGGCTAAGAGGGCGAAAGAGCCAGGGTCCAACTCCTCTGTTGAGTTCTTCCCCTTAAGGAACCAGGCTCTCGGATGAGAAACGGTTCAGTACCCAATGGGCACAGGCACAGCACGTCCAATTACACGAGGCACGTTCATAGACAGTGGAACACCTCCTTAGAGTCAGACGAGAGAAAAAACTCGTCTGGGCGAAGAGTCTCCACTACGCGTGCCTGGAGACAGATATAGAGGCTGTCACAGGCTAAGGGTAGCCCACCCGAATTGTCAAGGCATGCTGAAATCGGATGTGCTAGGCCTACAAGGCGCATAACGGTGACACAACGTAATCACGCTCCCGGCGGAAATCGCATGGATATCCGTGATGGTTACAATGGAGCGAACGAAAAACAAACAAACAAACTTCTTAATTTACAATAATTGTTTGCCAACTTAGTAAAAGGCGACTTACATGATACTGAGTGCAAAATCCGTAGACTGCCGTTTATCCACAGCTTTCTCCTTTATTACGGTCTGCAGACTGATCAAACCAGTTGGCTGACCTTTGACTGATCCTTGCATTTCATTATATAGTGATATAAAGTATCCACAAAGTTTGGAATGAAAAATTCGGATCAGTCGAGCAGCCAAGATGATTAACGAAATCCCCAGGCCCTAATATTACTTTCTAAATTAAAAGCACCTCCTACGGTAAGTAACGATACTTTCAAAGAGAGCGTTGGTCCAATTTGGTTATATAAATTTGTTTATCGAACCTCCGAAGTATTCTCATATTACTATTACTGGAGACAGCTGTGGTGTATTACACAATAGAAAAAATGGCAGCCTATATTTACAAATTACACACACCTCAGAGGTGAGGACAGGATGTCGAATTATATCCACAAATTCTACACACTTTCGCGGTGAGAAGAGAATACCGATTTATAATCCACAATCTCCTCACATTTAATCGGTGAAGATGGAATACCGTTGTATATCCACAAGCTCCTTCACTAAGCATTGAACTCGGCCTAACGCTGAAGTCACCTGGGTATGAAAGAACGTTCAGAAAAACCACCTCACTGCACATAGGAAGTAAGAGTTAATAGATGTACTCAGTAGAGTACTAGTAAGATGTACTTTCCACTTCATTGTAATCAGTCTCGTCCTAAACAAAATGAGTCTGTTTTACTCTGTTTTTGCTCTGTACATTCTATATAACTTCCTAGGTTTACACTCTATAATATGCAACCTCCTAGACTTACACTCTAAACAACCTTCTAGGTTTACACTATATACAACCTCCTAGGTTTACATTCCATACAACCTCGTAGGTTTACACTATATACAACCTGCTAGGTTTGCACTATACACAACCTTCTAAGTTAACATTCCATAAAACCTCCTAGGATTACACTATATACAGCCTCCTAGGTTTACACTCAACGCAACCTCCTAGGTTTACGCTCTAAACAACCTCCTATGTTTACACTCTATGCAACCTCTCCTAGGTTTACACTCTAAACAACCTCTTAAGTTTACACGCCATACAATCTCCTAGGTTTACACTCTACGCAACCTCGTGGGTTTACATTTTAAACAACCTCCTAGGATTACACTCTATACAACCTCCTAGATTTAACAAGCCAACTGTCATGTTCTATGTCATTTCATCAAACATGACTGATTAGATTACATAAGACTTGTGTTATCCCTTTATCGAGTCACTACCATTGGTTAATTCTATTTACCTAGTTTCTCATTTGTTGGCTATAAAAAGTGACAAATAAAAGAAAGGAGCAATCAAATCAGTCAAGAATTGTGACGCGGCAATTGTTTACTACTTTTTTTTAAAATGCACATGTCATGTTAACTCACGTCATAAAGAATGTTGGTACAGATGTCATGAAGAATGTTTGTATAGATGTCATGAAGAATGTTGGTACAGATGTCATGAAGAATGTTGGTACTGATGTCATGAAGAATGTTGGTACAGATGTCATGAAGAATGTTGGTACAGATGTCATGAAGTATATTGGTACTGATGTCATGAAGTATATTGGTACTGATGTCATGAAGTATATTGGTACTGATGTCATGAAGTATGTTGACACTGATGTCATGAAGTATGTTGGTACTGATGTCATGAAGAATGTTGGTACAGATGTCATGAAGAATGTTTGTATAGATGTCATGAAGAATGTTGGTACAGATGTCATGAAGAATGTTGGTACAGATGTCATGAAGAATGTTGGTACAGATGTCAAGAAGAATGTTGGTACAGATGTCATGAAGAATGTTGGTACAGATGTCATGAAGTATATTGGTACTGATGTCATGAAGTATATTGGTACTGATGTCATGAAGTATGTTGACACTGATGTCATGAAGTATGTTGGTACTGATGTCATGAACCATGTTGGTACTGATGTCATGAAGTATATTGGTACTGATGTCATGAAGTATGTTTGAACAGATGTCATGAAGTATGTTTCAACAGATTTCATGAAGTATCTTTCAACAGATGTCATGAAGTATCTTTCAACAGATGTCATGAAGAATGTTGGTACTGATGTCATGAAGTATATTGGTACTGATGTCATGAAGTATGTTTCAACAGATGTCATGAAGTATGTTTGAACAGATGTCATGAAGTATGTTTCAACAGATTTCATGAAGTATCTTTCAACAGATGTCATGAAGTATCTTTCAACAGATATCATGAAGTATATTGGTACTGATGTCATGAAGAATGTTGGTACTGATGCCATGAAGTATATTGGTACTGATGTCATGAAGTATGTTGGTACTGATGCCATGAAGTATGTTGGTACTGATGTCATGAAGTATATTGGTACTGATGCCATGAAGTATGTTGGTACTGATGTCATGAAGTATATTGGTACTGATGCCATGAAGTATATTGGTACTGATGTCATGAAGTATATTGGTACTGATATCATGAACCATGTTGGTACTGATGTCATGAAGTATATTGGTACTGATGTCATGAAGTATGTTGACACTGATGTCATGAAGTATATTGGTACTGATGTCATGAACCATGTTGGTACTGATATCATGAACCATGTTGGTACTGATGTCATGAAGTATATTGGTACTGATGTCATGAAGTATATTGGTACTGATGTCATGAAGTATATTGGTACTGATGTCATGAAATATGTTGGTACTGATGCCATGAAGTATGTTGGTACTGATGCCATGAAGTATATTGGTACTGATGTCATGAAGTATATTGGCACTGATGTCATGAAGTATGTTGGTACTGATGTCATGAAGTATATTGGTACTGATGTCATGAAATATATTGGTACTGATGTCATGAAGTATGTTGGTACTGATGCCATGAAGTATGTTGGTACTGATGTCATGAAGTATATTGGTACTGATGTCATGAAGTATGTTGGCACTGATGTCATGAAGTATGTTGGTACTGATGTCATGAAGTATATTGGTACTGATGTCATGAAATATATTGGTACTGATGTCATGAAGTATATTGGTACTGATGTCATGAAGTATATTGGTACTGATGTCATGAAGTATATTGGTACTGATGCCATGAAGTATATTGGTACTGATGTCATGAAGTATATTGGTACTGATGCCATGAAGTATATTGGTACTGATGTCATGAAGTATATTGGTACTGATATCATGAACCATGTTGGTACTGATGTCATGAAGTATATTGGTACTGATGTCATGAAGTATATTGGTACTGATGCCATGAAGTATATTGGTACTGATGTCATGAAGTATATTGGTACTGATGTCATGAAGTATATTGGTACTGATATCATGAACCATGTTGGTACTGATGTCATGAAGTATATTGGTACTGATGTCATGAAGTATATTGGTACTGATGCCATGAAGTATATTGGTACTGATGCCATGAAATATATTGGTACTGATGTCATGAAGTATATTGGTACTGATGTCATGAAGTATATTGGTACTGATGCCATGAAGTATATTGGTACTGATGTCATGAAGTATATTGGTACTGATATCATGAACCATGTTGGTACTGATGTCATGAAGTATATTGGTACTGATGTCATGAAGTATGTTGACACTGATGTCATGAAGTATGTTGGTACTGATGTCATGAAGTATATTGGTACTGATATCATGAACCATGTTGGTACTGATGTCATGAAGTATATTGGTACTGATGTCATGAAGTATATTGGTACTGATGCCATGAAGTATATTGGTACTGATGTCATGAAGTATATTGGTACTGATGTCATGAAGTATATTGGTACTGATATCATGAACCATGTTGGTACTGATGTCATGAAGTATATTGGTACTGATGTCATGAAGTATATTGGTACTGATGCCATGAAGTATATTGGTACTGATGCCATGAAATATATTGGTACTGATGTCATGAAGTATATTGGTACTGATGTCATGAAGTATATTGGTACTGATGCCATGAAGTATATTGGTACTGATGTCATGAAGTATATTGGTACTGATATCATGAACCATGTTGGTACTGATGTCATGAAGTATATTGGTACTGATGTCATGAAGTATGTTGACACTGATGTCATGAAGTATATTGGTACTGATGTCATGAACCATGTTGGTACTGATATCATGAACCATGTTGGTACTGATGTCATGAAGTATATTGGTACTGATGTCATGAAGTATATTGGTACTGATGTCATGAAGTATATTGGTACTGATATCATGAAGTATGTTGGTACTGATGCCATGAAGTATGTTGGTACTGATGCCATGAAGTATATTGGTACTGATGTCATGAAGTATATTGGCACTGATGTCATGAAGTATGTTGGTACTGATGTCATGAAGTATATTGGTACTGATGTCATGAAATATATTGGTACTGATGTCATGA
This sequence comes from Meghimatium bilineatum, assembly GCA_034231615.1. Lineage (NCBI taxonomy): Eukaryota > Metazoa > Mollusca > Gastropoda > Stylommatophora > Philomycidae > Meghimatium > Meghimatium bilineatum. The sequence goes on from CM067300.1 coordinate 51,331,854, forward strand.
AGTATATTGGTACTGATGTCATGAAGTATATTGGTACTGATGTCATGAAGTATATTGGTACTGATGTCATGAAGTATATTGGCACTGATGTCATGAAGTATGTTGATACTGATGTCATGAAGTATATTGGTACTGATGTCATGAAGTATATTGGTAATGATGTCATGAAGTATGTTGGTACTGATGTCATGAAGTATATTGGTACTGATGTCATGAAGTATGTTGGTACTGATGTCATGAACCATGTTGGTACTGATGCCATGAAGTATATTGGTACTGATGTCATGAAGTATATTGGCACTGATGTCATGAAGTATGTTGATACTGATGTCATGAAGTATATTGGTACTGATGTCATGAAGTATATTGGTAATGATGTCATGAAGTATGTTGGTACTGATGTCATGAAGTATATTGGTACTGATGTCATGAAGTATGTTGGTACTGATGTCATGAACCATGTTGGTACTGATGTCATGAAGTATATTGGTACTGATATCATGAAGTATATTGGTACTGATATCATGAAGTATATTGGTACTGATATCATGAAGTATGTTGGTACTGATGTCATGAAGTATGTTGGTACTGATATCATGAAGTATGTTGGTACTGATGTCATGAACCATGTTGGTACTGATGTCATGAAGTATATTGGTACTGATGTCATGAAGTATATTGGTACTGATGTCATGAAGTATATTGGTACTGATGTCATGAAGTATGTTGGTACTGATGTCATGAAGTATATTGGTACTGATATCATGAAGTATGTTGGTACTGATAACATGAAGTATATTGGTACTGATATCATGAAGTATGTTGGTACTGATGCCATGAAGTATGTTGGTTCTGATGTCATGAAGTATATTGGTACTGATGTCATGAAGTATATTGGTACTGATGTCATGAAGTATATTGGTACTGATGTCATGAAGTATATTGGTACTGATGTCATGAAGTATGTTGACACTGATGTCATGAACCATGTTGGTACTGATGTCATGAACCATGTTGGTACTGATATCATGAACCATGTTGGTACTGATGTCATGAAGTATATTGGTACTGATGTCATGAAGTATATTGGTACTGATGTCATGAAGTATGTTGGTACTGATACCATGAAGTATATTGGTACTGATGTCATGAAGTATATTGGTACTGATGTCATGAAGTATGTTGGTACTGATGTCATGAAGTATGTTGGTACTGATGCCATGAAGTATATTGGTACTGATGTCATGAAGTATATTGGTACTGATGTCATGAAGTATATTGGTACTGATGTCATGAAGTATGTTGGTACTGATGCCATGAAGTATATTGGTACTGATGTCATGAAGTATATTGGTACTGATGTCATGAAGTATATTGGTACTGATGTCATGAAGTATGTTGGTACTGATGTCATGAAGTATATTGGTACTGATGTCATGAAGTATGTTGCCACTGATGTCATGAACCATGTTGGTACTGATGTCATGAACCGTGTTGGTACTGATATCATGAACCATGTTGGTACTGATGTCATGAAGTATATTGGTACTGATGTCATGAAGTATATTGGTACTGATGTCATGAAGTATGTTGGTACTGATGCCATGAAGTATATTGGTACTGATGTCATGAAGTATATTGGCACTGATGTCATGAAGTATGTTGGTACTGATGTCATGAAGCATGTTGGTATGGTATCATGAACCATGTTGGTACTGATGTCATGAAGTATATTGGTACTGATGTCATGAAGTATATTGGTACTGATGCCATGAAGTATATTGGTACTGATATCATGAACCATGTTGGTACTGATGTCATGAAGTATATTGGTACTGATGTCATGAACCATGATGGTACTGATGTCATGAAGTATATTGACACTGATTTCATGAAGTATATTGGTACTGATGTCATGAACCATGTTGACACTGATGTCATGAAGTATGTTGGTACTGATGTCATGAACCATGTTGGTACTGATATCATGAACCATGTTGGTACTGATGTCATGAAGTATATTGGTACTGATGTCATGAACCATGTTGGTACTGATATCATCAACCATGTTGGTACTGATGTCATGAAGTATATTGGTACTGATGTCATGAAGTATGTTGGTACTGATGTCATGAAGTATGTTGGTACTGATACCATGAAGTATATTGGTACTGATGTCATGAAGTATATTGGTACTGATGTCATGAAGTATGTTGGTACTGATGTCATGAAGTATGTTGGTACTGATACCATGAAGTATATTGGTACTGATGTCATGAAGTATATTGGTACTGATGTCATGAAGTATGTTGGTACTGATGTCATGAAGTATGTTGGTACTGATACCATGAAGTATATTGGTACTGATGTCATGAAGTATATTGGTACTGATGTCATGAAGTATGTTGACACTGATGTCATGAAGCATGTTGGTACTGATGTCATGAAGTATATTGGTACTGATGTCATGAAGTATGTTGGTACTGATGTCATGAAGTATGTTGGTACTGATGTCATGAAGTATGTTGGTACTGATATCATGAAGTATATTGGTACTGATGTCATGAAGTATGTTGGTACTGATGTCATGAAGTATGTTGGTACTGATGTCATGAAGTATATTGGTACTGATGTCATGAAGTATATTGGTACTGATGTCATGAAGTATATTGGTACTGATGTCATGAAGTATGTTGGTACTGATACCATGAAGTATATTGGTACTGATGTCATGAAGTATATTGGTACTGATGTCATGAAGTATGTTGGTACTGATGTCATGAAGTATGTTGGTACTGATGTCATGAAGTATGTTGGTACTGATATCATGAAGTATATTGGTACTGATGTCATGAAGTATATTGGTACTGATGTCATGAAGTATGTTGGTACTGATGTCATGAAGTATGTTGGTACTGATGTCATGAAGTATGTTGGTACTGATACCATGAAGTATATTGGTACTGATGTCATGAAGTATATTGGTACTGATGTCATGAAGTATATTGGTACTGATGTCATGAAGTATGTTGACACTGATGTCATGAAGCATGTTGGTACTGATGTCATGAAGTATATTGGTACTGATGTCATGAAGTATGTTGGTACTGATGTCATGAAGTATGTTGGTACTGATGTCATGAAGTATGTTGGTACTGATGTCATGAAGTATATTGGTACTGATGTCATGAAATATATTGGTACTGATGTCATGAAGTATATTGGTACTGATGTCATGAAGTATATTGGTACTGATGTCATGAAGTATATTGGTACTGATGTCATGAAGTATATTGGCACTGATGTCATGAAGTATGTTGATACTGATGTCATGAAGTATATTGGTACTGATGTCATGAAGTATATTGGTAATGATGTCATGAAGTATGTTGGTACTGATGTCATGAAGTATATTGGTACTGATGTCATGAAGTATGTTGGTACTGATGTCATGAACCATGTTGGTACTGATGCCATGAAGTATATTGGTACTGATGTCATGAAGTATATTGGCACTGATGTCATGAAGTATGTTGATACTGATGTCATGAAGTATATTGGTACTGATGTCATGAAGTATATTGGTAATGATGTCATGAAGTATGTTGGTACTGATGTCATGAAGTATATTGGTACTGATGTCATGAAGTATGTTGGTACTGATGTCATGAACCATGTTGGTACTGATGTCATGAAGTATATTGGTACTGATATCATGAAGTATATTGGTACTGATATCATGAAGTATATTGGTACTGATATCATGAAGTATGTTGGTACTGATGTCATGAAGTATGTTGGTACTGATATCATGAAGTATGTTGGTACTGATGTCATGAACCATGTTGGTACTGATGTCATGAAGTATATTGGTACTGATGTCATGAAGTATATTGGTACTGATGTCATGAAGTATATTGGTACTGATGTCATGAAGTATGTTGGTACTGATGTCATGAAGTATATTGGTACTGATATCATGAAGTATGTTGGTACTGATAACATGAAGTATATTGGTACTGATATCATGAAGTATGTTGGTACTGATGCCATGAAGTATGTTGGTACTGATGTCATGAAGTATATTGGTACTGATGTCATGAAGTATATTGGTACTGATGTCATGAAGTATATTGGTACTGATGTCATGAAGTATATTGGTACTGATGTCATGAAGTATGTTGACACTGATGTCATGAACCATGTTGGTACTGATGTCATGAACCATGTTGGTACTGATATCATGAACCATGTTGGTACTGATGTCATGAAGTATATTGGTACTGATGTCATGAAGTATATTGGTACTGATGTCATGAAGTATGTTGGTACTGATGCCATGAAGTATATTGGTACTGATGTCATGAAGTATATTGGTACTGATGTCATGAAGTATGTTGGTACTGATGTCATGAAGTATGTTGGTACTGATGCCATGAAGTATATTGGTACTGATGTCATGAAGTATATTGGTACTGATGTCATGAAGTATATTGGTACTGATGTCATGAAGTATGTTGGTACTGATGCCATGAAGTATATTGGTACTGATGTCATGAAGTATATTGGTACTGATGTCATGAAGTATATTGGTACTGATGTCATGAAGTATGTTGGTACTGATGTCATGAAGTATATTGGTACTGATGTCATGAAGTATGTTGCCACTGATGTCATGAACCATGTTGGTACTGATGTCATGAACCGTGTTGGTACTGATATCATGAACCATGTTGGTACTGATGTCATGAAGTATATTGGTACTGATGTCATGAAGTATATTGGTACTGATGTCATGAAGTATGTTGGTACTGATGCCATGAAGTATATTGGTACTGATGTCATGAAGTATATTGGCACTGATGTGATGAAGTATGTTGGTACTGATGTCATGAAGCATGTTGGTATGGTATCATGAACCATGTTGGTACTGATGTCATGAAGTATATTGGTACTGATGTCATGAAGTATATTGGTACTGATGCCATGAAGTATATTGGTACTGATATCATGAACCATGTTGGTACTGATGTCATGAAGTATATTGGTACTGATGTCATGAACCATGATGGTACTGATGTCATGAAGTATATTGACACTGATTTCATGAAGTATATTGGTACTGATGTCATGAACCATGTTGACACTGATGTCATGAAGTATGTTGGTACTGATGTCATGAACTATGTTGGTACTGATATCATGAACCATGTTGGTACTGATGTCATGAAGTATATTGGTACTGATGTCATGAACCATGTTGGTACTGATATCATCAACCATGTTGGTACTGATGTCATGAAGTATATTGGTACTGATGTCATGAAGTATGTTGGTACTGATGTCATGAAGTATGTTGGTACTGATACCATGAAGTATATTGGTACTGATGTCATGAAGTATATTGGTACTGATGTCATGAAGTATGTTGGTACTGATGTCATGAAGTATGTTGGTACTGATACCATGAAGTATATTGGTACTGATGTCATGAAGTATATTGGTACTGATGTCATGAAGTATGTTGGTACTGATGTCATGAAGTATGTTGGTACTGATACCATGAAGTATATTGGTACTGATGTCATGAAGTATATTGGTACTGATGTCATGAAGTATGTTGACACTGATGTCATGAAGCATGTTGGTACTGATGTCATGAAGTATATTGGTACTGATGTCATGAAGTATGTTGGTACTGATGTCATGAAGTATGTTGGTACTGATGTCATGAAGTATGTTGGTACTGATATCATGAAGTATATTGGTACTGATGTCATGAAGTATGTTGGTACTGATGTCATGAAGTATGTTGGTACTGATGTCATGAAGTATATTGGTACTGATGTCATGAAGTATATTGGTACTGATGTCATGAAGTATATTGGTACTGATGTCATGAAGTATGTTGGTACTGATACCATGAAGTATATTGGTACTGATGTCATGAAGTATATTGGTACTGATGTCATGAAGTATGTTGGTACTGATGTCATGAAGTATGTTGGTACTGATGTCATGAAGTATGTTGGTACTGATATCATGAAGTATATTGGTACTGATGTCATGAAGTATATTGGTACTGATGTCATGAAGTATGTTGGTACTGATGTCATGAAGTATGTTGGTACTGATGTCATGAAGTATGTTGGTACTGATACCATGAAGTATATTGGTACTGATGTCATGAAGTATATTGGTACTGATGTCATGAAGTATATTGGTACTGATGTCATGAAGTATGTTGACACTGATGTCATGAAGCATGTTGGTACTGATGTCATGAAGTATATTGGTACTGATGTCATGAAGTATGTTGGTACTGATGTCATGAAGTATGTTGGTACTGATGTCATGAAGTATGTTGGTACTGATGTCATGAAGTATATTGGTACTGATGTCATGAAGTATATTGGTACTGATGTCATGAAGTATATTGGTACTGATGTCATGAAGTATATTGGTACTGATGTCATGAAGTATATTGGTACTGATGTCATGAAGTATGTTGATACTGATGTCATGAAGTATATTGGTACTGATGTCATGAAGTATGTTGGTACTGATGTCATGAAGTATGTTGGTACTGATGTCATGAAGTATGTTGGTACTGATGTCATGAAGTATATTGGTACTGATGTCATGAAGTATGTTGGTACTGATGTCATGAAGTATGTTGGTACTGATGTCATGAAGTATGTTGGTACTGATATCATGAAGTATGTTGGTACTGATGTCATGAAGTATATTGGTACTGATGTCATGAAGTATGTTGGTACTGATGTCATGAAGTATGTTGGTACTGATGTCATGAAGTATATTGGTACTGATGTCATGAAGTATGTTGGTACTGATGCCATGAAGTATATTGGTACTGATGTCATGAAGTATGTTGACACTGATGTCATGAAGTATATTGGTACTGATGTCATGAAGTATATTGGTACTGATGCCATGAAGTATATTGGTACTGATGTCATGAAGTATATTGGTACTGATGTCATGAAGAATGTTGACACTGATGTCATGAAGTATGTTGGTACTGATGTCATAAACCATGTTGGTACTGATGTCATGAAGTATATTGGCACTGATGTCATGAAGTATGTTTCAACAGATGTCATGAAGTATATTGGTACTGATGTCATGAAGTATATTGGTACTGATGTCATGAAGTATGTTTCAACAGATGTCATGAAGTATCTTTCAACAGATATCATGAACCATGTTGGTACTGATGTCATGAAGTATATTGGCACTGATGTCATGAAGTATGTTTCAACAGATGTCATGAAGTATATTGGTACTGATGTCATGAAGTATATTGGTACTGATGTCATGAAGTATGTTTCAACAGATGTCATGAAGTATGTTGGTACTGATGTCATCAAGTATATTGGTACAGATGTCATGAAGTATGTTTGCACTGATATCATGAAACATATTTGCACTAATGTCATAAACTGAAAACAATTCTGTTTTTAGAACTACTAAAAGCACACAGAAAAACAGACACAATCTACCTTTCCATCAAAATATCTTTATCATGGACAAAACATAACACAAGACGGTTGGAAAACAAAGCTGCCTATTAACATAGCAATGTATTCCTATTATAAAATGTTTGATGTGTCAGATCACTACAAATAAAGCTGATACACAACGGATCTCCCTCTTCTGGACTATAGATAGTGCTAGAAACCTAGTGAAAGCATTGTCGTAATACAAGAGAGTTCTAGTAGGAACATTGTCCTTTTACAAGAGAGTTCTAGTAGGAGCATTGTCCTGTTACATGAGAGTTCTAATAGGAACACTGTCTTGATACAAGAGAGTTCTAGTATGAGCATTGTCATGTTACACTGTTACAAGAGAGTTCTAGTAGGAGCATGGCCTGTTACACTGTTACAAGAGAGTTCTAGTAGGAGCATTGTCCTGTTACACTGTTACAAGAGAGCTCTAGTAGGAACATTGTCCTGTTACACGAGAGTTCTAATAGGAACACTGTCTTGATACAAGAGAGTTCTAGTAGGAGCATTGTCCTGTTACACTGTTACAAGAGAGTTCTAGTAGGAGCATTGTCCTGTTACACTGTTACAAGATAGTTCTAGTAGGAGCATTGTCCTGTTACACTGTTACAAGAGAGCTCTAGTAGGAACATGTCCTGTTACAAGAGAGTTCTAATAGGAAAACTGTCTTGATACAAGAGAGTTCTAGTAGGTGCATTGTCCTGTTACAAGACAGCTCCCGAGAGATTGTGAGAACTAACACTAGCCAACAACAAAAAACAGTCTCCATTGATATCGATTCTCATATTTAATTAAACAATGGATTTTAAACTATTAAAGATGTTAGAACACCTGGGCGTATATCCATCAGATCTAATTCTTTTATCAATGAAATATGCGTTTATTGGGTTATTTGCCAAGAATCTAGGCTTTTCTACCTAGTTCTTTTTCTTTTATTAACGTATGTTGGACAATATTTCATTAATTGTTAATAAATATTGCACATGCCTAGCGAAACATACAAGTCAAGTGGATGGAGTTTGAGATTGTTACAGCAAAACATAAAATGGTATTTTGATGATTCGACGTAATCAAAATATACAGTGTGAATATATGTCATCTATGGCTAATTTTCACTTCGTTGGTAACACATATTGACACACATGTCCATGGGTTAACAAGAAACAGACTGACTTCCATCTGTAAATGAAGGATTTAAAATAAGGAAGATGTAGAGAAGCTACTTTATGAATGCGTGCTGAAGACGGCAGTGATATTTATGACATTTCTTCTAAAGCGATTACAGAAACTCGGTACTAAATTTGATTCTAACAGAAATATCCACCAAATGTGGAGAATTAAACATATGTATTCCGCCGTAGACAAATGTGTCGGACCATTGGCGCAAATAAAACGGTGACACAACGCATTTCCATTCTCTTTACTACATCCTGCAGGAAATCTAGAAGGACCATGATACTGCTGCATGAAAATTCAGCAGGAGTTTGAGAATAAACGCTGAAGAAGAAGAAGAAGAAACATATGTTACAAAGGGGAGTATCAGAATTTTAGAAAGACTTAGTTGGGGGCATGGTAATAAAAATGTTAGGGAGACACTGGTTTATAAATGTATCGTGTTTCAGGTACTATCTATGTTCCTTCTAGCCGAACACAGTGCATGGGGCAGAAATCATAGCTCTCCAGTTCGAGCGATTTGATGCTATTGTATTTAATTCTTGTTTGTTGTTGAGACTCATAGTCATACCCTCTATGATTCTGTAAAATAAAAAGTCTCTCTTGGTCTTCCTCTTTTTATTTTGCCATCTGGTACCCATTTTAATGCTTGTGTTGGCAGCCTATTTTTTTCATTCTAAGTACATGTCCGATATAATTCCATCATTTTCTTTTTATTATTGTAGAAACATATTGCTGTTTGATGTCTTCTCTTGCAAGTTTGACTTGAATTCTTCCCGACCAATATTTAGGAGCCTTCTAAGACATTTATGTTCAAATTAGTTCAATTTATTCTTCAGCTACATTGTCATTTTCAAACTTTCACAACCATATTTCAACACGGATATCACATTGAAATTTAACAGTCGTTATTTGGTATGTTTACTTATTGTTTTTTATTTCCAGATATGTTTTTGGTGATGGAACGCATTTAATGCCAGTGCAATTCTGGTAGAGATCTCTGTTGTTGTATCTCCATCTTGTGTCATTTTTCTGCCTAAATAATAAAGTTATCAACTGTCTGATGTGTTTCTCCGTTGAGGGAGATTTTAGGGCTACAGTTAGTAAAATTCATAACCGTAGTCTTGGAAGTGTTGACCAGAAGATAATTTTTTTATGAAAGAGTGTAAAGTCAATTTAGCTTATTCTGTGCATTATCAGATGCAGGAACTTAATAACGTCAAGTTATCTGCCATTATCAGATGCAGGAACTTAATAACGTCAAGGCATCTGCCATTATCAGATACAGGAACTTAACGTCAAGTCATCTGCCATTATCAGATGCAGGAACTTAATAACGTCAAGTTATCTGCCATTATCAGATGCAGGAACTTAATAACATCAAGTCATCTGCCATTATCAGATGCAGGAACTTAATAACGTCAAGTCATCTACAATAGCAAGATCACTAAGAGTTATATCATCTGTTTATTTTTTATACCAAAATGTTCATTTCGGATGAAATTCAGCGCAAGTTCTACAGGTGCATATTTTCGACAAATGCAGAGGAGAGACAGCATCTATGATTCTGCAAGGATACAATAATGTTGGGTCACAACCAAAAGAGCTATTTCACAATAAGTCAGGTGAACTATTTGTTACTTTTATCGTTTGGTATTAAGGGCATGAGCCCATGCATCACTAGATCAGCAATCATCTTTTGGCGTTCCTGTAATTTCATTAGTTCCAGTTGCTTAATAAATATGTTTAGCATTATATCTGAGAATGTTCAGCATTGTATCTGAGAATGTTCAGCATTGTATCAGAGAATATGTCGCATTGTATCTGAGAATATGTCGCATTGTATCTGAGAATATGTCGCATTGTATCTGAGAATATGTCGCATTGTATCTGAGAATATGTCGCATTGTATCTGAGAATATGTCGCATTGTATCTGAGAATATGTCGCATTGTATCTGAGAATATGTCGCATTGTATCTGAGAATGTTCAGCATTATATCTGAGAATATGTAGCGTTGTATCTGAGAATGTTCAGCATTATATCTGAGAATATGTAGCGTTGTATCTGAGAATGTTCAGCATTATATCTGAGAATGTTCAGCATTGTATCTGAGAATATGTAGCATTGTATCTGAGAATGTTCAGCATTGTATCTGAGAATATGTAGCATTGTATCTGAGAATATTTAGCATTGTATCTGAGAATGTTCAGCATTATATCTGAGAATATGTAGCGTTGTATCTGAGAATGTTCAGCATTATATCTGAGAATATGTAGCGTTGTATCTGAGAATGTTCAGCATTATATCTGAGAATATGTAGCGTTGTATCTGAGAATGTTCAGCATTATATCTGAGAATGTTCAGCATTGTATCTGAGAATATGTAGCATTGTATCTGAGAATATGTAGCATTGTATCTGAGAATATGTCGCATTGTATCTGAGAATATGTCGCATTGTATCTGAGAATATGTAGCATTGTATCTGAGAATGTTCAGCATTATATCTGAGAATATGTAGCGTTGTATCTGAGAATGTTCAGCATTATATCTGAGAATATGTAGCGTTGTATCTGAGAATGTTCAGCATTATATCTGAGAATATGTAGCGTTGTATCTGAGAATGTTCAGCATTATATCTGAGAATATGTAGCGTTGTATCTGAGAATGTTCAGCATTGTATCTGAGAATATGTAGCATTGTATCTGAGAATATGTAGCATTGTATCTGAGAATATGTAGCATTGTATCTGAGAATATGTAGCATTGTATCTGAGAATGTTCAGCATTGTATCTGAGAATATGTAGCATTGTATCTGAGAATATGTAGCATTGTATCTGAGAATATGTAGCATTGTATCTGAGAATATGTAGCATTGTATCTGAGAATATGTAGCATTGTATCTGAGAATATGTAGCATTGTATCTGAGAATGTTCAGCATTGTATCTGAGAATATGTAGCATTGTATCTGAGAATATGTAGCATTGTATCTGAGAATATGTAGCATTGTATCTGAGAATGTTCAGCATTGTATCTGAGAATATGTAGCATTGTATCTGAGAATATGTAGCATTGTATCTGAGAATGTTCAGCATTGTATCTGAGAATATGTAGCATTGTATCTGAGAATATGTAGGATTGTATCTGAGAATATGTAGCATTGTATCTGAGAATATGTCGCATTGTATCTGAGAATATGTCGCATTGTATCTGAGAATGTTCAGCATTATATCTGAGAATATGTAGCATTGTATCTGAGAATGTTCAGCATTGTATCTGAGAATATGTAGCATTGTATCTGAGAATATGTAGGATTGTATCTGAGAATGTTCAGCATTGTATCTGAGAATGTTCAGCATTGTATCTGAGAATGTTCAGCATTGTATCTGAGAATATGTAGCATTGTATCTGAGAATATGTAGGATTGTATCTGAGAATATGTAGCATTGTATCTGAGAATATGTAGCATTGTATCTGAGAATATGTAGCATTGTATCTGAGAATATGTCGCATTGTATCTGAGAATGTTCAGCATTGTATCTGAGAATGTTCAGCATTGTATCTGAGAATGTTCAGCATTGTATCTGAGAATGTTCAGCATTGTATCTGAGAATGTTCAGTATTGTATCTGAGAATATGTAGCATTGTATCTGAGAATGTTCAGCATTGTATCTGAGAATATGTAGCATTGTATCTGAGAATATGTAGCATTGTATCTGAGAATGTTCAACATTGTATCTGAGAATATGTAGCATTGTATCTGAGAATGTTCAACATTGTATCTGAGAATGTTCAAAATTGTATCTGAGAATGTTCAACATTGTATCTGAGAATATGTAGCATTGTATCTGAGAATGTTCAACATTGTATCTGAGAATATGTAGCGTTGTATCTGAGAATATGTAGCATTGTATCTAAGAATGTTCAAAATTGTATCTGAGAATGTTCAACATTGTATCTGAGAATGTTCAACATTGTATCTAAGAATGTTCAAAATTGTATCTGAGAATATGTAGCATTGTATCTGAGAATATGTAGCATTGTATCTGAGAATATTTAGCATTATATCTGAGAATATGGACCATTGTATCTGAGAATGTTCAACATTGTATCTGAGAATATGTAGCATTGTATCTGAGAATATGTAGTGTTGTATCTGAGAATGTTCAACATTGTATCTGAGAATGTTCAACATTGTATCTGAGAATATGTAGCATTGTATCTGAGAATATGTAGTGTTGTATCTGAGAATGTTCAACATTGTATCTGAGAATGTTCAGCATTGTATCTGAGAATGTTCAGCATTGTATCTGAGAATATGTAGCATTGTATCTGAGAATATGTAGCACTATATCTGAGAATATTTAGCATGGTATCTGAGAATGTTCAGCATTGTATCTGAGAATATGTAGCATTATATCTGAGAATATTTAGCATTATATCTAAGAATGTTTAGCATCGTATCTGAGATTGAACTGAACAAAATTCAGAATTTTTGGAAATTGCTGCTACATCCGAGATACTTTTCAAAACATTACTAGCAGTGAGCCAAACACTATTTTTTCTGGTTTCGATTTGTGTTGATTAATCAATCCTGTGAGCAACATTTGTAGATCAATCCTGTGAGCAACATTTGTAGATCAATCAAGAAGGAGCACTACTCAAATGATGATCAGATTGCTGTTTTCAATTTTTAATATGGCATATTGGCATTGTCAGATGTACCTGAGTGTGTGGATAAGATATTCTTCTCACATACAGATTATAAGGAGAGTGAGACTGGGAGAAAAGCCCAAATAAAATACTGTTTGGTGTTGTCTTAAAACACAAAAACACAGGAAATGTTGCAACATTAAAAACATAATAGGAAATGTTGTTGCAACACATAAAACAACACAGGAAATATCATAACAATACAGGAAATGTCATTAAATCACACAAAAATGGAAAAAGACCATTTTTTTCTTAAGGTAAACCCTTACCCCTGACTGACACCATATTTACGACTCTGTATATATATATATATATATATATATATATATATATATATATATATATATATATATATATATATATATATATATATATATTTATCATAACGTGACATATTCTTTCCAGAACATTTTCTCTGCAATTGACCTGTACCCGACACTATCATGTGCCAATCGGCCTACCTCCTCCAATAATAGTCTTTGATGTCATTTGTCCATCTCCTGTTAGGTCTACCTCTATTTCTACTTCAGGAAACTCTTCTCTCTAATATTCGCCTTTCCATGCCATTGTGTCTTTATATATGTATGAAATATTTATGTTTTCTGTGTAAAATTGTACTCAGTAGCCATATCCTTCCTCTATATTACGGTAAACTCAAAACCTCACTATTCCGTATCTTTTATGTCTATATGCATATATATATATATATATATATATATATATATATATATATATATATATGAAATGCGCTTTTGTCTTCAGAATTGTAGTATTTCCAGAGTATTGAGTGGCAACGCTAGTACTACTACCAGTTCTCAAGCGTTATAACACATGTAAAACTGCATATTTCGGAAGGAATTACAATGTTCTTACTTTCTGAGGTTGTCAAATTTATACTATAAATGCTTGTGTTTTATATCTGTAAAACGCCTGTGAGTTGTCGGTGCCCTAAGGGCTAGCAAATAATAGCACAACTGTTACCTCTCATGCTTGTCGCTAGAGATAAGTTATAGGTCACATTGATCCAAAAACCACACTGAAGTAAATGTATCTGACTAAAAGGCGCATAAACCGCAATCAAGCATAATACAGCGTATTCCACTGTCTGAACTACATCCTGCTAGCATTGAGGAGTCTGAGAACGAACGCAGAAGAAGAATATATCCGTGAAACATTGTATGCGCTTAATGACGTGGTCATTCTCCCCCGTATCTGTAGTCTGAACAAGTATCACTCTACATTGTAAACTGCATACATTTTTTAAAACGTAATATTACAAGAACAGTCACCAATAAGATACATAACTTACCATTCATAGCTGTTGATTTCTACGTACATCAATAGTTGACAAAGACGTGGTGATATCTTATTGTAGAAACCGCCAAAACGTTAGAAATACTCTCAGGTATACAATCCTCTACGAACTCTGACCTGGAACTAGTATGGATAAAATGAAAACAAGACAAATGTATAGGAGTTATCCGAACTACGAGCCGAACGCTGTTTGCTCATACAAGTGTCTGAGGCTAGCGTGCGTGAGTAGTGAACGGTACAGCCAGCTGACATGTGCTTGCTCTACAACTACTACTAATGGCGCCATGTGTTTCAAGGAGCGTCATGTTTTATGGTAGCTCGTTCAATCATAAATACGAAAAGTTTTAGATTATATTTTATTTCTGTTTATTGCGAGTAAAAAAAAAACGTATTCAGAATATAACGATGGACGAGATCATATATAAACACGATATACATTGAATATTGAAATAAATGCAAGGACACACACGCACGAACACACATAAATATATACATACATACATACATACACAAAGAGAGAGAGAGAGAGAGAGAGAGAGAGAGTGAGTATATGATATCATTTGTCCGGAAAAAATAGCACAGTGCGCACTTATAGAATGATTCACTAAGAACATACGCATACACACACGCACACACACAAATACACATTGCATGATACAATAACAGCAGACACGCGAGCACACACACACACATCATCATTAAATGCATAACCCTTCAGGGTCGAAGGAGTGTCACTCTGGAAACACTAGCACAAAAATTTCGCCGTGCCTCTCTGTTATCAGTTCTTTGAGTGCGGAGAATCTGAATACTGCCCAGTCTTTAATATTGTCAATCCATACTTTCCTCTGACCTTCTCTTCTTCTAACTCCCTCAACTGTTCCCTGCAAGATATTTTTGGAAAGAGCATACCTTATAACGTGTCCAAACCATAGAAGTTTGCTACGCCTCACCACTGCCGTGATATGTTCTTGTTGATCTGCACGAGTATTTATTTTGCTTCACATATTTATGTTGTTTTTGTGTTCTGTATAATAGATACGTAATATACATACGTAATCTGTAGCATTAGTTTTCAAAAGTCTGTATTCTCCTCTCCATTTCTGCTGTAATTGTCTAGCTCTCACAACGGTACAATAGAATAAGTATTATTAGAGATTTATATAGGGTTATTTTCACTGCTGTACTTATTCTGCTATTCCATATGATATTTAAATTGGATATTGCAGCCGATATTATTTCAAGTCTAGTCTTTATTTCTTTGCTTCCATCGCTGTTCATACAAGATCATAAGTATTCCAAGGTATCAACGTCTTCAAGTTTCTATCCATTGACCCAGATGTTAAGAGGAGTCGTGTTCTCATCTTGTGGTTGTCATTATTTTGATTTAATCCATGTTTATTTTCAAACCATAAACTGTGCATGGTTTTTTTTCAAATTTAGAAGTCCTTGAATATCTTTCTCGCCACCAGCAATAAGATCAATGTCATCTTCAAATTTCAAGTTGTACAGAGGACGGCCATCAATTGAGACTGATGGTTCTGTAGTGTCTCTTGCAAGAAGTGTTCCACGAATATATTGAAAAACACTGGTGATAATATGCATCCTTGTTGAAACCCCGCCATTTGTTTTGTAAAAAGGTTCCAATACATTAATTAGAACAGCAGTACAGGTTGCTACTTTGTAAAGTGCTTCATTGATTTCTAGTATACTTATGTCAAAATGATATTTTCTCATAAGCTTCAGTAATCCTTCTTGTCATACTCGATCGAATGCTTTAGTGAAATCGATAAAGATGTGATAGATTTCGTGCTGATGTTGTAGATGTTTCTCAATGATTATTCTGATGTTGAAAATATGTTCTATAGAACTTCTGTATTTTAAAAACCTGCTAATTCTTCAGCTAGTATTTCTTCTGATATTTCTTTTTCAATCTATTTAGTAAAATCGTTAACATCACTTTGGTTGGATATAAGACTAATAGTTCTATAGTGCTTGCACTATTTTAAATTCCCATTTGGGCATTAATAAGCCATTTTTTGGTTTTAAATCATCATCAAGTTCCATCTCCGCAACCACGGTTGGCTGCAACAGACCTCCCAACATCATCCGGTGTCTCTTGTTTTGGTGGTGCACTCTGCTAGATTGTAACCTGTCTATGATGTTCTCCCTATTCTTCTATATATCCACATCTCAAGGACATCAATTCGTTCTTTCAATTATTTGTTTTTTTCCATGTTTCTGAGCCATACATTAATATAAAATACATGTAACATTTTATAATTCTCTTGTTAACTTGTTTGTAATTTGTTAGATGTTAATATTTTTCTCATGCCATTGAAAGTACATTTAGCCATACTTATTCTTATTTGTCCTCAGACTACCATGGATTAAAAAATATCACCAATGTAGCCATCCTGATGGAAATGAATGAAAAAGAAAACTGTCTAAACAACATGGAAAATTGCAATATTTTGGCCATATCAAACGCCATGACAGCCTAGAGAAGACCATAATAGAAGGATGTTGAGAGGGAGACGAACATTAGCCAGACGAAGAAGACGATGGACGAAAGACATAAAAGATCACCTGAACATGACAATAACAGAAGTAGGAAGACTGGCTCAAAATCGACAAAAGTTTTGTAATATGAAGGGTTGTGATGACTGCTACATTCTGTTCAAGATATGCTACCCGATGATGATGATTGCACAGAGAGATTCCGGGGATATCACGTGTTCGATTGCACTGAGAGATGCCGCGGGCATCACTCGTCTGATTGCAGTCTATTCTCATTGCATTTCTCGCCTTTACAGTAACGGACGCGATCCCTAAAAGTGTTGGCCAGATACAGTACTACAGCAATGAAGTGTCGGTGTTTAGTGTGTGCTCCAAGTAGGTACTTTTAGAATCTTGGTTATATACACAATATTTCTACAAGAGCAATGCAAAACTTTTTTGCAGTCAGTATTAAAAATTCGAAAATGAATTGTTTGTATTGTTTTCATGTGACGTATTTTTTCAAGAACGTAGTATAATCTTCCTTGTGACTCTCCTGAAATCCCCGAAGTCTCTGGCAAGTTATTCAGCTTCCACTAGCGATATTTTGTTTATGGCCGTCTGATAAATTCGATAATGATTTGGTTGTGACCGAATGAGAATTTCGAAAATCATGTGTATGTTATCGTACGATAAATTTGAAAATGGTTTGTGTATGTTTGCGATCGTATGTAGCTGTCCCACAATGGAAACGAATGCGAAAATGTCACCTGCCATTCATTTCATAAGAAAAGGCTAACATTTTGGGTATGGGTCGACTGTCAAATTCCTTTGAGGCTAAGGCGACCCGATGACATAATCTGGATATTTTGTCCGAAAGGCATAGCTGTCGCAGCAAAGTTGTAAACCATGACACAACAGATATCCAGATTACATTCTACTAATCTGCAGGAACGAAAGGAAAAGCAGATGACTAAAATGTTGATTTTGAAAATGCAGATTGGAAAGCCAGAACTTCAAAACAGAGTGAAACTGATAGTGATGTCCGACATAAGCTGACATGACAGATTGTGCACGTGAGACAATCTCAATGGAGACTAGTATTACCTGCATTATGTGACTATCTAGGTATGTTCCTTCAGAGCCGAATACGGTGTATATGGCAGACACTAGAACACTCCAGTTTGAACGATGTGATGCTACTCTGTGTAAATTTTGCATGTTTTTGAGACCCATATTTATTGGTTTTTATGTGAAATGTCTCTCTTGGTCTTTCTCTTTTACTTTTGTCATATGGCACACATTTTTATGCTTGTAGTGGCAGTTTGTTTTCATTAATTCTAAATACATATCCGATATGTCCATCGTTTTCTTCCTGTTATTGTAGAAACATATTGCAGTTTGCTGTCTTCTCTTACTTGTTTTACTTGAATTCTTCTCAATCAATATTTAAGACCTCTAAAACATTTATTTTCAAATGAATTTAATTTCTTCTCGAGTTCTTTTGTTATCTTCAAACTTTCGCAATCTTATGATCATGCGAGTATTATATTGGAGATGCACATTATCGGACTACATGGCAAAAAAAGAAAATAATATGACATGTTGTGTCCTGAACAGAAACTTTCAATATTTCCGATAATCATACAACAACAATATTGGTAATCTTCAAATAACCAAATTGAACTTTATGATTTAACAAGCGGAACGTCATAAAAAATAGACGAACATTTTGATTAGGAAACATGTGAAGAAGACGAATTTCCTGTATGAAAATCCACAACGTTGCTGGCAAACAGAGTAAAGTCCCTTGACCTCTTGAACAGCGAGTGTGAGTTGCATTCTATTGTTTTAAAGAAAAATCATCATCATCATCATGTGACATATTCTTTCCATAACGTGGTCTTTCTTATGGATTCTCTGAACACTCCGCGATTCTACGCTAGTTTACCTGCCGCAGATAGAGACATGTTTAAGCAATCTGATATATCACAGCACTGCGTCGATTTTGGTGGCATCTTCCCCTGTTTCCGTTAACTCTGACGCTATTAATCTTTCCATGGTCTTATGTCTCTATATTATCCCCCCCCCTCCCCAAACAAAAAAAACAACACAGTTTTCATGTAAAGGAAACAGTCTTCTTCGACGTTTAATGATCTTAAGATTTCTTAATTTGTCTTATTAGCTGTCCCAGGTATACGTAACATCATTATGTAGCATCTCATTTTGAAAGCTATTGTTTTATTTAATATCCATGTATTATATTACAATGTATATATGTTACAAAGTATATGCACAACCCTATATTGTCAATTGAAAATACGCATGTTCTGATCATACATAATTTGGATATGCTACTGGTACGTTGCCAAAGATTTTTCATTTGTGCACGTTTTAATGTCGTCATTGCAATTCTTCCTTTGATGTCGACAACACAGTATTCAGAACTATTTATTTTGCGTGCCCAAATACTGGAAAAGAACAATACTAGCTGTATATTTAAATAACAGTAAGGCCCATATAGCTGACTTTTGTTTTATTAGAAATAGTAAGAATTATTATTGTATAATTAGTTGCTACGTTCCTTTAAAACTAATGCTTCAAGTTAAACTGTATAAAATTTTGGGACCACAAGTATTTCAAACGTCTGCTAGCTAGCTTACTTTAAGCTGTAGTCTGCTGTTAATAATGTTAGTAAGAAACAGGTATGAATGAAAACGAGCCCTCTGACATATCTCAAGCTTTGAAACACTGTCCACATTAGCATAATTATAAAACACTTAACCACTCAGGGTAGTAGGAGGAAGGGAGCACTCTGACAGCATCAACACAAAAATTCTACCATGCCTCTGTTCTCTGCTCAAATTTAAGTGTGGAGAGTCGTAATCATGTCAAGCCTTTACTATTATTATACACTTTATTTCGCCAACATCATTCTTTTTCTTCTTTTACCTTCAGATATTCCCTGCAGGATAGGTGTGAAATGGGAATCATGCCACATAACATAATCAAACCACACAAGTTTCCAATATTTCGTCAATGTCATGAGATGTTCCTGTTGAACTGCACGAGTGTTTATTTTGTTTATCGCGTATTTGTTGGTTTTATGTTCTGTTTAATGGATGCACAATTTTCATCTATAACACATAGTTTCAGAAGCCTGTATTCTCCTCTACATTTCCACTGCAGCTGCACATGTGCACACAAGAATATGTATTATTAGAGATTTATATAGGTTGATATTCAATGATTCAGCTCTTACACATGGTATTTAATCTGGACATTGTAGCCGAGAATATTTCAAGTCTACTATTTATTTCTTTATTAGTGCTTCCATCGCTGCTCATATAAGACCATAAGTATATAAAGGAATCAACGGTTCTTATTTGTAACGCCTATCCTTTATTAATTTTAATGTAAATTAATTTGGGGTTAGGGTTATGGTTAGTTATGTAGAACAATACCTCTCCTAACCCAAACCATAAACATAACCCTAAAAATTGTAATAGTTATATAATAATAATTGACAAATATAAATTGGCAATTATTGCCAAGAGAAATAATTAAATTAACAATTATATGGGGGCGGGGGTGCGTTCCAAACCAGAACCGAGTCAATTTCTTCTATTCTAGTTTCTGTACATTCGTAAATATATTAACATCAATCATTTTATCATCCTTTTTTATGCCATTAATTTACTTTTCCCAATGTCTATTAAATTATCATACGTATTACCAGTGGTTTTCGAGTTTAATAGTACGCTTTTTGTTGTCACTGCTATTCATAAGATCGATGTTGAACACAAACCATACGTTGAGTAGAGGGGAGGGGGTGATAGACATTGTAGTTTAAAGGTTCTGTAGTGTCTCTTGCAATATTTGTTCCAACAATAAATTTAATACCGATCGTGATAAAATGCAGTGGTTGAACCAATGCATAATTTTCGAAAAACACCCCAATATCATTGCCAATTAAACAGCACTAGTTTCTAATTTGTATATTGCTTTGTACCAATGATTTATATTATTTTTCAGTCACAGTGTATATTTCTCATAATTCTCCATTACCTTACACTCGATCAAAGTGTTTGGTGAAATGGATAAATTTTACTTGCTTGCCATACTCGATCGATCGATACTTTGATGTAAGATCGAATTGTTTGATGAATTGGATAAGAATTTGGTGAAATAGATATGAATTTAGTGAAATGGTTAAGAATTATGATATATTTCATGTTAATGCTATAGGTAAAATTATATTTGACAATCTAACACTTTCTGTTTCAACAAAATCTATTGATTAACGGTAGCAATTTCATAAACTTAATAATCACTACATTGTCGCATTTAATAGAGTATATGTACAAAGTATATGCAAAAAAGTAAAGTTAACTCATTTCATTTGTTAACTGCCGTAGCGGTGTGCCGTAAAAATGTAATCGAAAATTTGACAAGAGCAGTCCAAATAAGAAATCCCTGGCACAATAGCATACCCAGTTAATCTATTAAAGTTTGTAAAGACATTGTGGTAAAACGGCTGCAAAGAATATTCACAATATCGTGAAAAGAAAGGGAAGTTCCAGAGGACTGGCAAAAGTCAGTAATCATGTCATTGTAGAAAAACAAGGGCAACACAAGAGAATGCGAAACATGCCGAATCATCTCGCTATTAAGCCACACCGGGAAAATATATGCAAAGATAATAGAAAAACCTGCAAGATACACTGTCGAACCACAATTGGGTCCCATGTCAATTTGGCTTCAGAAGAAAGGTTTGTTGCACAGTCCCCGCTGTTCACGCTGAGGAAAATGAGTGAGAAAGCAATAGAATACAACAACAAACTAAACGCAATATTTATAGATCTAAAGAAAGCGTTTATAAATCTAAAGAGAGCCAACAAAAACGTACTATTGGAAACTCTAGAAATGTATTGTATCAAAGTACAACTGTTAGAAAGTATACGAGTTTGTATAAAACTGCAAGTGCATGGTACGAGCATCAGATTACAGACGCATTTGAGACAAAACTGGTAGTGTGTCAGGATTAGTGCTCTCACTCTTGATTTCAATATACACATATTTAGAATAATAAAGGAAGCCAAAAGTACAGAGGGCAATATCAACGAGTCTGAGCAAAATAACTCAGAGCAACTAAACAATGAACCAAATGAACTGCTTTTCTCAGACGACCAGAGCCTCATGTACGAAAACCAAGAACAACTGCAGAATCATTTTATTTCACCATATATAATATGTAGAAAATACAACACGAAAATCAATACACAAAAGACGGAAACTATGAAAATATGCAGAACACCATGCCCACTAAACATACAGATAGACAACATAGGAATAAAACAAGTATCTGAGAGGAAACTTAGAGACGAGATGTCAAAAGGTAAATGCAGTGGCATAACAACTGTCACCACTACTTCTTCACCCCAAGATCGAGAAGGAAATCAAAGACAAATGATGAACAGTATACTCCTACCTACAAATGTGTCTTACCTCGTTTCTATCATCTTCACATTACAGAAGGATAATGACGTGAGATGAAATGCTTGAGGTAAACTGCAAGTGTCACCAGGCTTGATAGATTACGAAATGAAGACAGCAGGGAAAGAAGAGATATAACACCTTGCAAAAGTTGTAAAAACGAACATTTTAGAGGTCGGAGAAGAATGAAGATCAACCAGTAGAGGACCGATATTGTCAGCAGAAATATACTGGCGGATATACTCGGGGAGAAATTGGAACAACAATTGGACGTGTTCAGTTTGCAATGATGATGATCCGACGACTGCTATTTTATTTACTTATTAATTATAGAAACGTACAGAATGACATCTTCAAAGATAAATAACCATCATATAAAAAAGGAAGTTAGCCAAATTCATCGCACAAAATGTGCAATAAATTGTATCACAATGAATGTACATTGCACGTTTGTTGAGATTATAGTTTATGATTATATACATATATTTGTGAATACTTCATTTTAGCTTGTAATAAAGGATCTATTCACATGAATATGAAAGCACATGCCAAATCAGCATTTCAAAAGATGTTACACATTCTATGTAATGGAGCAGTGTCAAAGCATAAGTAAATTCGAGTGCTATGTTGGTATATTGAAACAATTTTTCTTTATGGATGTGAAGCATGGACGGTAAAGAGTTCAAGATGATATGGAGACAACTAAGATATGGTGTTTGAGAAGAATGATGAACATTCCATTAACAGCCAATAAAACTAATGTAGAAGTTCTCAGATACTAAGAAGTAAAAAGACAATATATAACAAAAAGCAAAAATTAGAAGCAGGTAGTCAAGATTGTTAGGGAATGTGATGACAATAGCGTAACTTGAACATTTAGCAAACACTTGAAGGATCACGGGGAGAAGAGACAGGAAGACAAAGAGAGAAATTTCTGGATGGATTGCCACTGTAACACAATAAAATCTCACGAACTGAGCATATTTAGAATACAAGAGACAGAGTTGTGGAGAAACATGGTCGCCTGCGCCACTCGTCATGGCGTGTGTTGAGACTTCATTTATTGCCTATAACAAAAGATAGTGACACGTAGGATGAAAGTACTATCGCACGGTGTAGACATGAGTTGAAAATAGCCTTTCTCATTATATAGATCGTGTATATATATTTGTAAATTCATTTGCGGAAAATTCAGTTTTGGCTTATAATAAAGGACACAGTTACATGTATCTACACCGTTATTATATGCGATTATTTTGCTGTATGTAATTATTATTGTAATACCTCCCTTTAGCCAGCGACATGAGTTCACGTCTACACGATAGCCTTCTTTCGGGATTTTCCGTTAGTTACCGGACCTTTATAACCGACGGTCACGATTATACAGAATATAAAACCTATATACGAAAGTAACATAATAAATGTTCTTGCATGTCAATAACAACATCACGGGAATTTATGTTATAAAACACGATTCCCTTCCCAAATCTATTCTTCACTGAACAGTCGATGAAGAAGAGAGGGACACAAGAAAGTATATATTGATAATATTAAAAACTGGACAGGATTAAGATTCTCTACACTTAAACAAGGAACTGAGAACAGAGAGCAATGACGGGATTTGTATGTTGATGTTTTCAGAGTGGCGTCCCTACGATCTTGAATGGTTATGGGTTGAATGTAAATATTTGTATGTGATGTCATTATAGAGCATCATAAAGTGATACTGTAACACACATTGAAACTCTTCAGTGGGTAAAGAACACTTCTGCTGCTTATAAAATATGGTGTTTTTTTTTTAATTTCTAGGCTTTCACATCTTGTATAAACCGTGTATACATAAAGCCAGGATGAAGTTAGCTATCCTGAGAAAACTACGTGGAACACCATGGGGAGCCAGTGTGAATATATTCCGTAAAGTTTACTAGCAAAGCATAAGACCACACCTGGAATATGGTTCCGCTGTGCGGTCTCCTGCATCAAACACCACATTACCGGATCTAGATAAAATATACAACCAAGCACTTACGATAATGTTGGGAAAAATTAAATCAACACCCATAGTCGAGATGCACAAAATGTAGAGAACGAATACACTTGGCGAACGAAGGGACACAAAGGTAATAATACAAGCAGAAAAGTTTCAACGTATTCTAAGTCATCCAATGAAGGAAAGATTTTAAAATCTAGCAAGGGGGTGACTGAAAATAAGCAGCTTTATCCACCAAGCTAAACGACTCCGTAGTCAACCACAGACATTATTGAAGTAGACATCACATCAAGGTCTATGACAGAACAAATCCCTTGGAGTGAAAGGCATGGAAGACAAATATACATTCAGACCCACGTGAAAGGAATACTAAGCAAGGACGAACAGAACAGTGTGCAGCGAAGGACAGTCGCCATCTGGTTCGTGGACGATGAATATCCACAAGACG
Source organism: Meghimatium bilineatum (assembly GCA_034231615.1). Taxonomy (NCBI): domain Eukaryota; kingdom Metazoa; phylum Mollusca; class Gastropoda; order Stylommatophora; family Philomycidae; genus Meghimatium; species Meghimatium bilineatum. The sequence continues at coordinate 51,357,010 of CM067300.1, forward strand.
TATATGGGTCAGAGTATACACAGATGGGTCAGAACAGAATGCAGTGAGGAATGAAGGTGCAAGGTTTATATATAGAATATCCACACAAGCCTAGAGATATGATCAGAACACCAACATGGATATTTTGAAATAATTATGATGCAGAAATCCAGGCACTTATAGTGGCAACTGAAACACTGCTGAACTCCAACCCTGGCCCACAGCTCGTGGTATTCCTGGCAGATGCACGGTCAGTTCTTCAATCAACTCTCCAGTCTGAAAAACTAACATAATTACAAAAACTACTTAATGAACTGTTTTACCAGTACAGTGTAATCATGCAGTGGATACCCTCTTACTGAGGTATACCAGGAAATGAAAAAGCAGACCAATAGGCTAAGGAAGGTGCTACCGAAGACCAACCAGATGTACCAATCATCTACCATCAGAAAAAAACTAATCTGACTAGTATAATGGCCACATACAGCTGGACTCGGTTATTCTGACTAGTACAACGACCACATACAATTGGACGTGGTTAGAGTTACCGGTACAATGACCACATATAGCTGTTATAGGAGATCAGGTGTAAGTGACGTGAAGTATTACTGACGTAAAGAGACCTGCCAGAATTCTAATTGCTCTTGAAACATGCAATCCCTTAAATCAGCGAATCAAGCACATTTTGTTTAGTGTGATCGAATGGATAATAGAAAATCGATGCAAATTGCTTTCGAATGATAAGCAGAGGCTGTAACCATCATAATATTTCAGAGCCCACATGCAACATCTTTAGGAAAACAACACGGGAGAGCAAATTTAAAATTGAAGCTATTAGAGGTCCATAAATTACGTCAACGATTTTGAACACATTTTGACCATCTCCAAACCCCATGTCTAGAATTCGGTCAAGAAACAATGTTACTACGTCGAATATTTTCCCTCCAAAAACGAACTGAAAAGAAAAAGAAAATAATAACTACTTTATCATTTTGACATCCAACACAACCCAATAAAATGCTGTACAACCCAATGGTATATGAGATACATCCAATGTAATGTGGAATAAAGCAATGTAATATGGATAACGCAATGTAATATGGGATAACGCAATGTAATATGGATAACGCAATGTAATATGGATAACGCAATGTAATATGGGATAACGCAATGTAATATGGGATAACGCAATGTAATATGGGATAACGCAATGGATTGTGTGCTTTTCTACTTCAATCAGAGCCGTAGTTATGTCTGCACAAGTGGAGAGTTTGCCTAAATAAAAAGGTTACAACGATCCAGTTCTAGTAGTTAATAGTGAGCTTGCTTTCTATCACCAGGTTACAGCGTGTCAGGTTCTAGCCTAGTTAATAGTGAGCTTGCTTTCTATCACCAGGTTACAGCGTGTCAGGTTCTAGCCTAGTTGATAGTGAGCTTGCTTTCTATCACCAGGTTACAGCGTGTCGGGTTCTAGCCTAGTTAATAGTGAGCTTGCTTTCTATCACCAGGTTACAGCGTGTCGGGTTCTAGCCTAGTTAATAGTGAGCTTGCTTTCTATCACCAGGTTACAGCGTGTCAGGTTCTAGCCTAGTTGATAGTGAGCTTGCTTTCTATCACCAGGTTACAGCGTGTCGGGTTCTAGCCTAGTTAATAGTGAGCTTGCTTTCTATCACCAGGTTACAGCGTGTCGGGTTCTAGCCTAGTTAATAGTGAGCTTGCTTTCTATCACCAGGTTACAGCGTGTCAGGTTCTAGCCTAGTTAATAGTGAGCTTGCTTTCTATCACCAGGTTACAGCGTGTCAGGTTCTAGCCTAGTTGATAGTGAGCTTGCTTTCTATCACCAGGTTACAGCGTGTCGGGTTCTAGCCTAGTTAATAGTGAGCTTGCTTTCTATCACCAGGTTACAGCGTGTCGGGTTCTAGCCTAGTTAATAGTGAGCTTGCTTTCTATCACCAGGTTACAGCGTGTCAGGTTCTAGCCTAGTTGATAGTGAGCTTGCTTTCTATCACCAGGTTACAGCGTGTCGGGTTCTAGCCTAGTTAATAGTGAGCTTGCTTTCTATCACCAGGTTACAGCGTGTCGGGTTCTAGCCTAGTTAATAGTGAGCTTGCTTTCTATCACCAGGTTACAGCGTGTCAGGTTCTAGCCTAGTTAATAGTGAGCTTGCTTTCTATCACCAGGTTACAGCGTGTCAGGTTCTAGCCTAGTTGATAGTGAGCTTGCTTTCTATCACCAGGTTACAGCGTGTCGGGTTCTAGCCTAGTTAATAGTGAGCTTGCTTTCTATCACCAGGTTACAGCGTGTCGGGTTCTAGCCTAGTTAATAGTGAGCTTGCTTTCTATCACCAGGTTACAGCGTGTCAGGTTCTAGCCTAGTTGATAGTGAGCTTGCTTTCTATCACCAGGTTACACCGTGTCGGGTTCTAGCGTACTATCCTAGTTGGTAGGGAGCTTGTTTTCTATCACTGGGTTACAGCGTGCCAGGTTCTAGCCTAGTTGATACTGAGCTTGTTTACTATCACCGGGTTATAGCGGTGATACAGTGCATGAGAAGTTATTGTTGTAGAGTTGAGCTGACATAATTTTCATAATGTAAAGAACATTATGACCAATTATGAGTCTGTCACAGTTGTTATTACTATTGTGGAGAGACGAACTGTCAGAATTTCCATATATTATATTGAGTCTTATGACGAATCAAGAAGCTGTCATAGAATTGTTGAGGTAGAGAGAGAGAGAGAGAGAGAGAGAGAGAGAGAGAGAGAGAGAGAAGGATAGAGAGAGATTGTTGACATATCTTCAAGTTTGATTAAGAAATAGTGCAATTTGGCATTTCCTGAGCTCAGGGGTAATACATGTAATCATTTTAAATCATTATGTTCTTGATTAGAAAACTGGCCTCACATCACGTGGGGCATTCCCATAAGTGCTCCGCCCTCTGTTCCAGCAACCATTCGACTCGATGGTGTTTCGAATCCAATGCCGCCGAAACGGACTTCGATATCATGGCACAACTATGGCCCTTGCGACAGGTTTCTTTGTTTTTCTGTCCACCCACGCCGTGCCTGTAACTAGTTCAAGCACAACATCGGCCTGTCGGAACAACATGGTAACTGTTATCGATGGTTACGACTACGGGATTGTATAGATGACGTGCCATGAAGCTTCTATAAGAAGATAGCCTCAATATAACAGCATGTCATCTACTAAGGTTTTCTGTTGCATAGTTGGTTTGTCTAGTGAGCCATTTGTGAGACCCACAGACACAACCGCATGCGCAAAAATATTGCGTAGGGAATTAGTAAAAATGGCGTGGCAAGGATTTGATCCATGGGTCTTAGTTTGATCACATCTGATTTAAAATAATGGGGGTAATGATTCAGTGATCTGGTACATTTGACGTTTTTACAAGAATTAAAGCTATAATAATTGACATTTCTCTAAAGTCTGTCCCTACAATGTATTACAGACATCAAGATAGTTACAAGAGTATAGACCACATTAACATCTTGATTTTGCGCTGTATAGCAAACATCAAGAAAGGTGCTCGAACACAGAGCTCAATAACAACGTGTATAAGAAACATCAAGAAAGTTGCGAGAACACAGCTCTCACTAACAGGTTGTCTTTGCACTTGATTAAAAACATCAAAACAGCTGCACGAACAGTGAGCTCAATAACAACGTGCACTTGAGTCCACTAAAGCAGAACGTGTGTAGCTTTGTTTAGATTGAAATCTGAGACAGGTAAAGCGATGCAATAGCTAGAGTGAGAGATATTCTTTGGTCTCATTGCATGAAACAATGGTCTGATAATCAGAAATTTCTCGTTCACAAAAAGGAGGATATTGAGAATAAAGAATAAAAATAGTTTACGTTGAGCCGAAATTTGAGCTAGACAGACATATCACAGTAACAACAATATTTATTATAGCTAGGAAGACATCTTCTAATGACAACATTATCTAGACAGACAATTAACAGTGACAACATTATCTAGACAGACAATTAACAGTGACAACATTATCTAGACAGACAATTAACAGTGACAGCATTATCTAGACAGACAATTAACAGTTACAACATTATCTAGACAGACAATTAACAGTGACAACATTATCTAGACAGACAATTAACAGTGACAACAGTATAATTAGCTGGCAGGCATCTAACAGCGAAAATAAAATGATCAGCTAGGCAGACATCTTCCGATGGCAATATTAGCTAGTCAGACATCTCACTGGACAACATTAGCTACGCAGACATCTCTTGGAGGCACAATTATCTAGGTAGACATATTCCAATGACAACACTAGCAAGGCAGACATCTTCCAGTGACAAGATTAGCTAAGCAGACATCTTCCAATGACAACACTAGCTAGGCAGACATCTTCCAATGAAAAGATTAGCTAGGCAGACATCGCACAGTGAAAACATTATCTAGTCTCACTATTCTTATGCAGACGCAGATTTGTTGGGCAGGTTATCTGGTACGTTTACCAAAATCAGCGCTTGTAAAAAATGCTTCTCTATGGTGAGCTGGAGAAGAGTTCACGATCTCAGGGTGGCCAAAAGAAGAGCTAGAAGGACTTATTAAAGTTCTCACTGAAAGCCTTTGAAATACACTAAGATACATGGGAAGAACTTGCTCAAAATTGATCTACACAGCCGTCTTCAGTAGTACAGGTCGTATCAAGGTGTGATAAGAGAGCAGATTCAGTAGTACAGGTCGTATCAAGGTGTGATAAGAGAGCAGATTCAGTAGCTCAACAGCGGAGAGTATATAGAAAGTCACGGTAGACCAACAAACGTATACAGTGGTAATTCTATGCCCTAACTGTCCACTGACATCTGCGACTCGAATAGAGCTTATTAAACTTCTACAAATTCATAGGCAAGAACGTAATTTCAAAAGTTGATGTAACAAATGTCCATCATCATTTGTGATGGACGAATAACATGTTTAGTAGCCAATTTTGCTATTGATATCATGTTGTTTAGTATCCAATTTTGATCGTCTTGATATCAAGTTTTTAAAGAGCAAACTGTGGTCTTGTTATTCTGTTGTGTAGTAGCCAACTGTGGTCTTGTTATTCTGTTGTGTAGTAGCCAACTGTGGTCTTGTTATTCTGTTGTGTATTAGCCAACTGTGGTCTTGTTATAACGTTGTTTAGGGGCCAACTGTCCTCGAGGTTTAATGATCTTAACACTCCTTGGTTTCAATAAATAATCCCAAGCTGTAAACCCCTATCATCCGATGCGATTCCATTTATACATACTTAGATGCATATTTATTATTAGACGTGAAGCTAGTGTTGCCCCAGCGTGCAGCATGCACACCCTAGCAATGACAAAATATCTCGTCATGTTGACTGGGTTGCATCCATGTTATATTGACTGGGTCAATCACATGAGCTTTTTACACATTCCTGACATTACCTTACAGTAGAAATTGATAGCTGAGACTTCTGGTTCCAGAGCGAATTATTTTCCACTAAACTACTGTAGCTGTCACGTTTCTACATTAGTACAACTTCCTGTTAAGACTACATCGTTACAATTACACTGTTACAATCTACTGCAACGATTATACTGCTACAACTGCAGGTAAAATTTGAAAAATGGTTATTAAGTTTTGCTAATCATTGGTAATGCACATGGTAACGCAAAAATCGACGTTTCGACATAAATACCTTTTTTCACGATCACATAATTTTACGTTAACGTCAAGGTTATATGGGATAAATCCCATAAATTGAAATGAGGATGAATGATGTAAACTATACAACATGCTACTACTATACAATTATACTCTACACTCTACAACACATAGCGATGTTGATATAATATTACTACACATCCACGTACCAGACATCAAACATAATTTCATGTGGTTCTAAATGAACACGCATTACATTATTGATATTTTTTGTCTATCGGATGAAATCGACATCAAAGAAAAACATGGTTCTGAAAATAGAGCTGTCCACTGTGGTTATACCAGACAGCGAGCGCTATTATCACAACTGCAATCACAGGCACGTGTGCGGAGCTGTTACTAGGCCTTATACTGTGACTTATCCTACTAGGAGCACGAAGAATCCAAGAACGATCAAAGACCTTGTTTTCATTACCGTTATTTCAGTGTCGCTAAAATGGTTGCTATAGCAACCACCGTAAGCTGCACAGTTGTCTTCCTGCTTTGGTCTCATGAAATTGTTGATTATGTGTATGTGTGTGAGTGTTTGACAACATGAGAGTTTTTGCATGTGTATGTGTGTGAGAGAAAGAGATAGTTTTGTATTTGATAGAATTTAACGTATTTCTGTCAAAACGTGTTTTTTCCAACGCACGTGCGTGCGCGCGCGCGCGTTTGTGTGTGTGTGTGTGAGAGAGAGAGATCGAGAGAGAGAGAAAGAGATAGTTTTGTATTTGATTGGATTCAAATTATTTCTGTCGAAACGTGTTTTTACCAACACGTGTGTGTGTGTGTGTGTGTGTGAGCGTGTATAAAAAGGTCTGGGTGTCTTCTTGCTTATGTGTGTATGTGTGTCTGTGAGATTCAAAGGAGTAGCGAATTGACTTACGTTTGGTTAAGTAGCATGTACTTCGTATAGGGAGGTGCGTATTTTCAACCGCTGACGTTTAGTCCAGTTTTGTTGTATCAGGCTTTAACCATCAAAAAATAGTGGAAGCCGTGGCTCTGGTAATCCGGTCACTACATTTCAACACCTGCAAACGTTGACTTATATGAGCAGTTGCAGGCGATATTGTATGACAGTGAGATTTCGATAAAATAGTTGATTAAATGCAAGAGGGCAACACAGTGAAAAAATAGTTGCGACAAGCAAGATTAAATGCAAGGAATAGACTGATGTGTAAGCCATTGGCGCAAATAAAACGGTGACACAACGCATTTCCATTCTCTGGACTGCATCCTGCTGGAGATCTAGTAGTACTGCTACAGGAGAGATTCAGCAGGAGTTTGAGAATGAAAGCTGACGAAGAAGAAAAATGCAAGAGATATAGAAGACGAAAACGTGAGAAAATTGTACTAATTTAACATATGGAGAGTTAGCAAAGTTCCTGATACACGATGCGGAAGAAAGAGTTGTGGAGATTCATAATCCCCCATTCCAGTCGGCACTTCACTTGATCGGGATAACATCCCAAAGAAAAAATCTCTTAACTTTATTTCAATCCTAGCCGAAACGATTGTAGAATTATTCTTCTAACAATTTGTGCACGTTTAACTACATAAAACTATTCTGAATTACTGTATAAACTGGCAAAATTGGTACTTACAAGATGTCTGTGATGTTAGCAAATGTGATGTTAATAAAACATTTGTTAGTTAGTTAGTTAGTTAGTCAATCAGTCAGTCAGTCAGTCAGTCAGTCAGTCAGTCAGTCAGTTAGTCAGTCAGTTAGTTAGTTAGTTAGTTAGTTAGTTAGTCGTCGGATCATCATTACTGCAAACTTAGTTGCTCCGATCTCTCCTTGAGTGTATCCGCCATTACACTTGTGCTGACAGTACCGCTCCTATGATGGTTGTCCGTCATTCTTCTGCGCCCTCCAAAATATTCACTTCTAGCAACACCGCATTTCAATCCCTGATCTTTAATGCTAGCCATTGAAAAGGAATCATGGAGTTCAAAACGTCAGCGAGATCCATTGTCCCATCGCCTTGTGCCACAATCGCACACGATGCCAGTTGATCCGCTCTTTCATTGCCTCGAACACCCACATGTCCCGGCACAAACATTAATGTAACCACTTTCAGCCTCTCCGTTTAATAAAATATTGTCAGTTACTAGATGTCTGTAATGTTAACTAAAACATTGTCCGTTACAAGATCTCTGTGAAGCTAACTAAAACATTGTCCGTTACAAGATCTCTGTGAAGCTAACTAAAACATTGTCCGTTATAAGATCTCTGCAATGTTAACTAAAACATTGTCCGTTACAAGATCTCTGTGAAGCTAACTAAAACCTTGTCCGTTATAAGATCTCTGCAATGCTAACTAAAACATTGTCCGTTATAAGATCTCTGTGAAGCTAACTAAAACATTGTCCGTTATAAGATTCATGTGATGTTAATATTAAAATTTTTGTTATAAGGAGAGGCATTGAAGAATGATAATTAGTACAATCATACTAATTTTTATTATGTGTGTATTTTTAATGGAAATAAACCTACTATTGAAAGATAACCACAACTAAACAGACGCTAGAACCACAAATAGAAATGTCAATCACTTCGGTATTGTTAAATTTCTAACCTCGCTGTTTCAATGTATAATTACTGATTTAAAATGATACTAGAAGCAAGAAATCTATTTTTTTAAACGTGCGAGTCTGTGATGTATAAAAAAAAAGAAAGAAAACACCGTGACATCAGTGTATAAGAATATAAAAATATCTAAACTAAACTCTACTCAATGAAACGAAACTAGGTTGTGTGTACGGTGGCATCGATTCTTTCAATATTTATAGAAAGCTTTTAAGCTATTTCTGACAGTCTGTCATTTTGATATGTCGAATAATGAAACCAAATATAGAAATCATAGTCTACATACAAGGGGCGACAAATCTGGCCCTTCGTGTCATTTTTAATACCGGTTAGGCATATATCAATAGAATTGTCCCTGCGGCTCACGGAATGCAAACATGAAAAGATATTGGAGATACTAAGTTAACCACGACGTTGTATAGACGTGGTACAGAAACAAATGATTTTAGAATAAGTAATGTTATAAGTGCAAAACGTCCTTATATTGAACACAGGAAGAATGCGTCTTTCGTCATTTTTAATGGTATTTTAATGGAAGGCGACAGAATCTTTGACTTTTTATCTTGGAGCGATACTTGTTATGTCAGGGCTAAATAAATACATTTGAGATATATATTACAGCAGTCAGATGCGACCACATTCTTCTTAGCTCATTTTAATTTGGTCTGATGACCCAAAAGTCTTGCAAAGCTGCTATACAGGCAACCCTATAACTTTAATAAGGGACTACGTATGGTTGACATACTTGGCAGTGACAGATCAACAGTGCAGGTATTAGTTGATTCATCAGCACATGTATGTATTATATCATTTACAGTGGCGTATCAACAGTACACGTATCAGTTGGCACATCATCACATGTACGCATGACATAACTTACAATGATATATCAACAGTACAAGTATAAGCTGACCCAATGCACAGGTATGGATGACATTACTGATAGGGATCTATGAATAATAACAGTATCAGTTGACACATCAGCACGGGTATGGATGACCCCCATCGGCCCATTTATGGATGGTATTACTGACAGGGATTTATCAGCAGTACAGATATCTGCTGACCCATCAACACTGGTATGGATGACATAACTGAGAGGGAAAAACCACACATACAGGAATCAGCTGACTCAGTTGATTGATTGGTTGGTTGTTGATCCAGCGGTCGATGGGCTCTTGCCCTCTAACCCAATCCCATTGTGTGATATATGTGTATGTGAGCTGTTGCTTTGTTCCATATACGGTGTAACATTTATCTGACCCTGGAAGGAGAAGCATTTTGCTGGACATTCAAAAAGGTGGTAATCAACAGTATCATAGGGATGGGTGCACAGCAAACACTCTTGAGTATATTGTGGTTGTATTCTCTTCAGGTGATTGTTAAGCTGTACATATTGTGTGCGCAGTATTGTGTACTATAGTCATTCCTTTCCAGGAGGTTAATGTTGTCTTTATGATTTAGGCTGGTTATATATTTATAGGAACAAGCTTACAACCAGCACACAAGAAAACCATATCCAGAGAACTCTTTCCACTCCCGACGCCGCAAAGCAAAAAGGGACACAGCGTATACATAGATATATTTTATATTTCCGTCCCAGTGTTTTCCATGGCCCATCTTTGCAATTTTCTTTGCTCACAGAGTTCAATAACATTTTAACTGTGTGCATAGGTTATGGTTGCTTTATATGACTGTGTATTGTGTATATGACTGTTCCTGTTGTGTTTCCTTCTTTAGGAACTCAACAAAAGAGACTCAACAAAATAGAAGCGAAAGTGCTAATGTTACGAAATTTTATATTTCCGGTTGCAACATACGGTTGTGAAACATGGACTCTAAGTAAAACAGCGGCAAAGAAGATCAACGCCTTCGAGCTGAAATGCTACAGGAAGATACTTCGAATATCATGGAAGGATAAAATCAGAAACTCAGATATTATAAACACATTGAATATTCCAGAGTGTTGGTTACTAAACACAATAAAAAAAGAAAACTACGCCTGTTTGGTCATATAAAGAGACATAACTGTTTAGAAAGACAAATAATGGAGGGAAGAGTACCTGGGAAGAGGAGAAAGGGCAGACCAAGAAGACGATGGACAGACGACATTAAAGATAACATGAATACATCGCTAGAAAATGCAAGCCACATCGCCCAAGATAGAGAGAGGTTCAGAGAGTTCATTGGGAAGACAACGTTCTGGAAGGAATACGTCACATGACAGTTAGAACATACTTCCCCACAGGCATCAAACAACTCATCAGACTTGTCCGGGGTGCAGTGGCGATGATCCAACGACTAACTAACTAACTTGGTAGAGGGCATACTAGGTAGAGTACCTTCTCAGTAGAGAAAAGTCTTTTTTGTAGAACGTTCTGTGTGTAGAATACTCTGGGTAGATAATATTATAGGAGAACATTCTGGGTATAGAACTTCCTGGGTACAGATCCACGTTCTAGGTAAAGAACTTTCTAGGTAGGTAACCTTATGGGTAGAGAAACTTCTGTGCACATATATTCTGGATAGAGAACATTCTGGGAAGAGAACATTCTGGGAAGAGAACATTCTGGGAAGAGAACATTCTGGGAGGAGAACATTCTGGGAGGAGAACATTCTGGGAAGAGAACATTCTGGGAAGAGAACATTCTGGGTATAGAACATTCTGGGAAGAGAACATTCTGGTTAGAGAACCTTCTGAGTAGAGAACTCTATAGGAAACCCTCTGGTTAAAGAAACCGCTTCGTCTAGAATCATCTGGGTACATAACATTTCGGCCTTAAGTCTTCTAGGTAGAGAACATTCTGGGTAGAGAACATTCTGGGAAGAGAGCCGTCTTTCTGTAGAATATTCTGGATTGAGAAAATTATAGATAGAGAAACATCTGGGTAGAACATTTTCTGTGGACATTTTCATAGAACATATTCATTCTGGTCAGAGAATATTATGTGTGTAAAACACTCTGGGTATAGACCATTCTGTTCTGAGAACATTCTGGGTATAGAATTTCAGGGTAGAGACCCACGTTCTGGACTAAGGACCTTCTGAGTAGAGAACCTTATTAGTAGAGAACCTTCTGTGTATAGAACATTCTGGGTAGAGAGCATTCTTTATAGAGAACATACTGTGTGTATAAAGCTCTAGGCAGAGAACCTTCTGCGTAGGGAATCTTCTGTGTAGAAAATTCTGGGTAGAGAAATTCTACCCGATGAACAACACTTACACTGATGAAAGAATTCACTGATCTTGGAAGCATAACATCATCAAATTGGAAAGACACCAAAGAAATACAACATAAATGCAACATAGAAATGCCACTTATTATGGTAGATGTCTCCTATTCTTAAAAACAAACATGTGAACATGAATACCAAAACTGCACTATATGGAATGATCATCATACCGTCAATAAAAAAATTCTTGGCACGATACTCCTATCGTTTGCCATTGATTGGAGGAAGCTGGACAACGTGCCAGAGACCGTGGAGATTTCTGTAGTAAGATATATATTACAGTAAAGATCAATCTATTCAGCTCATTAGTGTTAAGTATACTTTTATACAGTTGTGAAAGCTGGACACTCAATGTAGACACAGATTAGGTGTTTGAAAATAAGTGCTGCAGTCAGCTTGTTAAGAATTAGTTATATAAGAAAAATCTAGTCATCCAGCAGCAGAAAAACAATCTTGCATAGATTATTTTTTAAATATCAAGAAACACATTTGGCAGTGGGTGAAACGGAGTAAATTTGTTTGGTTTAGACATGTGACGAGGCACGAATAATTTTGTAAAATAATTTTGCACAGAACAGTCGATTAGAGGTGGAAGGAGACGAGACAGGTAAAGAAACTTCTGAATATATAATATTAAGGAATGGCATGGGCATGATTTTTCTACACTTGTACGAATAGCTGAGAATAGAGATGTTTGGGGTGTGGGGGAGGGGGTAGGGATTTTTCTTTTGATGTCTCCAGTATGACACTCTGGAGTATGGGAACAGTACAGGAAATTAGCTAGTCGCACGGCAGCAACTTATTATCGGAGATTACTCTTTATGTACTAACTGACATGAACTATTAGGTGGGGTTCCTTGCTGTGTTTACCTTCCTCGACCCATGCATCCAGCTTGCTGGGTGGACTGACTGGAAAGTACGATAGTTCGAGAGTAAAATCACGTTCCGGATTTTTTTTTTCCGAACGTGCTTTCGCACCTAGCAGGTTGTAATTGGGCTACGGCACTCTTCATGGTTCTGTGTTTTTATTATTATTATTATTATTATTATTATTATTATTATTATTATTATTATTATTATTATTATTATATTTATTATTATATTTATTATTATTATCATCATCATCATTATTATTATAACGAAGGATATAGAGAAATCAAACTAAAACGATTCGAAATTATTTCAAGTGATATTTATAGTGTTTCAATTTTCTATTTTTCGTGTTTTTCTAAAAATATTTCTTGTTTTAATTGGATGACCCATGATCAGGTACCAAGTTTGAATGATGCGAAATCTGCTCTTAGTTGCCTAATTGAGTTGGATAAATATTAGAACGTATTATTAATTTAGAAACATTCGTTGAAAAATATAAGAATAATAATGAGCTTATCGAATTGTTCACAAAATGGACAAAATAAATTTGAAAGATCTAAAAGTGTGAACTTGATTCAGTTTTGTAGTTTTGTTAAAACTTGATCAATTCTTCTTTTCTATCTCTCCTCTCAGTGAAAACGTGGAGTAACTTTTTATCCTTTATACTGGCTCAATTGACATAAGAGTTGACAAGTTATGCATATGTCAGTGGTCTTTTTCTGTGTAATATAACTTGAGAAACCTGTCTTCTCCACATTTGCATAGCTACGTACAAAGTAATACAACATTGCTCAAAACAAATTCAAACAAATTCAATTTTCAGATAATTAAAAATATAATGTCACACAGATATAGAAAAAAATATCAGAGATACATTTTTTATTCTCCAGATGTACAGGTGTAGTGGATGTACAGTAGTAGTGGATGGGCAGTAGTAGTTAATGTACAGTAGTAGTGGATTTCAGTAGTAGTGGATGGGCAGTAGTAGTGGATGTACAGGTGTAGTTAATATACAGTAGTAGTGGATTTCAGTAGTAGTGGATGGGCAGTAGTAGTGGATGTACAGGTGTAGTGGGCGTACAGTAGTAGTGGATGTGCAATAGTAGTAGGTATGTGTTTTAATTGGATGGAAGTAAGAATAGTACAGCTTAACTTGTTTGTTATTGATTTTTAAAGTTTTTAACAAAATAATGTATTAGAAATGTATGTATTTTCATGTGAAAATTGGAATATTGATGTAATTTTCTGCCAGAATGTGAATAATATATACGTTATTTTGACATATAAATGCTTCCACTTTGTGTCCTCATTTGTATACAACATGGAAACATGATAACCTTACTTTGATGGAGATATGATAACCTTACTTTGAAGAAAATATGATAACCTTACTTTGAAGGAGATATGATAATCTTACTTTGAAGGAGTTATGATAATTTTACTTTGAAGGTGACATCATAACCTTACTTTGCAGGAGATATAATAACCTTACTTTGGAGGAGATATGATTAACTTACTTTGAAAAAAATATCATAACCTTACTATGAAAAAGATATGATAACCTTACTTTGTAGGAGATATGACAACTTTACTTTGAAGGAGATATCATAACCTTACTTTGAAGGAGATATCATAACCTTACTTTGAAGGAGATATCATAACCCTACTTTGTATGAGATATGATAACTCTAATTTAAAGAACATATTATAACCTTACTTTGACTAAGATGTTATATTTACTTTGACGGAGATGTACCAACGTCACTTTGAAGGAGATGTGATAACCTTACTTTGACGGAGATGTGACATCCTTACTTTGACGGAGATGTAATAACTTTACTTTTATGAGATATAATATCCTTACTTTGCTGGAGATGTAATAACCTTACTGAGTGAGATGTAATAACCTTACTTTTATGAAGATGCAATAACTATACTTTGACGAAGATGCGATAACCTTACTTTGAAGCAAATATGATAACTCCACTTTTAAGAACATATGATAACCTTAGTTCGGCTAAGATGTTATATTTACTTTGATGGAGATGTGATAATCTTACTTTGACGGATATGTGATATCCTTACTTTGATGAAGATGCGATAACCATACTTTGATAAAAATGCGATAACCTTACTTTAATGAAGAATTGATTACCTTACTTTGATGAAGATGTGATAATCTTACTTTGTCAGAGATATAATAATGCGCCTAGGGGCAGTCAGAACGGTGGGCAGATGGGATTTAATGTGTGTATGTGTACCCAGCGAGCTACATAAACCACCAGCATGAAAACTTAGTGTTCTGGGGGTTATCAAGTACCGACGGGTTTTCGCAGAGTGCGTCAATATTCTGACTTTAAACTTCTTCACAAGTCAAACAATTATATTATCGCTCAAACGAGGACAAAAAGTACACGTGGTTGCTTTTATGGGTCTCACCAATGGCCCACTACAAACACCACCCATTCAACAGAAAACCATATTAGATTATATTCCATTATAATGAGGATCTCTTATGGAAGCTTTGTAGCATGTTTTCTATACAATTATAGACCCCCTATAAGTAGAAGACTCTTTCAATAGGCATTGAACTAAGCCGAAAGCTGAAGTCTCTTGCGTATGAAAGAAAGCTCAGAAAAACCACCCCACTTCACATTGAAAATAAAAGATAATCGCTCTCAATTACTGGGATTGTCATCAATCATTCAATCAACCGCGACATAATGCTGAAAATCGTGTCGAGTGTGACAGAGTTGAAAAGATCCTCCGCCGAAGACGGATGTGTCGGGCCATTGGCGCAAATAAAACGACGACACAACGCATTTCCATTTTCTGGACTACATCCTGCTGGAAATCTAGCAGGACCATGATCCAGCTAGATCCAGTTGGAGTTTGAGAATGAACGCAGAAGAAGAAGAAAAGATCCGTAGTCGTAACCTTCGATAACAGTTACCATGTTGTTCCGGCAGGCCGACGTTGTGCTTGAACTAGTTACGGGCACGGCGTGGATTAGTGGAACAACAGAGAAACCTGTCGCAAAGGCCAGAGTTGTTCCCTGATGCCGACGTCTATTTAAGCGGCATTAGACTAGAAATACCATTGAGTCGGATGGCTTCTAGAACAGAGGGCGGAGCACTTATGGGAATGCCCCATATGCTGTGAGGCAGGTTTCTAATCAAGAGAGTTAAAACGATAACCGCGACCGACGGCTAAAAACCGTGTCAAGTCGGAATCACTA